>CM030369.1:183740130-184295162 GCA_003604175.2 Clonorchis sinensis | reverse complement strand
GTGAAAGTGTAAGAAGGGAGGCGTCAGTTAGATCACATTAGAAAGTGTTTTTCGACAACTCTGAACTACAATCTGTTGGTGCCCAAATGAATACCATAAATAAGTGGCATTTGGCGTTTTAGTCAGTTTGCGTGTATGTAGATAGTTGGAGGGTATAGTAACGCATGTCTATGGGTATCGAAGAGGATGAAGAAACCTCCGCTAATGAAGTGTCCGACACCAGGGCAGCCTTTACTAGCTGTTAAACTCCTGAAGTTCGCGACCGACACCATCTAGACAGCGAGGGTGCCGTAAGCTCAATTACTGCTTAAGTTTATGAAATGCACGTGGATAAGGTCTGTAGAGTGTAAGAGGGGCGAGATGGCCCAAGTGGTAAGAGCGCAAATTTTCTGACCGGAAGATCCATGGTTCGAACCTGACTTCCGTATCTCGACTTCCCCTGTCTAGGCTTGGGCATCCTGACAGTATCCCAGCCCTCGTGCTTCCTTCGGATGGCACGGCAGTTGGGCACCGAAAGGGTGCTACATCTGAACGATTTTAGAGTGCAAGAGCTGCTCTCTGACCTACCCGCTTTAGAGTTACACGATAAAGGAGGTAATAAAGGCATTAAAAAGAAGTTTTACTAGTGGACCAGAAGCGACGGCTGTGAGCTTTGGTGTATGGTCAGTCATTTTTTCGAGTACCATCATCATCATCGACAGCATGACATCAGTGTTCAACATCGATGCTTCGCTACCGTACAACCACGGTTTATTTGAAAGCCTTATTGTGAAGAAAAGAATAAAGATGGACGGGGAGTGGACTTACTGCTGCCTTACTACAATCATTCCGAGGTGCATACACCTCCAAACACTCATTCAGGCAATCTGGATAGAAACTGACAACAAGATCGCCACTGACATCGGTTGGCAGTCATATCTTGCAGCGTTTCCAACCAGGCGCAGTGGGGATCACGCGGTCCCCATCCTGGAAGGCGAGTAGCACCGACTTTTCGAATACCTGTCTCAAGTGATTTCGGTTTTGATTTGTAAAGGACTGTGTGTTGAGTTAGACAGGGGAATTAATATATAACAATTGGGAGTTATATGAGGCGTCAGCAGTCGTGTGCTTCCTCTTTTCTATATACAGTGGACGGCCGATGTTGTATAAAGGTATCTTTTCTCTGTTTTCACAGTTGTTTGTGAGTCAGATCACTGCGAGAACGTCCGAACCCGGATGGGTAACGATTGGGAACCCCAAACAAGTCTGATTGGCATATAACTACCGGACTAGTCTATCTTCTGTGAGACAAGTAATTACACATGTTGCACACCCCGGCCGAGAAGACCAGAGGAATGTTCCTGTTCCCGTTCCTTTAATTCATGACCTTCCACACAGGGTTGTACGCCAGCTCTCGTGTACGGGTGAAGCGTAGAGTAAGTTGTCGCCTGAGTTCACTGTATCCAGCGGTGTCGGTCTAATCTTGGGCAACCTGGCAGTATCCCAGCCCTCGTGCAACCTTCGGGTGGCATGGCAGTTAGGCACCGAAAGGGTGCTACAGCTGAACGGTCGGAGATTTCCCCTTTCTTCTTCAACTTCGTCATCGTTTTCATCACGGGAAACTCACTCCTAGTCACCAGAGTCAAGTGCACAGACAACATAGCACTTCTTGGATCTGACCCCGCCGAGACGCAACCAATAGTAAACAAGCCGAATGATTCTGTTTCACGGTTTCGTGTGTCCACACCTACAATATGTAGAGGGTCTCTGCAAGATTGAGCTCAAGCCCGAACCTAATGCTCGCAAATGAGCCCATCCAGTTACTGGACAGAGTTGTCTACCTGGGTAGCTGTATCAGTCCAGGTAGCCCAGCTAAAGACGATACTTTCATCCGGATTGGAAAATAACTAAATGAATAAACCACCTAGCTGTAACACCCTTCCGGTGCCTAGCTGCCATGCCACCCGAAGGAAGCACGAGGGCTGAGATACTGTCAGATTGCCCAAGCCCAGACAGGGAAAGTCAAAATGCAGAGGTCGGGTTCGAACCACGGACCTTCCGGTCAGTAAATTCGCGCTCTAACCACTTGAGCCATCCGGATTGAAAGATAAGTGACTCTTATCAACTTGCATCATCTGTGGTGTAGAAACGACATCAGCTTGTCTGTCAACGATGAAGTTTGCAATGCTGTTGCATGTTCCATATTGCTATATGGTTTATGAATTTGGTCGCTACTAGCTGATGACGTATCCAAACATCGGTGTCCTCTGGGCATCGCCTGAGTCTTGTGGGAATTTTGGATCACTACTGCTGCCCTCGAGATGATTCAGTGGTTGAAGAGTGAATTTACAGACTGGAGGGTTCGTTGTTCGAACCCGGCATTTGCCTCTCGAATGCTCCTGTTTAGGCTTGGGCAACCGGGCAGTACCTCACCCCTCTTTCTTCCTTAGGGTGGCATGGTAGCTAGACACCGGATGGGTGTTGCAGCTGGATGGTTATTACATTGTTTAATGCTGAAATACGTATTCTGGGGGAATAACTCGCACACGGTAGATGAAATGATCACACTCCATAAGCTGCCCTGGCTTGGTCATGCTCCGTATATCAGTCGATCGACTTCACTGAGAGTCCTAGTCGAGCAGCCGCGCAGAGGGTTGTAACCGGCTAGAGGACGTCGAGCACTGATTTGGTAGCGAAATGTAAAGACCATTCCTAACAAGCCTAGCCGCACGGACCATTGCCCTTTCCCTGGAGAGGGACAGCGAGTCAGAACACAGCCGTTAGAGATACTGGCAGACAAAGTGCAGTTGCGCGCTCAAAGGCGCACATACATACAATCTGTCGAGTTCAGTTCATTTCTCAATAAAAAGTCCACTGTCACTCCTTTCACGCATAATACCTACAAGTAAGAACACTGTCATTTCTGTATTCAAGCACCAACGTTGCGAGGTAATGCCTCCAAGGCGCAGCCATTTCCTTTTTTCCCAGACCGTCAGAGAATGAAACTTCACCTGTTACAACCACCGCATAACATGTACGCAGTTTACAGGTGAAGATGAATGTGAAGATTCTGGCTTTATCTGTCGCCCAGCATGGTACGAGGAGCACTGTGGATGTTATATGCATACCATCAGGCAACGAATACGACGGCGCAAATCCATCAAACGCCAAGTAGTGAAGAGCCTTAGGAAAGACCGAGAGCTTTGGTCGATATCGAAAGCTCAGGAGATGGGTAAGACCTTTGCTACCGGAAACAGCCGAGCCCTATATCAATTGATGCGATCGACTGGCCCTAGGAAAATGGGGGCTCAATTCGTTCGCAAAAACGCCGGCTGGAAAGATGCGCCGCACACTTCGAAGAACACTTCAGCCGGCCTCCTACAACACAGTCACTGGAAACAGTGCATGCGGGCCAATGGAATGGAAACCTCAATCGCCTGTTTGTATCGGGCCCTCCTCAAAGAAGGTGGAGAATCCCAAAAATCTCGTTGACGCGATGTGGACTGGAGAGAAAGCGTCTGCAGAATGGGGTAGGTTGATAGTCATTCCCGTCTCCAAAAAGTGTACGCGAACGCTGTGTGAAGACGATCGTGTCATCAGCCTGGTACGTATGGTATCGAAGGGGATCTGTTGTCCTATCCTTCGAAGTTTGACTGAACACAGTTTGACAGATTCGTGAAAACCAAGCTGGGTGTCGTCCTGCAAGAGGATGCATCTGTCAGGGAGGTCGGATTCCTGAAAATAATCCCAGAATGCCCGAAACCCACTGAGACCCCCAAAATCTACCAAAATTGATATAAGGAAGTCGTCAGCATCCGGGCTAGGAAAGCCAATTCTCGATGGGACGCTCAACTAGTCACTCAGTTCAGCGACGGTCGACGATAATGACTGTTCAGGCATATCATCGAAGCATGGCCGGCGATGATGGATGTTCACCCAACACCAATCGGACAGCCTGAATTCAAGGTCAAACTTGAGCTTGAAATACCGCAGCGTTCCTTGTAATTTTTTCTTGTTGGTGAGTCTTTTTTTGATACTAAGACAGGGGGCGAGATGGCCGAAGTGGTTAGAGCGCGAATTTACTGACCGGAAGGTCCGTGGTTCGAACCCGACCTCTAGCTCTCGACTTCCCCTGTCTAGGCTTGGGCAACCTGGCAGTATCCCAGCCCTCGTGCTTCCTTCGGGTGGCATGGCAGCTAGGCACCGAAAGGGTGCTACAGCTGGGCGACAGTGCTGCTGCAAGACTGGGTGGGCTCGAACCCTAACCTCATTCTGGCGGATGAGTCGGTTGAGTTAGAAGACAAATATGTCCACCTTGGCAGCAGTATATCAGTTTATCTATCAAGAATCGAGTTAACAATGCTGTGGTGCACTCCATGTTATTATATGGGTCAGAAACAGCCGTTGTGCCCTGAGAACATCAAAAAGCTTTCAGTGTGTCACCGTCGATGTCTTCGGAGCATCACTCGAGTCTGTTGGGAACACCGGACAAGTACATTTAATGGTTTTTGATAAAGGTAACTCGCGCACTGATCACTGATCACTCACAGGTTGTGATGCTTGTATACCAGTCGATAGGCTTCCTCGAAGGGCCCTTTTCTTACAACCATACGTAGGGTTGAAACGAGGCAGGTAAGGTCAAGGACTTAGCGGCGAATTATAAAAACCATTACCAGTAAACCCACTTGCGCTCGTCATTGCCGTTTTACTGGATGGTGACCCTGAGACGGGACGCATCAATGGTTAGAGTCACTGTTAGACATGGCTCTCAATAGCGCTCATGCATCCAAGCTGTTACTTTCATTGCATAGCTCCCCTCCTGGTCTCACAATCAAAAGTCCACTGACACCCCTGTGTTTACGCATCAACTGTGTCAGCTACCGCTCAAACGCGCAGCTATCTACCTCAGCTCCTCAGTGGACGAAACTGTGGCAGCTATAACCACTGTGTGGCAAGTATGCAGTTTTTGCAGCTGACGATGATGGTATCGATTTTATATGGGTGGCAAATATTCCCGGTGAGTTTCTGAGGCACGCGTACCGTTACACCGCGATGAGGTCAATGCTTTGTAAAATTAAGGGGATGTTACGTCCACAACTACCCCGCTGGTGAGCAAGCATAATCAGGAGAGCAAATTTGCGAGGGTATCCGATGTGTCTTGAGGACCCCCTTTTTCATTCACACCTAACCATGTGCGCATGTCAATGTTGCACCCGTTTCCAGGTGCAAATCCCGTCCGATTTTGTTTGGTTAGGGTTTCCCAGGAAATCTAGCACGTTTATCATTCCGTTTTTGACTCACCGGTGTCAAAATATCAGTTGTTTGTACTGTCCATTTTTTATTCTTTCTTCTTTCAGGAGGTGCTTTTGTGTGGGAACTTGGTTTTATCTCAGCGTAATACTTTTATCTGTTACAGTCACCAAATTTTTGCTTTTCCTCCTAATGAGTTCGAAACCGGGTGATGAAATTCCTCCACAATGTCTCGGTGAAACCGGAGCTCTTAGCTTCAAAAAACCGACTGAGCAAGACCTTAAGGATTCGCAAGAGCTTGAAACTACACTAGCACAGCTAGATATCTTTGAAACTCCAGAAGAGATCACACAGCGACGCGAAGCATTAATGCGGCTGCAAGAAATTTCCAATAAATGGATCAAACAAAAAGCTGTCGAACAAAACCTTCCTCCTCATGTTGCGAAGGCAACAACTGGGAAGATTTTCACGTTTGGGTCGTATCGTTTGGGTGTTAATTTCAAAGGAGCTGATGTGGACTCGTTACTGGTTGTCCCACGATTCATTACAAGACAGGAGTTTTTTTCCGAATTTCAATCTGTCCTGTCGGAAAATCCCCACGTAGAAGATATTCATGCCGTCGTAGACGCCTTCGTGCCAGTATTGAAATTGAAATTTATGGGTGTCGAGGTAAACTATTTCCTAATCATCCACCAAAGTTGGTCGAATTCTACAGATTGATTTACTGTTTGCTCAAATCGATCAAATGAATATCGCTGAAAACTTCAACCTTTGCGAAAATACAGAAGTGCTAATGCGTAACATGGATGAACATGATGTGCGTAGTATTAATGGTGTGCGCGTCAATGAGGACATATTGAACCTTGTATATAACAAAAATTCCTTCAAAGTTGCTCTCAAAGTGAGTCTTGCTTCTTACTGACCACCTGACGCTTACAACGGAAATGTACCATCCCTGATGCTTTCGATCTTTTTCTTTTTATCGCACAGGTAATTCGGTTTTGGGCCAAGCGCCGCAACATATACTCGAACACTCTGGGTTTCCTGGGTGGAGTGTCTTGGGCGATTCTGGTCTCACGCATATGCCAACTCTACCCCTACGCTTCCCCGTCTATGCTAGTCTATTTGTTTTTCAAGATTTTCAGTCAGTGGCCGTGGCCCAAACCTGTGCGCTTGCGCGAATCTGAATACATTCCCAGTCTGTGTCTTCCAGTGTGGGACCCACGCGTAAGTGAGACATGGGGAGTTGGTTGGTTTGTTAAGCTACTTAAATGGATGACCGTCTTCCTACTCTCATATTTTTTTTCGTTTTCGTGTTATTTGTGCTATATTCTGCCTGAAGTCTCTTCCACTCTAGCTGATCCCTGGTTGTTTACTTTGCACTTCGTGGTTTTTGGGGAGCACCACTCCCTTTTCCCGGCGGAATTTCAGATTTACTGTCACCACTTGTCATCCCACCGGTCTTTTTTGGGTTTCCTTCAACCGCCGTTCCTGTGCTAAGGGTCTGTAGGATAGATATGGTATCTTTCAAGCTGAAACACGGCCACTCCACTATTGACGCTGCTTCTGTCTACACTGTCCACCAAAATGCACATAGGCCTTCAAACGCTGGTATGCAAGTGGGGTTAGGTCGGAGGATTTGCACCGCTATCTAGCTGCGCACATTATTCCTCAAAAACACAGGCTACTGAATGCTGATATACACATGCATCATGTCCATAAGACGATTTGAAATGATTTATGGTCAGATACTTCACTGAAGCTCTGTTGTAATTTTGTTAAGCTGGCACTTTGCGCTGTTGAATTACAGGTCTCCAAGCACACTAAACTGTATCCGTAGTGTATTTCGTTGGGACGTTTCATCCGAGGTTTTTGTGACCTTTCTCATGTTACTTCGCTGCACTTTCCGTCAGCATGTCACCACAGTTGACTGCTCAGTGAGGTCGACTGGTACGACGATTTGGCAGACAGACACGATAATTACTGGTCGCAGTATAACACGGTTCCTGGATGGAGCAGGTCACACTGACCAAATGCACAGTCTCGAGAAGCAGCTAAGCCTAATTTGGAGGATGATCCAACCATGTGCCTTTCCAACATAAACGCCCGGCTAACGTTTCTGATAACACAGTGGTGACACACTGTACGTCTGCGAACAGTTACGTGGGTTGGATCAGTCGGTTGAGTGAAACCGTCTTATATTCGCGAACATACTGACAGGAAGGTTCATGGTTCGAACCCAACCGCGCCATCTCGACTGCCCCTGTCTAGATTTTGGAAATCTGGTAATAACTACGTCCTTGTGCTCTCTTCGGTTGGCTAGGCCACGAAAGGATGTTGCGGCTGAACGATTGTCTACTATTTATTCTTGCCTTAAAGACCTGATTTAAAGCTGCATATTTCTTGGCATAAAAAGGTCAAAGTATACTTCCAGGGCAGAGACTAGGAAATTGGTCCAAACCTCGATTGATAATACAACTCATATTCATGTACAAACCAGTGTTTTAGGTGAGCTGTGTAGTATGTAGTCTTCCAGATCGCCTTACTGAAGGTCTGCTGCAGTTTTTCACACCTGAAAACTTGAGTGGACTTTGCACACGACAAGACAGGTCTGACATATTCTTCAGTCGATGACCCCAGTCTACGGTGCCATGCTGTTTGGCTTCGCGCCACGCTTCTGAACCTATACTATTTGGCGCAACATCTAACTAGCATTGTTGAGTACAACAGCCGTACGCCCTGATCCCCCGAGCTACACTATTGGGCTCGAACATCAAGAAGCACCGACAGAGTTGAGGAGTTCTTTGCTCGAATATTTTTTTCATCTCAAACATTTTCTTTGCCCAATTTCCAACTCTCATTTTCATTCGCGTTTGATTTGATTCTTGCGCAATCGTCACCTCACTCCTGTTGACATTCCAAACTCGGCAACGCTTATACATAAGTTCCCCCAGTTATTCCTTGGTGAGTAGTGTGATCGGCTTTTGCAACTCGGAACATATTGGAGATTTACCTATTCCTTCATGAGAGGTGATAATACTGAGTTGTATATTTAGCTGATTCCTGTAACTTGCATATCAACTATTTTGATCCACAATCCTCCGTTTGTACCCGAAACCCATCCATTTTATCGCGTGTACACATGATATCACAGCACTTTGCGGTGAGTCCTCTGCTCTTCATTTCAGCTCAACCTTATGGATCAGTATCATTTGATGCCCATTCTCACCCCGAGTTACCCGTCACAGAATTCCGCTTATAATGTACAACGCAGCAATCGCATAATTCTCGAGCGCGAACTAAAGCAAGGTGGGTTATTTTTCACGTTTTACAATTGTTCACCCCTTTCTCCTGAACTCAGTTCAATTGCTCCTTGATTTGAGAATATTCTGTTCCCTTGGCCAGGTGTACGGTCTTCGAGTGGTTGTTCAGCTAAACCTACCGGCACATTACCAGGTGTCTTGGATTACTTTACTATTGGGTTTCCCTGGCTATGACACTATGGTGTTTAGATTCTGAATGGCTGTGTTACATCTGACGAGGAAGTGCAGGGTTGAATGGCTAAGCATGATAACTAGGCGCGATACCTTTGGACTGTGTGAATGTACGGTTCACGTGTTTTTTGTACGTACCTCACAACAGGCAGTTTGACGTTGCTTCCGTTGGTTTTCATTCTCGTGCCTAAGGATCAATGGGAACTGAGCTCTTTGTAAATAAACGGATGAAGGGGTAATGTATTGGACTTTGTATAAACCGGCGAACCTATGTTCGACATACAGCCATTGCACAGTTGCAACAGACGAGGAGTGGGTAGCGATGGAGACAGTTTTTATGCTTGGTATTGCGGTATTTTGGACCTAGAAATGCATGGGGTTCGCTTTTTGTGAGCTTGGCGTTTGTTGCACCGGAAACAACCATGAGTAACTTATCTCTACCTGGAGAAGTTTACAATGTCTATGAATAGGGTAAATACGCTTCCAATTAGCTTAACTGGCTTGCTTGAGTGTTGATCTCACCGGTAAACAAGACCGTGCCTACTATTTCAGCGCCTTAGTTTGGTAGAGGACGGTGGAGTGCGTCCATCACTACTTCAGTGCAACAATCCTTTGGTGGTTTGTAGAATTATTATCTGGATTTACAGGCCATTTTCTTATTTACCCAATGGTTCGTCCACTCCGTAAAGGGAACTTCGACCGAATACCTGTAGTTGCTAAGCCCTATTACGTCCGGTCAACTTCATACGTCGAGAACGGTACCGAAAAGTTGTTCATGATGCCATTAAAAAGCCATGCTTAGATCGTGGAACGTGATTTCTGCCACAGCCTAGGTTCCGTCGGACAAACTGTAGTAACGGTACTTTCTCAGCTTAGTTCTCGGTCTGAGCCTCCCAAGCTAGCGTGCGTGCCAAAACAACCACCAGAGGTGTACAAGATATATTAACGCCCCAAACGAAGTCAAGAGCATTTGTACAGCGCTTCATATATATAGCGTAAACGGTAATAACTTTCTGGAATTCTGACGCGTTCTGGATGCACCATTGGCAACCGGCAATCGGCCAATACTGGGTCATGATTGGCTGTTGGGTCCAGATTTTCGACCAATCAGATCTGGGCTTGATGCCGGACCGGCAAGCGTCTCGAATTCCTGGCCAATCTTGTGTGGGATAGGCTTTTTGGTCGAAGCAGCACCCAACTGCGGGCGGTAAAGCGGGATCTGTGTGGAATTCCGCCTAACACAAACTAATGTTTTTTTCTCTCTTTAACCTGAGCAGGATAGCGGGAAATGGCACCAGAACCTCTTTATCCACTGAAGTTCTGGCGTATTCTATCCATTAATTGCTTTACCAGCAAATTTTCCAGTACTCAGTTACGTCACACCGGATTTACGGGGGGGGGGCAAGATGGCTCAGTGGTAAGAGCGTGGATTTACTGACCGGAAGGTCCGTGGTTGGAACCTGACCTCTGCATCTCGGCTGCCCCTGTCTAGCATCGGACAACCTGGCAGTATCCAAGCCCTCCTGTTTCCTTTGGGTGGCATAGCAGGTAGGCATCGAAAGGGTGCTACAGCTGAACGATTTTTTTGCGGACAAAACTACTTCAAATTCCCCATCCAGACTTTCAGCAGCGGACTGATCGGCTTCTGATGTAACGGCGGTTGCTATTAGTGAAACCTACGAGTAATCGTTTTGCAGTTCTGGCCGTCACCCGTGCAGCTAATCGACGGTTGAGCTTGAGGTTATTGCTCTGTTGACTATCCGAACAGTGCCGAAAAATGCTGGAGAATACGTCTGAGGTTGATGTTCTCAAACTCACTGCACATAAATCTTCCGCTTTCGTGTCCGATATTTTGCGACCGCTATGTTCGTGTTTCACACTAAATTGCTCCGCTTCGGAACGCCTGTCTTCCAACAACAGTAACAGCATCTGGGCCCAAAATAAGACTAAACATGCTCTGAACAAAGTGAAATTACTCTGATCAGCTTAGCGACTGGCAGCACAGGTATACATGGAACCTGCCCGCTGCAGTCCCGCCTCTGTTGACACATCTTTGCAGCAGCACTGGGGCACTTTTTCTTTCTTCATGGATGTACGGCTACCCATTCAAACATCTGCAACAATTGGAACACTATCGTGATTTCGATGATCATCGAGTGTCAAGTCCAGTATTTAACGCTTCATAGGATTGTGATTTGGGGTTATTTATCTATTCGTTTTATGTGGTCTACCCAGCCAAGTTGACGGTTAGACTGAACTCAGGTGACCATCCACATCTATCTAGGTTCTAAGATATTCGTGAACACCTCTCAACTGAGTTGGATTGAATATCACCGGAAGTAAAAACTGATGGTTTGAAAATCCTTTTGTACCACCGATCGATCGTCGTCGTTTCACTTCCTTGGGGCGAGATGGCTCAGTGGTTAGGGTGCGAATTTAATGACCGGAAGGTCCGTGGTTCGAACCCGACCTCTGCATCTCGACTTCCCCTGTCTAGGCTTGAGTAAACTGGCAGTATCTCAGCCCTTGTACTTTCTTTTAGTGGCATGGCAGCTAGGCACCGAAAAGTTCTTACAGCTGAACGGTTCTTTTCTACAACGTACATTGTTCCAGCATTGAATTTTTTTTGTTCTTTTCCAGGTCTCACAGTTTCCAGTGATGCACTTCTACACAAGCAGCCTTGGTCCAACCTTTTCGAGCCCGCGTTTTTCTTTCGCTATCGTCATTATGTGGTCGTTATTGTCACTGGAAGTGCGAAGCGCTCTTTTCTGGAACTCTGTGGCCTCGTCGAGTCCCGTCTACGCGTCCTTGTAAGCAACTTTGAATTGAATCGTTACGTGAAAATCGCTCACGTCAACTGTCGTTCGTACGGGAAGGGTCCGAGTGATGAGGATGCCGAGTTGGTCCGAAAGTGGTTTATAGGAATGGAATTCGATCGTAATCCAAACTCGCTGACAACAGTGGTAAACCATGCATGTACCGAGAAACCCACATTGAACGTGGACTTGAGCGAAAACATCAATTCTTTCGAGAAGTCAATTGAGCGTGGTTTGTCCAATGATGACCTAACTAACACAGTGACCGTGAAGTATGTTAAAAAGTGAGTTGTCTTTGTTCCCCTCATAATAGAGAATGGGTGTTGCTATACTCCTTGGTGTTACTTTCTGCTCTGCAGTGAAAACGAACTTTGCAAAAGATAATTTGTCGTACATTTGGTTCCTCTGATGAACGATAAGAGAACGATGAGAGACTGTTTTTTTTTTGCTCAGACATCACAGAAGAAGAGTTCTACGTCTGCTGATGTATTTGCTGAGCTGTAAAACTCTTTCGGTGCCTAGCTTCTATGAAGCTTCACCCGAAGGAAACATGAAGGTTGTCCAAGCCTAGACAGGAGAAGTCGAGATGCAGAGGTCGGGTTAGAACTGGGGACCTTCCGGTCAGAAAGTTCGCGCCTTAACTACTGAGCCATCTCGCCCGTTGGTGTATTCGTATCGACGACACGGCTTGTCATTCGCTTGGATAACGCACTAGTGTAGATCTACTGGTAGAGCCTAAATGCAGTAATTCCTCGGGTGTCTGACTTCTTTTTACAAGTCTTTGTTTTTTCATGTTAAGGTAACTTGCAGGTAGTACAACATAGCTTATTACACAAAGTCGTAGTACAGTATGGTACTTATAGTCCACATACATCCTGGAAATCCACATTTATTATAACATTTCTAAACTGATCAATAACAACCAGTTTTTATTTCATTTCTCGTTTTCCTTTCTGATCACGAAACTGTGTACCGTCCTGTTCAGAGACTTTTAAGTTTCCCAGGCACTTCATTCACCGCCTGGCACAATGGTCTGGTAAACTAGAGTAGCAGGCTGTCATGTGTCGCGTTTGTCTGGGACCTTATTTTATCCATCATGTCGCAGTCTGCGTCAATTTTGATGGGACTGTGGTAGCTAGATCCACCGTAAAACATCACCGTAAATCCACCACACAGTTTACGGCTGGTGCTGACGTCGTCGGGACAGCAGTGTGTGAGATTTTAGTGTCCTGGTGACAGTTCATCATCAAAACTACCCAGTTGAAAGTCCTTATCTTGTTTGCTTCCAGGTCGCAATTGCATCAGTTCGTGTCTGCAGAAGATATGGATGAAATTAAGCGACAGGCTGCCAAAGCAGCTATATCTGAAACGGCCAAAGCTTCAGAATGTTCTAAGGCCTCTCCATATCCATCCGTTGGCTCAGATAAAGGGGAGAGTATGCCAAGCCCTGCGAGTTCTTCTGACTTACTCAGCGGAGCTGCATCTCCTGCCTCACTTCAGCGTTCCAGTAGTTGCGCCTCCGTGGTTAACGTGACCTTACAAGCGGCATCTCCGTCTCAGAACAGAGCCTGCTCCGACCCACAAAAGGATGAACCCGCTGTCACAAATGGTTCTTCCTGTCCAGAGAACGTGAGCCAATCTTATTATCCTAGTGAATTTCATGTTTCACAAAGATCGCATTTGCATCGTTTATGCCCTTGAATGTTTTGAATTGCGCGTTCACACGCCTAATTAAACATACCCTGCAGTTTTAAAAAACGCAGGCGTGTATAAAGGCAGCCATCTTTTGGTCATGCAAGTAGTATCGCCCTTTTTGATCGAGACTATACGTAATAAAAGTGGAATCTGAGCCTGTTGTTCACATCTAGTTGGAGTGCACAATAACGTTTCTCTAATCAACAGTCTCCTATCAATTACAGCAGATATTTTAGCCAAGCTGTCATACCCCGTGAGATTTAAACTATTCGGGCTATATATATTTCATCTAAACATACTTGCTTCTTTATTTGTCTTTCTCAAAACTGGGCTTACCGCAATCTTCGATGTTCATTCCAAACTGAACGCGACTAGTCAGTAAAACCCAACAAATCCTCTACAGTTATTCCAAAACTCATCTGGAGCTTCTGTTGCTACCTTATTGTGTTGTTTCACGGTGAGCTTAGATAAATCTGAGACCAAGTTTCCAACATCCTATTTCCCAGCACACTAACAGCATCCTATGAACCGAAGATAGCTCAGCGCGTGGGTTGCGAGACCACTGATCAGAAGGTCAGTTCGAATCGAATGTTGTCTAAGCTTGGGCAACCTGGCAGTATATCAAGCCTCTTGGTTCCTTTGAGCTGTGCGGCAACGTTACACAGCTGAACTTTCATTATCCTATGTAGCTATTGGCCATACATTAGCGAACTAGGGGTGCATCAAATAGTTACCCAGACACAAGTGGTCACTTGTGTCCCATTTCGATTTCGAAACCATTTTGTAGCTAGATTTACTGGGTGTGGTAGTTTCCGAACAGTTTGGAAACCATGTGAGCAGTGGCTTGTCCTCCGTAGTTCTCATCGTTTACAGTCGCCATACGGTCCTTGAAACGTAATTTTTCTTACAACGGTTTGATGGTTATCAAAATTCATGACCATACTTTGGGAATGAAAGCATCTCTTTAACTACCGAGTGTAGCAGTAACCTTTTAAGGAGCGGGAAATCCTGTGAAATTCTGACGGGCAGTATTCACTGTAGGGGAGAACCGGGAAGCTAATCCTCTTCAGAGGTCTCTTGAGAGGACTACCGTACACTGCTTGGCATGTAAGCTGGTCAGTAGCGTGGGTTCACAGCAAATTTTACAATGTCTTCTTTACTGTACGCAGTGCGTACCCAAAGTTATAACTGAAACTAGAAGACCTACTTCGGTTAATGACAGAGGTTCGCTACTGATAATCCCATATTGGTTACGGTTTGCTCTGGCCCCTCCACACGTTTCATTGTTACGTTAATTAGTGGCCGATTCAACTGCTGTCAAATAGGTTAGAAACTCACCTGCGAACTAAATTTTTGTTAACTGTAGACTCAATTGAATATCAACTTGGGGTGTTTTAGTTGGAACGATATTCAAGTTACCCACTTCAATTCAGCAGTACTAATGTAAAGTTAGTGGAGAGTTTCAGACCTGCCAAAGTCTTCGTCAGCCTTATGTAAGTGGAGTCGGATCAAGAAAAATACTTTGATATGTTGTTTGTCATTCCAATTGAAACATGAAGCGGCCTTTGTGCAACACATCCGGTTATAGAATATTATAAGCAAGACGTTCATCTGGGTCTCCCGTCAACACCAAGTTAATTTTTAATCAGTGTATAACGTTAGCTACGTTAAATTTGATGTTCACTTTCGGACTAAGGTTAATGGACCACATCTACTTGATGAACCCCAAGAAAGTTGATATCAGTAGCGGGTTACCAAAGAGTTTTCAGCAATCTTAGGTAAGCAACGTTGGGTCAGAACCCTTCCATATTTACGATTCTTCCGGCCTTACCCGAAACACTTCGTTTTGACACTATAAGCTTACTCCTTAGTTATGTATGGATTGGTCATTCGGAACCCTGTTTGGAATTGGTTATACATGATTTTACTGGTGGGGCAAATTCCTGTTGATCATTCGATGCCAACTCACTGTTTTGTTTTCTTGTTTTCGTGATCTGCCACATTGTGGTGTCTGGTGCAGCAGTTTTCACGCAGAAGTTTGCGCACGAACACTTGAAGCGGAATCGATTTCCTGATCGGACACTGCACATTGCTGCTTATTTTACCTTCCATAAACCTGAGAATCGTTCCTAAGCGAAGTTCGATGGAAATCTAAAGAAGCAGCTGATTTATTGTGCAAAAAAAACAACAATTTCCTGTGTTCGGTTGACCACCGTTTGCAGGTCATTTTATGAAGAGACTAATTCAGAAGGACGCTTTCCTTAATTCGATATCGAAAAATTATCAACCACATTTTCTGCTATCACACTGCGGTTTTTATACGGTTCTCTGTAAATGGGAACGAATTCAGCTACCCTTTGAAAATGGAGTTATGGCAGTATATGGAAGTATATGGAGATTGCCTGTGACCGTAGTGTATCAGATATACTTAGTAGTGTGTATTCTATAAAAGCTGCACACGGTTGATCATCTTGGTGGCTAGATTATCCGTTTTGTAGCATATATTTTCTTATATTCGTGGACAAACTTTAGTGGAAATTTTTCCTACCTTTGACGACATTCTTTACCACAATGAAAGAAGAGTTTACATACTACCGATTTTGGTGTCTTAAGCTGTTAAAATCTCACTAAACCATAATGTATTCCTGAGCTGGCTACGATTTGTTTTATTCCGTTCGCTACTACCGTGGAATTCCCATCATCCTGTATGAACTACACTGTTATGCACTCTCTAACTTCGTTCCAGTCAATTTCGGCAGAGGCGTCCAATAACTCTTCTCCCGCTGTTTCTAACTCCATTGCTGGCCCGTCCAAGTCCTCCCCCGACCGGTGTCCACTTGCACCCGCGCAGGCGCAAAAACGGCAGTCTCCTCCCAAAAACTTGTCAGACTCGAGCGGCGACGATGTCAAACGGAAACGACTAAGTGTCGACAACACCAAACTTGTCCTCAGCCCTCCCACTTCTGCCCGATAGCAATATGTTTGCATAAATCGTACATTCACTTGTTCTTTTGCTCGCCCGTTCCTCCCATCTGTCCTCGCAAGCACATCCAATTTGGCAATTCATCGTCCTTTCTGATGTGCTTCAATCTGTTTGTCTTTTTATATCCGTTCTTCACTTGTCCACACTCAGTTCATTTGCGCGGGTCTGCGAGTGTGGTCGCTACTTCCACGGGCGTTGTCAACTCCTCCAAATCAGATGCATTTACCAGTTTTTCCCCCTCCAGAACGTCATGTGCTCCGTTCCATCCGATTCCTTGCGAGCAGTCTGATTGATTCGTTGTCTTGGTGAGTTCTCTAACCACACTTTAGCTCCATTGATTGTACTCCATTCTCTTCATTGATTATGGTCTGTTATGTGCGTCGAAATAACTCACGAGTTAAGGCACGAGGTCTCAAAGGTTGATGCCTCTAACCCAACCATCGCCTTCCGGTTACCGGTTCAGGTTTGGACAGTCCGGCAGTCTTATTCTCTGAGATTGCATGATAGACACGTGTCGAGAAGACGCACCACGACTGCATTTTGTTATTTAATTTATTTAATGCTTTGAATGTTATGCTTTAACCTGTTTCATCAGATTGCTAGTTCGTGTGTGGGCACGTATGCCTTCGATTATGAGAAGTAGTCCTACTAACCCCCCATCTTGAGTGTTTAGCTAACTTATCGAGAACAAAAACTCGCATGGACAGAATGTTGATTCCTGGTGCAAAGTCCCATCAGGAGTCCGAATGACACAGACCGATGTAGTTCGGCGTAGGACTTTTTTTTAACATACACAAATATCGTACTCGGGCTTGATCTTTTGGTTGTCTTTCTCAATTGAATGCCCAGCATAACTCCTGAGGCTAGTTAAATTGAGCTCAGTTATTCAATCAGAATCTCGAGATAGCTCAGTGGTTGTGTGAACTTACTAACCGGAATGTCCGTGGTTCGAACTCATCCCAGGCATCTCAACTGCTATCTAGGCTTTGGCAACCTTGCTGTACCTCAGCCTTCGTGCTTTGTTGATAATGAGGCGAGCACTAGAAGGCCTCCAAACGCCAGGTGCTTAGATTTCTCCGAGCGATAGCCTTGCCGATCTGGAAAATGCATCATCATTTCATTTTTGAAAAACAGCAGGAAGTGCAACCAATACTAGGAAAAGCGACCGAGATCATCCAGTCCTTCAGGATGTGCTCCGCATCCCTTCGAGACGTACAGTCTTCGAACAAGTTCCATAGAACTGAGGGAGTGAACTGAAAGTTGGTGAGCGGTATACGTGTGCCGGAAGTTGCGTTAGCTCTGGCGATAGTGTGAAAGACGAAGTGAACGAACGATTCTCGAAGACCAGAATTTCTTTTGCCAATTTGCACCACTTGTATCAAAAAGGCATCTCACTGGGTCTCAAAGAATGTGTATCGTACTATAGTGCGGACTGTATGGTTGTGTGCCTGCGAGAACTGTCCATTTCTTGTGGAGCATCCGAGACGTCGGTGGTCATAGAGAAAAAAATGAAATCGTTCAGCTGTAACACCCTTTCGGTGCCTAGCTGCCATGCCACCCGAAGGAAGCACGAGGGCTGGGATACTTCCAGATTGCACAAGCCCAGACAGGGGAAGTCGAGAGCTAGAGGTCGGGTTCGAACCACGAACCTTCCGGTCAGTAAATTCGCGCTCTAGCCACTGAGCCATCTCGGTGGTCATAGACCTGAAGATGTCTCATAACTATAACTGGAATAGGCTGAAAGCAGCGAATTCGGAATGAGGTGAAATGGTGGTGCTTTTTTGGTGAAGCAGACGGTACTTCACTCAAAGAATACATCCAGCACTGTTGGGTAATATGTTACACATGCCGATTTCCCGATTGCCGGGACGAGCGCTGTTTTTTACCGATTCGGAGTGAAGGAAACCTAGAGGTCGAGAGAATATTACTTGGCAGAAGTAAATTATGGATGTTACGAAAAGTTTGGGTGCTGTTCTCCTTTCAGAATGGGGTGCACGTGAACCTCTGTGTGTTTGTTTGGAGACACTGAATGATATGGCGGCTAACCGATGTCAATGGCGTTCATGGTGGCAGTTTCTATTCAGAATGTGACTGAGTGTTTGAGATGCAGGTACTTCGGATGTTTATGGTAGGCTAGCCCTAGACCCCTCTCCCTGCTGCATTTCTTTCCATTATAAAACATTATTCCAGTAAGTGGACATGGTTGTAAGGCAGTGAAGCACCATTGTTTTCACCTGGTGTTGCCCTCAATGATCATGATCATGATGTTGACGTTGCTTGCAAAGTGAACGGAACTGAGCACATTGAAGGCAAAGAGTACCAATATTGTGTTATTGGCTATGGTCTATCACTTCCATGAGCTGTTACGGCGCTATTCCTCTGAATGCCAATCCGGGAAAAACGGCAGTTGCCAACGCGCGTGAGTTTGCTGATCAAGATCTTAACAATTCCTTACCAAGTCACAGACTGACCATAATTTGATCGTTCTTACCTTGCACATGGCTGGGCCTACAGTTCACAATAGACAAACGGAAATATACAGCACACCAAACGGAGTAGGTAACAAAGCTATGTGCTCACCCCGTTTTTTTCCAAATACAGCTCCTCTAGTGGTTAATTTAAGCGTGGATCCGCCAGATTTCAGCATCCGGAAATTACCAAAGCATGCTCGGTAAAAAAAAATTGAAAAATGATTGCAGCGAACTTTTATGACCAACCTTTATTTGAGCGCCATGGGATCTTGGCACTTCCCAAGGTGGGGTCTACGTGCCTCTACTTGTGCGTGTTTCGAACTATACAGAATATGGTACGTAGCCTATCCCCAGCGACTTCCTGTCCGCATTGTCTGGCTAACGCTTGGGTGTCGTTTGCTGGGCATGCATTAGGTGAGGTTTGCAAACCATTTCGGGATAATCCTGCTGATGGTGTCTTTCTTCAATATGACGCTCAGTTGTGTTCACTTTAGTGTTTTTGTAAGATGTATGCGGGTGTCTCTTGAACATTTTCTTTGGAGACAGGGTATTCCACAAAAAGCCCCCAACCCCCTTGTTTCATTTCACCTTTTATTAGAGCCTTTTTCTTTAATGATTGTATGGCGAGTAGGCACCAGTTTCCACTACTGGACGGTGACCACCCTTGGTTTTAGCGACAGCTAAATAATTTTGTTTTTTGGCGAAAATCAAGATTTTTTTCGAGAATTGTGTCTGCTTTTGACTACCCTATCTCGATATATGTTTTGAACCGAACCGTGCCCTATTGACAGTGAAATACAACCCAGGAAGTAAAACTGGAATGTCTCCTCGACTGCTCGGGCACCTGTCTTTGCTTAGCGAAATTTGAGTTGTTTTGGTTGTTTCGACACTTTGTCTAAATGCGCTGTAGGTAATCAATAGTTTTACATATATTGTACTTTGGATTTATGGTGCGAACGAATCTGATGAGCCTATTTAATGTATGCTCATCATTACCTAGTCAAACTCAGACAAGATCACGAGGACTTCAGTAATTTTGGTGGATATTGGTTTTCTTAATCAGCAGCTTGAATCCGTACAGATATATGGCGTTCCAGACTGTCACCATGCCTGACTGTGCCTCGGGACAACTCGATTCAGGTGAAGCAAAGCCTGTTGGTTTTGTGATACGGTACGCCAGTCTTGATGGTGATATTAACTGTTGTCCAGTGGGTAGGTCGGCCATTTACTAAATTGGAGGGTGTCTGTTGATTAACTTTAAGAGGAAAGCGTGTATTTCCTTGACGAAGGATGCCAAGAGGGAAAACTCCGTGCCCCTGGGCGCATCTCTTCGTGGGGTAACATTATTCTTCATTTCATTTATTTTCCATGAATTGTATAGCAGATCAAGGTGCAATGATTGAGAAACAACCAACTAGACAATTATCTCAATGTTACGGCTTTGGCGTTAGGTTAATCACTAGGCAACTCAGTCGGACTTGAACCAGCGGACTCACTTGTCTGTCTGCATTCGGCTTGAACATACCATGCCACACAGCAAACGCTTCTGGATCGCAATGAGAGCGAATCCTTGCATAATCTTCAGATTATGAGGAATTGTTACCAGGTCCTTAACACTCAGGGGACATGGAATACCATTATACGCTGATGAGTAGCCCCAACTTCTCGGGGACTTCGAGAGCGGGAGCAAAGTGATAAGTAGACTTGCTTTGGTTGAACCAGCAATCATCGCAGGTAATGCCTCAGGTCCCAAAAGATTACCTTAATTATATTTTGACCAGAACAAGCGAATCAACCCATTGCGTCGAGATGGCTTGGTTAAGGCGCGAACTCTCTGACCAGAAGGTCCGTGCATCGAACCCGACCTCTGCATCTCGACTTCACCTGTATAGGCTTGGTCAACCTGGTAGTATCTGGACCCTCGTGCTTCCTTCGGGTGGCATGGCACCGAAAGGGTGCTGCAGCTGAACCTTCTTCTTCACCCCATGGCTAAAATTACTGCTGATAAATAGCTCTGTTACTCTGTTAGCTTCAGGTTTCGTAGTGCTTGTCAAGTGTCGTTTGATGTGTTCTTAAACCTACTGGGTGTACGGTAATGCTTTTTTTATTTATCCTTGCATTCAATCATTGAGCCCATGTGAAAAGAGCAGCTGAGCTATTGCGAAGGTGTCAAAGTCCACTCTAGTTTTGACTGCTGAAGCACCATGCCTTTAGGATACTTCTCATCGGTATCTGGTTGAGTGTGTACGAACCGTACGCGAACATTTGCTCAGTAATTACGGATAATCGAATAAGTTGACCTGTGGTGCGTCACCTGAATTCTTTGGACTCAGGGGGGCGAGATGGCTCAAGTGGTTAGAGCGCGAATTTACTGACCGGGAGGTTCGTGGTTCGAACCCGACCTCTGCCTCTCGACTTCCTCTGTCTAGGCTTGGGCAACCTGGCAGTATCCCAGCCCTCGTGCTTCCTTTGAGTGGCATGGCAGCTAGGCACCGAAAGGGTGCTGCAGCTGAACCTTCTTCTTCACCCCATGGCTAAAATTACTGCTGATAAATAGCTCTGTTACTCTGTTAGCTTCAGGTTTCGTAGTGCTTGTCAAGTGTCGTTTGATGTGTTCTTAAACCTACTGGGTGTACGGTAATGCTTTTTTTATTTATCCTTGCATTCAATCATTGAGCCCATGTGAAAAGAGCAGCTGAGCTATTGCGAAGGTGTCAAAGTCCACTCTAGTTTTGACTGCTGAAGCACCATGCCTTTAGGATACTTCTCATCGGTATCTGGTTGAGTGTGTACGAACCGTACGCGAACATTTGCTCAGTAATTACGGATAATCGAATAAGTTGACCTGTGGTGCGTCACCTGAATTCTTTGGACTCAGGGGGGCGAGATGGCTCAAGTGGTTAGAGCGCGAATTTACTGACCGGGAGGTTCGTGGTTCGAACCCGACCTCTGCCTCTCGACTTCCTCTGTCTAGGCTTGGGCAACCTGGCAGTATCCCAGCCCTCGTGCTTCCTTTGAGTGGCATGGCAGCTAGGCACCGAAAGGGTGCTACAGCTGAAAAATTTATTTATTATATTTATTATAACAAATAAATACTTCTTTTGCTATAGAGGAGAATGTTGGTAGTTCGGGTAGCATAGACGGTCGTTGGTTTGTTCACTGAGCTGGGCAATTAGATTGCAAACGTTTCATCACCAATCGAGGTACATCATCAGTGCCTTGTTAGGGTGTGTAGTGGAGCGTAGCTCTGGGTCGGTGGTTGTGCACAATCACCTTCAGTGTTTTGCTATTCTAAGATTGAAATCAGAGGTTGCGCTTTAAAAACTGCAGATACAGACTGTATCAACTGAGCATAGGAGCCATGTTAGCACTACCCAGATCAAAGACTATAATTTTACAGCCAGTGCATACGAGGATTTTGTTAGCCAGCGTGAGCGTGCATTATGCAGCTTACAGCTTCGTTGCTTGGCTACTGAACACCCCTCGCACACTCAGCCTGATTACTCTAATCTTTACTTCAAGAGATCGGGATTTTGTTGGTTAAACCGTGTGAACAATGTCAGTTGCACTGTTTGAGTAAACCATGGGCGCGTTACAGGTGATTGACACGTGTCTTTCAATAACCAAAGGGCCTTGCTGCACTTACACGTCCTTTCCTCTGAATGCACGCACTACAGGTGTCGAGTGAGGAATGCACCTTCCGTCAACCGAAGCAAGAGTAGGAGGTCGCACTCAGGCCACGTACTCAGTTGACCGGCGTTCTCAGGCACTAATACTTCCTTTTGAACACATGCATAACAGATACCTGGTTAGGAAAAACACCTTTCCACTTTGTGTTGTCGGTTCCGTACAGTTTCAGATGAAATAATTCAAACTTGTGACTATCGTGGGTAATAATCACAGGTCATATCCTGTTAGCTAGAAGGTACCTTCTTGCGGGATCTTTCTTGCTGCGTCCTTGTAGGTCTTCAAGAATGTTTCTTCTCTTTATATCCGTTTCGTTTTCTCCAGGAGGTTGTACTTTCGGAAGTGCTTCATTAGGAATTTTGTTTTTTTCCATTACAATTACCTATTTTGGAAATCTCTGGTCTACTTTTTTCTATGGTTTAATGAGGAAGTGCTTTTAGATCAACCGGGAGAAGAGCCTAGCGAGCCGTTTGAAGTTTTTTTGTCTTCACGCTGTCCCACTTCTGCAATGACGTTCTTTGGGAGTTTTTTGCTTGATTTGAGTATCCGGTCTTTTGCCGACCGACAGCATACCGTCTCAGAATCTGACTTCAAATCCATCATCAGTCGGACGCCGACCTCGGTGTAGGACAAACGTCTGTCTGTCTTAGCCATACAACAACCACTTCGTTGTATCCAATCTGTTTTCGAACGGAAATGTCTCCAAAGCCACTGAATGCATCCGTAGAACATTTTGTGACTTTTATGCTTGACTTGTTTTATTTTGTGTGCATATGCTTCATCAATTTAGCCCGGCAATTTTTCGAGGATAATAGTTCAATGGTGGACAAATTTGACTCGCCACAAACAGCTAAGCGTGCCGATCTCACCGTGACGTTATTTCTGGTTTAGTATTCGGACTACATTTCCGGATATAGAGTTCTTCTGTAGGATTTCGCAACCATTAAGTTTCGAAAATTTGCAGGTGGAATTACTTTGCGACCCGTATCGTTTTCAGCTGATTGTGAAGTACGTCTGTGCGATGTGCTGCCGTCTCGTTGCCGCTACTCTATTCCAGTCAGTAGTTGAAGTGTTACTTAATGTAGCTGTATGATTGATACATCCCGAATACTTTTACATCCCACACTACATTACACTCAACTGAACAACTCAGGTTGTTCGTCGATCGTACTCTTTGTTTGTTGTATCGATTCTTTTCTTTTCAGAGTCGCCTGGTTTAGTTCCCGTGACCTGGATTATATGGTAAATCGTATACAGGTGAGTTCTCTGGTCTCAGTTTGAAGGCGTTGGCTTGATACAGAAGCTCGGGATGTTGTTTGAGAGCATATCTCGGTCCAAGGAGATCACTTGAAGGTACCTATCTTAAATAGACTCTTCTAGGGACGGTATCTTACGGAACGATAACTGGGGTCTCACTTAGGCTTTCTCAGGTGGGCGTGCATTCAGCATACCTCCAGTGAGCTAGAGGACTTGTGGTTTCATGTACTGCTGGCCATACCGGTACAGAAAAACGTGACTGGTTGGCTAGTCACTGGACAGCCGACCGTGTATGTTGTCCATTTGGCTTGTGTTATCATACATTCAGTGACATTTCTTTGGTTTACAAGAAAATTAGTTTCTCTCTGTTCCCTGAAATGGTTACGATTCCTTCGTTTCCATGTGTGGTCCACTACGCGCAGTTGTCATTGAGTGTGTTTGTCATGGTCCCAGCAACTTCGAACACGTACAAACGTACTTTGAGACCGAGGCCGGTGTTTCTGTGACTGCCAAGACAATGTTCTATCAGTTCCTTATTTTATAGGCCACCGGAAATTCAACTTGTGTCTCAGACCCTATCTCATTTTAGCAGTAAGTGTTGAGGAAAGAATTATGTCTTGCGACTGTTCCTCATGGTTCTGTTTTCATTATTCCGGCAAATTTCATCCGTGTGCATAAGCTTATGTCTACTCAGCCCTTCGCATTGTTCTTGTTTATTTTTCATATCGAATTCATTTTATATTTCCTCTCGGGTGCCGTTCGTCACTCTCCTTGCCAGTTCTTGCCGATTGTGGGGGAACATATACTAGTTGCGTGAGTTTTGTTCTCGTTATGCATCTACATCGTTGCAGGTGAAGCCTAATGCAACCACACCTGACGCTCGAAACCGGAAACCAACCTGGTTCCGCTTGTTGTCGCACTAATTAGGTCTCCGTTTTTTTTTTCACGCGACGCTGAGGACTTTACCTCTGTTGTGTTTTCTCATTTCCTTTGCGTAATAGTTTCACTCAGTTAGCTATTTATAAAGATGTTGATTTCCCACTGGTATTCCCAACCTCTCTGAATCCATAGTTCTCTGTAAACTCGCTTTAGCACGATGCGTTTATCTTATCTGCTATTACTCCACACGTTCTGGTTACTGATTTGGCAAGCCTTGTTCGATATGTCGCCATGGCATGGTGAGTCCTAGGACAGATGGATAGAAGCTTCCACTTTTGACAAAAATTCCGATTTCGTAAATCCAAGCGCGTTTAACTTTTGAAGATTAGTAAATAATGGATGCACTACTGGCTCTTAATTTGTGGCGCAGTGGATATCATTTCAATTAAGTAGATCCTTCTCGAAAAACAGACCAGTAGTGAATGGTCACCATACTGCCGGTTTGAATCGGGAGCCCAGCGCATTCCAGGAGAGTTTGCCTGTGGCTAATTTCTAAGTGCTGCGTCGGAAAATTTGCGACCCTCGTAGTATACTCACATCAAACTGTTCGGCCGTCTCACTCTTTTGATGGACGGTCGTTCCACAAGTTGAAATACAAACCACAGCCGCCAGACCTAGAAGGCGCGTAGACTCGAATCGCCGGTTTCTTGGGTCTCAGCTCGAGCATTTATCCACGAGTTTCATGATCTCATGATCTATTCAGTTATATCAGGAAGGTCAGATTCCTGAAAGCAACTACTGAATGCCCGAAATCTACTGAGACCCTCAGCTCTGTAGATGTTGACCAGACAGACAACGCCCCCTCAATATACAGCGCCTCACAGCCTTTCTATCAAACCCAGACAGCGCGAGTCAGCGTTGCTCTGTCAGACAACGCCCCCGCAGTATGCAGCGAGTCGCAGCCTATACCAAGACCAGACCGCGTGCGTCAGCATTGGACCAAGTTAGACAGTGTCCCACCAATGACTAGCTTGAGTTGTATTCACTCGCACGTACTCACTCTCGCGCTCGCTTGTTCGGAATATAGTTGTGTTCCCTTCTCTGAGTCTTTTTTCCGGCATTAGGCACTGGAGCGGGTCAGCAATCAGATACAGCAGATTAGCGAATCAGCAGACATAACAGATTGGCGACGCCCGAACCCACTGGATCATGACAATAACTGCTGAAGCGTTGAAAGAAATTCTGCTGCAACAACAAAAACAGTTTGAAGCGGCGCAATTACGTTTGGTGGAAACATTGACGCAGCAACTTCAAATTCAACCACCAAATTCCGCTCCAGATACAAATTCAGTCGACTCGATCGCCAACAGCATTACGGAGTTCCATTATGACCCTGATGCCGGCCTAACCTTCGATTCGTGGTTCAGACGTTACGAAGATGTTTTCCAAGTCGAACTGAAGCACAAAGATGATGCCTGGAGAGTACGTTTATTGCTCAGAAAGCTTGGCACAACGGAACACACGCGGTATTCCAACTTTATTCTGCCGAAGAACACGCGAGATCTCAGTTTTGACAAAACCGTGCAGCAACTTTCAATGATTTTCGGTGAGCGTTCGTCTTTGTTTAATATTCGCTACCAATGTATGAAACTGGCGAAAAAGAATCTGAGGACTACATCACTTATGCCGGTAGAGTCAACCTTGAATGCGAACAATTCAAGTTATCTACCATGACAGAAGACCAGTTCAAGTGTCTTATTTTCATTTGTGGTCTTCAGTCGCATTCAGACAGTGATATCAGGACGAGACTGTTGAACAAGATTGAACAAACTCCCGAGATAACGCTGCAGTCCATTACCCATGAGTGCCAGCGCCTTTTAAATCTTAAACACGACACGGCCATGTTGGAGAGGCCCTTATCCAACCCTGCTTTCAACATTGCCAAGACGACATCGAGGCAACCTACCGTGGTGACAAATTCGAACGGAGCAAAGCCCCCTTCAGCATGCTGGCAATGCGGCGAATGGCATTTTGTGCGGTTGTGTCCGTATAAAAGCACAAATGTTCAGTGTGCAACCGACGTGGGCACAAGGAAAGCCAGTGCCGGACGCGGAAAGCTAGCCAAAGACGCAGTCAAACCCGGAGGTCACGAAGCAAACGGAGTCAATCAGAACCCCGTTTTAACGCAATACTTGCAACATTTGATAACCAGATCGATGCTCATCGCAAGTACGTTACAATCAGAGCAAACGGAAGCACAATTCGATTGCAGCTCGACACGGCTTCTGATATTACGATTGTTTCCCGACGCACCTGGAGAAAGATCGGATCACCGGAACTCAGACCGACAATGAACACTGCCAGAAATGCTTCAGGTGGTAAGCTTCAACTGCTTGGTGAATTTGATTGTGAGATGGAGATAGCAGGCCACCGTGATTGTGGTATTGTCTATCTTGCTGCTTGTGAGCTTAATCTCCTGGGCATAGACTGGATAGATCGCTTGCATCTTTCAACAATGCCGATCGAAAACTTATGTTCATCAACACCGACAAGAGGAAAGCCAACATTCCGGCCTGGCAACCGTGTGCTTGTCAGGGACTATCGCCCCGGGCACCGAAGATGGACTGTTGGAGTCGTCCTCAAAAGAATCGGTCAGGTGATTTACAACATCCAGGTAGGATCATTGGTATGGAAACGACATGTCAATCAATTACGGCCGACTGAGTGCCCGACCTCAAACGCAGAAGGACGTTTACAAGATGTCAACCTGCTGCTTGAAACCTTTGATCTCCCAAGACCAGCACCCGTAGCCACTGCCTCGCATGGACCGCCCAAGACAGATCCATTGCTGCAACCCAGACGCCGTAACGGTCGCATTAGAAAAAGGGTGGAACCTTTACAACTTGATCCATGTCGACAATCTTACGTTGAACGGCAAAAGGGGAGGTATCAGGAAGGTCAGATTCCTGAAAGCAACTACTGAATGCCCGAAATCTACTGAGACCCTCAGCTCTGTAGATGTTGACCAGACAGACAACGCCCCCTCAATATACAGCGCCTCACAGCTTTCTATCAAACCCAGACAGCGCGTGTCAGCGCTGCTCAAGGTCAGACAACGCCCCCGCAGTATGCAGCGAGTCGCAGCCTATACCAAGGCCAGACCGCGTGCGTCAGCATTGGACCAAGTTAGACAGTGTCCCACCAATGACTAGCTTGAGTTGTATTCTCGCACGTCACACTCTCGCGCTCGCTTGTTCGGAATATAGCGGTTGTGTTCCCTTCTCTGAGTCTTTTTTTCCCGGCATTAGGCACTGGAGCGGGTCAGCAATCAGATACAGCAGATTAGCGAATCAGCAGACATAACAAGTTATTTGTTAAAGTCCCTGAATGAATGCAACCGCCGCTAATCCTCATCTGCTCCGTAGATGAACTGAACAGACAGCTGACTAATGTAACTATTGCTCACCCGACTAACTTAATCACTCAGTTGAGAACCTGACTGATATGTTCTGATTGACTTAGTTTAACTTATGGACGGGATCAGAAGTTGTAACAAAAAACCTATCCCCCGGCGGTCTAGCCTGGAATCCACCTTCTCAACGTAGCTGACGGTAATGCAGACCCAATGGCACTTTCATGAAGCTCATCGCGTTCTTATTGCCCATATGAAATGCGAGTTTACTGAAAGCCCTCTTAGTTTGTTTGTGATTTGCACTATCCTAAACTCAGGGTGAAACATGTCACCAGGTGCGAAAATTCAGTAGAGAGTTGGCGTGTTTACGTGACATATCTGGCCATCTGCCGATTGAATTCGGGCCATAGTATAATTTCAGTCCGCTTTCCCTGTAACTGTAGTAGTTCATATCCGTCGTCCTGATTTCCGTATTTTCAGTTCACAGCTCAATAAGTTGTGGAGGTCTAACCGAGTCGCCTCCCATCCTCTTAGTTGTTCTTGACCAGGCTTGAAGGTTTCCTTGATTTGGCTATTAAGCACGTGGACTAACAGAATGCTGATCACTCCACTAGATCTGTCTTAGAATACCAGGAAATGGAGTGAAGTCAGTAGAATTTTTCCTCCGTATTTCGTGTGCTTATTTGGTTGCAGCTCCGTGGGTGTTGCTCGTATTGCGCTTTCTGCTAGAAGCAGTAGAGTTGTATAAGCCAGTTAAGAACCGCCGTCACTGAGCTTCTCCTGAATTTTGAAGGAAGTTTAAGCTTGCACATTTTTCAGAGTGGTCTAACAGTTTACCCGCAACTCGACACTTGTGTAGCGACTTGCGCCCTCAGCTTCCTATCACGTGGCTGTGTATTGACGAAGCCTCGTTGGGCTACCTATCAGTCACAGACCCGTACGACCCCATAGTGAGCCAGATGAACGAAAACCCGCTGTCAAAGACGTGAACACCAGGCAGAAACTCGTCACCCATGGATACTACTACCTTAAGAAGCTCACCTATAATGAAATGACTTCATGGAAAAAAGGGTTTTCAATGTGTGAATTTTTTTCCATTTGTCAGGTTCATCCCCAAACAGTAAACGCAATAAAAATGCTCTATACTATTGATCCATATTCATTATTCGGTCACCAGTGTACGGCTGTTACACTAGCCCACCAATTTGTACCATTTTTAACCAAAGTTGACTTCTTAGATGGTAACTTGACTTTGGACACGCACACGGTACTGTTTCCTGAAGCTTTACACAGTCTAAATACCTACTGAAAAAAACACTTATCAATGGTCCCACACAGCCCGAGAATCATCACTTTATATGAAGTTAGGTGTTTCTGTAGAAACGATCCATTGTTATCTTGTTAGAATATGGCTAATTAACATTTGCATTACACGCCCATAGTGTTCCGAGTTTCAAGAACTGACGCCTATTGCAAAAGCGCTCAGTGTCAGTGCACATCTTAGTTACATTTTTGGAGGCATTTGCATTCGCAGTGAATACCTTCGATGCCTGTTGGCCAGTGCTGTTGAAAATATCTGCATACGACCGAGAGGCAAGCAGAGAAGGCCACAGGGATAGCTTCTGTTAGTCATCTCTCCTAGAAGTAAATTCATAGAGGTATTTTGGTACACCCGAATCATCGCTATCATGGCGAGAAGTACTGTTCGCGATAGTAAGTTGTGGGACCCTTCCTTGTTCGCATACCGAGATGTTCACCAAATAATACTTAAGGTTGGGCCGACAAACCACTAGTTGTTGAACAGAACTGTACGATTCATTCTCAGACATATTTCTTACTCCTACCTGTTTCTTCCTCTTTCAGCCGTCGTGTTACTCGATCCCAGTATGGTTTGGGTAACTCCTTGGTCTGTTTGGATCGTATGGATGCGCACCCATTTATCCACTTACGTCTGTGTTTGTTTGATTGCTGATGGCCTTAGGCCATGTTGGCTGTGGCGTGTTTGTGCGTTTGTTGACTTCGCCGTATGTGTGTGAATGCGTGTGCTTGTGTGTGCGTATGGAGCACTTTTTCATCTTCACCAACCCTTGATTTGAACCTCCTCTTCAGTTTGTCCATAGGCACGCAATCGCCATTTTCTCATTTTTCTCTCCACTTCCCCGTCTCTGACCAACTCGCCTTTTGTGTACATGTGAGTTTTATCAGATAAAAATCCAACTGACAATTTTCCGGGTGTTTTGACTGCTAATCAGATGGGGTCACCCACTGGCGTTACTTGGTTCGGTCGTTGGGAAAATAACATCTGCCACTTTGGTACTGTGATCTCGAGTGTCACCTCTGTTCAGCTTTTTCGTTTAGGGTAAGTTGCGACTATGCAACAGGTTCTTTATTGCACAACATTTTGGAATAATGCAGATGGGGGGAACTCTAGTATATGGACACCTGCTTCAAAAAAGTGTGACCAGAAAGTGCTGTGAAAAATAACCAGTCCTTATGCTTGTGGTTGGTGATGAAAGGAGTATAAGACGGTAACGTCAACTGATGTCTTACCGGTAAGCAGAAGTCACACGAGTATTAAGTGCCTTCGGACGTTTGCGACACGATATTTTTGGCCTCTAGCTTGTTTTCTCCAGCTCCTGTCAGTGACGAGCAGAACGCCTCTGGCATTCCTAGCACCTGTTCCAATCAGCGAGTTGGTGCTGCGTTAAAGTGATACTAATATGGCTGGAGGACCATCACTGCTAGACACTTGGACGCGCTTATTCATTCCAGCCAAACGGGAATGCTGCTCAGATAGCAGTGATCGAAAGTGGCCAACTTTTGTTTTTCGTACGCAGAGTCCACATTCCACATCTTTAGAATAGGACAGCGACAGAGAAATGTTTGCACATCCTTCGAGGACTGGATGGATGTCTCGAAGTCGCCGAAGATGAAGGAAGGTTATCAATGCCTTTCAAGCCTAGCTAGTTCGATGGCTTATCTCATTCTTTGCACCATTTTTGCCGAAGCAACCACATGGATACACAGTGTTCCGCCAGATCGATTGTGACCTTGTTGAGAGCGTGAGCCGGTGTTTGATTTAGTTAGTTCCGAAGGGATATGACGTGTTGTAACAAAGAGCGACGTCAACCGTTCTGAGATCCAGCGCTTAGTACTCGCGCATTCGTAAACGCCACATACCGAATTTCCAGCATCACGTATAGCGGTTGTTAGCTCATCCCGTTTACAACCAGCGTCTTTCGAAGCATCACATAGCAGACTTTAATATATTTGCTACATTCGACTGCTAAAATAAGGGTTTGCTTCCTTGGTTTACCCGGAGAAGTCCGTGGAATCTTTCACCATACGAAGTGCAAAGTTGTAAAAGAAGTTACCTTTTATCAGTATGCCTTGGATCGGAACTAAAAATCTCACCAAGCTGCACCTCGGATTGACTGGGAGGCCCTACTTGAGGTTTGGAATCTCCAGTAGTTAGGGCTGTATCTGAACCTTTTGTGGGGGATACAATGTTGAAAAAAATTGAAATCGTTCAGCCGTAACACCCTATCGGTGCATAGCTGCCATGCTACCCCAAGGAAGCACGAAGGTTGGGATACTATCAGGTTTCCCAAGCCTAGACAGAAGTCGAGATGCAGAGATCGTGTTCGAACCACTGAGCCAACTCGCCCGAGATACGATGTGGTCATTTCTGTATGAAAAATACCTTCCCGAATCAGTGAATTGGTTGGTGAATAAACAGAAACGACGAAGAGCGGTTATCATTTAAATCTACGAATTCCCATGGTGGTCAATGGGCGACTGTTTACAAGTATCCGATCCAGCAGGGAGGCCTCAGCTCGGGAGTTGAGGTCAACCCAACCAGCTACGGCAGCCGAAGTTCACAGTCGGTAGCGTCTCAAGAGGTGCGCCGTAAGCTTACTTACGATGCTTCGAACTTACATTCGGGTTTCAGAAATGCAGCAAACAGCAATGCGTAAATTACCAGGAGTGCGCACAAGAACAGGGGGTTGGCCCGATTGCGTAAATCTTCGATCATTGGAACGGAAACGTGGTCTGATTATTCAAAGTAATATGGTAAGTGTTGTGTAATCGGCCACTTTCCCGGATGCTTGGTGACTTGCCTACAGCTTGGTTATACAGAATTATACAGAAGAGTGATCGTCAAATTGGGGGAAGGGAGTAAGAGAAACCAATGAAAATGGGAGGCATCATTAGTGGGATATTTTGCTTGTCCATCTAACTGTATGCAGCTAATGAGGCGACCAGGCTGATGTCATCATTCGATGGCCCATTTAGCGTGAAAATACCTTTGATTGTTCACTTAATAGGTCTACATCGGGTAAGTCGCAATCAGGGGGCCAAAACATGGAGAGGAGGACGATAATACTTCCCAAGTTAATTTTCGCTCAGAAACCTGACGACAAAGCGGCGGTGGTTGGCGTAATATTACCACAGTAGTCTAGGTTTCAGGGTACAAATTATCACAGCTGCCCTGGCCCCCACTCTCATGAGCGAGGATACCGTGTTTTCCCAACCTCTATCCATTGAGTAAGAAAGACCGTGTATGCTTCTTGGACATCCTGTCGTTCTGCTCAGTGGGTTACTGAGATTTGCGAGATGTCGCACCACAGTAAGCTTCATTCTCTTCGCGATGGTGAATAGTTGACAATGTCAGGCAGGTTGAAGCCACAAAGTCGTACTTGCCCAGACACCCGATTGAATCATTTATCAATTCAAATGTAGGTGCGGTAACCCTTAAATTCGCAGAGAAGTGGCTGGTCACCTCCAAACGTACTTGATGAGTTCGGTGCAACACCAGTCACCAGGACATCATGCAAAACCCCGTAACTCATCTCCATAGATTGCTGAACACATTTTGACAGTAAGTCATACAGTCGACCCTCCAGCCAACGGCTCGCTGTCTTGTTAGGTAATCCAGGCCACTGAATCCCAACAAGCAATGAAACCTTACTGATCAAAATGAATCAACCCGTTTTATATGCCATGAAAGTGGTGAGTGGGACCAATGTGTACGGTAGCACCGACCCCGTCCCAGTCTGATCAAGGGACTGTACGCTTCGTAAATATGCCTCCTACAGATAAGATTTTACGCTGGCGACTAGTGAAAGCCAATAAACCATCAACATTTGTTCCTTGTAGCCAGTGGTGTTAACTGGATTGAGAGGACTCAGTTGTTCAAATGTGGAGCTGTATTGTTTTGCTCAGATTTGTGTTCTTTAAATGCCACAAAGTAGCCAGTTATTCTTGATCTTGTTTCAGGTCGTCAGGTCTGATAATTTCAAACTTGGCTTCAGTGGACCTCGGTAATGTTGGTACCTTCAAAATTACCAAAAACTTTCTCTTGATGAGCGGGGAATTTTGTGATTGGCCAAAGCCGTTGTCTGATATAAACCTCCCTAATAAGCTGTATTGTTTTACTCAGATTTGTCTTCTTTAAATGCCACAAAGTAGCCAGTTATTCTTGATTTTGTTTCAGGTCGTCAGGTCTGATAATTTCAAACTTGGCTTCAGTGGTCCCCGGTAATGTTGATACCTTCAAAATTACCAAAAACTTCCTCTTGATGAGCGGGGAATTTTGTGATTGGCCAAAGCCGTTGTCTGATATAAACCTCCCTAATACAAATTTATGAAATAAACACCTTCCGACAATTGATACCTGGACGTCTCTTTATTCTTCAATGTCCCATAACCGATGTCAAGAAACACAGTGTCTTACTACTGAACTGAACTGCACGCATTCATGAGCGAGACCTGCCATCCTTATTTAAGAAGAAAGCCCTCATAATTGTGGTGTATGCATCGGTTGGCAGTCGTTGCAGAAAAATCTTAATCGACGAAGATTTTTGTTTGGAGTTGCCAGGTCTAGAAAAATCGATAAAACAACAGAACTGATTGAAACTAGGTGTTTTCGAGCTTAGTCACTAAGCCTTTTCTTATGACATTGGAAATAATGAGTAGTATCCATGTTTAAATTTCTGAGGTTAACCTAATATCTGGGTTTGTTAGTCCGATTTTTTCGGTGTTGCTTGTGTGTCAGCAAAGTAGACGTAGGTAATCTACAGTAAACCGGTCAGGAAAGACGCTACTCCCTGAATAGTACACATCAAGCCTATCCTGTCAGCCACAACCCGTTATGCGCTTACTTTGAGGACAGGTTACCATTCAAGAGGAGCTAAAGGCGTTTCTCACACATGTTGGTAGTCTTTAATAACATTCTAAATGTTTACTCCCGGCAAAACAGTAGTAGTTCAAAGCAACTGCTAACACTCAGTGATCCTCAATCGGGGCTACTTGATAAGTCAGATATAGTTTGTTTATGCCCTATACTGGAATAATAAATTCGTGTTCCGGCAAGTCTAAATGTTCTACACTTGATGGAATTGCAAGTTATTCCATTCGCGCCCGATGAGACTTTGATGTGGAGAAGCGTCTTGTAGTGAATCGGTGACTTTATAATCCCTATCGAAGGCTTTCGAATTTGCAAAAAGCTGGTCGAGTTTGCAAGTTCACTATACGAATTAGGGTACTATTCAACTACTGGGTCAAATAATAATCACAGGAAATTGGCAACTTTGGTTGGCTACCTCTGGAATGGGTCCACAACAGGAAGTCTCCACCAAATTTTAGCAGAACTTCCAATCTCCGAAGACCCTTTAACTTATTGATGCTTGCACTATTTGTTCCCAAGAAGAAAAAATTAACCACTAACTGTAAATTTTTGAAGTTTATACGGTACGCCGATGACCTGGGAAATCAGGGTAAATAGTTGTGATTCGAAGACAATACGCGGTATCTTATGAATCGTTAATTCAGGGATGGTGACATATATTTTGGTATCGCTTAGAAGATGTCGATTTAGATGAACCCATTGTGATATTCGCCATCTCTAACTACTGATGTGTTACGTCGCTTGCCTCACGTTCAAGGGGATACGCTCTGTCTATGCGTCTGTGTTTGTCGCCCATGGTTCTCATAGTCTTTTACCGAGTTATGATCCGGTCCCATCACTTTGGAGTGTACTTTGTCGTCCTTCTGAACTTTGGTCCTCCCGAAACTAGTGTGTTTCAAGGAAATCTATAGCAAACCTCAGGAATTTGATGAATATATTCTTGTTGTGGCTAGGTTTCTGATACAGGCGTCAGTATGTAGTTTACTGTAACACTGTATTATCTACTTCTGGCAGACAGACTGGTGTTAAGTCTGCACCATACCTGCAAAAGTTTGGGAAGAAACTTTGGGTTGCTCAATCCTGGTTGATATATCATCTAAAGGTGAGCCGCATCGATCGATTTGACTACAGGGTGACCAATTCGTCTACCACTTCGATCCCTTCTTCCGCGGTGACTGGGCTTCCGTTCGGTCTCATCCAGTTTGCATTAACACTTCATGCTCTGCAGCCTTGTGACAGTGTAGCAAATACAAAATGCCATTGGTAGTTGTAGACATCAGCTATCTGTCTTGTCTCAGCTTGTTTGCTATCGATTACATTTTAAAACGGATTGTTCCTATACTACGTATGTCTCCAGCCTACCCTATGACCTCGAATGGGTCAGAAGCTGTTAAGCCATTTTCCTCTATTACGTCCGAGTTAGGTTTGAGAGAGACGGCAAAGGAAGGCATTTTCGCCCAATAGCATTGGATGTCGTGAACTCAAGCAAAAGCCTTCCGTATACCATGATCAGTCAGTGGAATCATGGTTGGCACGATCACGAGTCTCGATACAGCAGAGTCGCACCACGGACGCATAAAACAGGCTTTTGAATAAAGCAAGTGCCGACTGTATAGACGCATCAGCTAGTGGTAAGCCCTTCGTCGATGACCAGATACCAAACCCTTGTTTCCGCTGATGTACTAGTGTAACCGCGGATACTACTGATGAGACATGCGAGTAGCATGTGGCTTCTCGTAAATCCGCCTCGCGTCTAATGGAAGTTGGGGTTCGTTACGGAACCTGTGGAACTGCTTCGCAACGTTCGTTCATAATTGCGTGATAGTCAATGAATATCCATGAAAGTTCAAGAAGACGCGTGAGGATGTTCAGTTTTTTAAAACAAGATGCATATAAGATGTCCCTGTCCAATAGTTTGTAACAGCTTAGCTGGTGTTTGCTAATAAAGGACTTCGCGGCGAAGGGTTTTCCTCCTTACACCAGCAGTGAAATTTCCACTTCATATCCTACCCCTAAAGTCGAATTCACTAACCAAACTCGTCTGGTCGGGGATTTCATCGTTATGCCGACTGTGTGTCTGTTAATCAAACGATCATTTAACCAATTCATCCCTGCCCGTCTGATAAGCATCACATGAGCGGACGTCATCATGAGATAAATGGTTTCGACCACAATAGGATAAGCAGTCGGTTTGTTTCCGCTCACCTATAGTGCGAAATTTCTGAAGATTTAGTCAGTCGGAATTTCTTGAATATTCGTGCGCGCGCCATGTACTTCACAGTTATTAACTTGTTATTGAACAGAAGATTTTTTGCACATTCACGGGAGTGCATCTACGGGAACCTTATGAATATTGGAACTGAGCCAAAATCTCCCAGGTCAGTTTGACAAACACAGACACTATGAAGAGTTGCTTGCTTAATATGAATGCAAAAACACCTCCAAACAACGAATTAAGGGGGTGAATGTTGTTAAGATGTATCTTACCACCAACAGCACCTGCTAATTCATCTAACTTAGTGAAGGTTGGTTGAATTTTCAAGAATTAAAGAACTGGACAGAGGTGACATATCCTGCCACTGTGGTATGCGTGATTTAATCGGATTGGAGGAAAATCATGGTCTGACTACAAGTAAAATTCTCTGCTTGTTGTAGGAAATTTTGTCGACCAAGAATTATTCATGTTTTAGAATCAACTGTTGTGGAGCTGATGTGACTGCCGAACCGTACAACTGTGCCAGAAGTGTGGCTTAGAGATGCGAAGGTATGATTATCATACCGGCAGTCATGGTGTTAAACAGAGGCCTCATTCTGAGGAACATACCTACCTCTTTTTCGTGCGTATCAGAAAGAAGCTTTTCGCACTGTTTACCGTGCCCATCTACGACTTTCAAACGAATTCCACGGCTCATAGGGGCATGAATAATTCCATAAGTTTCGGTTTATACTGCGGCCAATGGTTTCCAGGGCTCTAATTATGTTTCCAAAAACTTCGTGCCTAGATGAGACTCCATTTGTGTAGGCCAGTACCCCAGCTCAAGCTATGCGGTCGGTTGACCTACGTTTTCCAATCTGACGTCACTTGGAAAATTCCGCAAATTTCTTTATAGGACATAAACTGGACAGATTAAATCAATGGAAGCATCCATTTTTTCATTCGGGATTTTTTTAGGTAAAATGAGAAGAAAATTTTTGTTTATCCGAAATTATTCACCATGATCGACTGCAACAAAAAACTAAACAACATGCATTGAACAAGTAGAGAAGTTTAAAGCCATTCTAGACAAACCGGAAAAAAACTGCTATTAAGGTAACGTTATTTATGTAACGTAACTTAAACTTTAGTTGTGAACAGCCATGTGGTGTGTAAAACCGAATTTATAACCGATAATTCAAGTTTCAGATGTTTAGAGTGAAAGTATTGGTGAGTGCACAACGAATACATTGAATAGAGCTGCCCGATGTGGTCAAAACGTGGGGCAGTAGCATTCGATATATTCGGTTTGCAACCATCCCTATTTGGGTTGCGTAAGAAATGAAAATTAGATTGAGTAAGAATTTCAGTTAAAAGTCCGCAAAATAGGATACGGTGTTGTTGAATACAAAGAAACGCAGCGTGGAACCCAAGGCCCTACCGATTTCTGATCTGAGCAAGCACTACCGCTTGTGCAAAATTCTAGTGAGTGATCGGGATGTGGTGTACCACCGGAAAAGCCGGGATGTGTTCGGCAATCAGTACAACTGAACTCGATGTTCCTCAATCTAATGAGCCGGTTCAACCAGTGTTCTCTGGCTCCATCAAAAACAATCAGTACAACTGAACTCAATATTCCTCAATCTAATGAGCCGCTTCAACCAGTGTTCTCTGGCTCCATCAAAAACAGTCGTTTTTATACAATCAACGTAAGATGTCTCTTCGGGTATTGAAAAGAAGTACACAGATGGTTCAAGAGCGCAGTAAGTTACCATCAACTCACATGCTCACCATGAGTTTGGCCCCTAAAAACAACTCTCACGGCTGCAACCTTGTTGGCTCTCACGACTCTTGACGTGATCCTCCATGACTTCAAATCGGTCATAAGGTCTTCTTTGGAGGCAGGGTTACCGTCATCATCATCATAATCATCGGAGACTCCAACATCAGTGTTGACACTGGTGCTTCACTACCGAACAAGTTAGGCTTATTTAATCAATATTCTTCGCGATGGGCAATGCTGGCGATCCAAAGGCAAGTGGATGTAGATTCGTCCGTAAAATATGCGTCAAGTAGTACTTCGGAGTAAAGCTCAGCATTTTCTTATGCTTCGCACGGAACCACGTGTCCACCATACAGTTCGTTGATCATTTCGGGCCTGGCAGTTATCGGGTGTGCCTAGTCATCTGTAGGCAATACTCGAATCTGTGTTTTTGCCTTTCATATTTTCGTTAAAAGCAAAACGATTATGCTAACAATGAATTCGTGAGTCAGTGCCGTAAGATACTATTCGCGTTTTCTGTCGGACAAAGGCCTTAAGCTCGGCATGAGGTTGTGAAAAGGTGCGAGTGAAGAACCAGTTGGCAAAACGGAAGTCGGACTGCTAAGGGTGCTATCACGTTGGTTGGAAATCGGAGTAGAATTCCCTTCAGAAGAAGATGAATAGAACCAGGGCTATAAACATTAAAAAATACACAAAAACACTTCCTCAGTCTTGGTGTCAACCAAAACCTGTTGATGATATTGAAGTCTTAACATTTTGCTTTACTCTAGTCTTCGTCTATATACACGTCATACGCCTTGCTCTATTTATCCTTCCTTGCTAAGCACAACATGTCCCACGACACATACTGTCAGGAGCCTAATTGCAAATAGTATCCACACAAATGCATTAGATTGTAGACCGGTACCATGGAAACTGGATTAGAATATTCGAAAGGTTAGGTCCGTGCACGCGAGAGAATCCTCGAAGTGCACTATCAATAAGGCTTTACTCCCCATCAGCGAGACTCAATAACAGGAAGCTTATTTTAAAAGGGATAGAGCATAGGACTGAAATAATTCTAATTGTCAAGATTGGTGGACATCACAATGCGCTATCGTAAAAAGCGTACAGAGTGACAAACCTAGTATTCTGATGTTCTAGTTGCCTGATAGAAATCCTCACTTCTTTGATTATAACCCGGTCCTATGGTTTCACTTCAATTTAGTGCTCGAATTATATATTTTTAAATCACTCAAGCAATCATTTCACCTCGGCTCATGAGCATTCTGGCCATATGTCCTTATAAATAGTATCTACAAAAAATGTACTAGCTACTGTTATCATCTAGTCCTGGTTGATATGGTGGTAGACTAAGGGGCCTAACAAGCATGCTGCATGTCTGAAGGATCGTGGCAACACAGCCTCGTGGCAAGCGTATCATCAGTGTGCCCTATTTTCCAACAGTGCACCTGCTATTCTTCTGATTGGTTCAACCTACGGCTAAACGGGATTGGGTGAACAGCTTCAGTGAGGCGATTATATAGATTAGATTGTCCGCGGTGACCAGCTCGCTTCTTACTTCCTCTATGCGTTGGATAATGACGCTGCATTCACAATGAAGCACAGCGTATTTTGTCCTGTGACATACGTGAAGTTGTACCCAATTTTTGTCACATGGATATATTCCACCGGTGAGTCAATCTTAAAAGAGCCTGAGCTGTTTTTCTGTTGATTTCAACCGTGTTGCGCATTCAGAAAACAGATTTGTGGAAGTGAACAATAGTAGTTTATATCATTTGGATGGTCCATGTTCTAGTAGCAATTTTTCCAGTTTTTATCATCAATGTTTATGACATTATCGAAGCTTCTTGACTGTTTCCCGTCGGAAATCAGGCAATGTGACAGAGCTCGGGAAATGTCGCGGCAACCAGTGCTTGCTGACTTAATAGGGCCAGCCATCTCAACTAAGCTGTTTTTGAAAGTAATTAGGAAAACTGGATGAACGTAAGAAGGGTTTCAAATTTCAGAATCAGGCTGTAGAAGAGTGGCTGTGTGGATTTACGTCTTCTGAACAGATTTGTAGTAATAAATACAATAAGAAAACGGCGTTCAGGCGGTTATATTCAGGGAGAGGTCCTGCCCTTAGGCAGCTACCTAAATGTTCCCTTAGGGCGGATTTATTGGACGTGACTGTATTATCTTACGTGTTAAACGCGTAATGTGTTGTTTTTGAACAAGCAAAATAAATACAAATCACATATTATGGTTTTTTGGCCACCTTTATGACTATTAACGAAAGCTTGGGGAATTCGTTTCAACGTCACCAATTGCTAAGGTCGTCCACCTATCTCCGCACGATTATCCCGACTAATCAGCACAGGTAAAACAAAGCAGCGTTACTTTGAGAGCCAATTAACGGTTAATATTACCGGCAATGTCGGCATTCACGTTCAAGGGATCTGAGATGCAGGGCTAAGGTATTCCCAGCGCTTCATCAAAGCGTGATGGGTACACCTGAACTAACGCGTGTGGAGAAGCGAACATGTGGTGAACGTCAGTCCGAGAGCTTTTTTATTGTTTTACAAATTTCAACCACTGAATCCAAGAAGATAAAGCTCAAGATTCAGTTTTATTTCATTGGCCGTCAGCGTAAAACACGAAGCATTTATGAGGCAAGAACACAACAACAAGCGTCAGAGGAAAACTACTATTTCTCGGGTGGCTTAGATAGGGGGTAATTTCAGGCCAAGCGGAATTCACCAGTCAGATGTTTCTGTGTCCACGAGTTAGGCCATCTGGTTTCACAAGAATCGTCGCTTCAATCTATCTACATGCGACCTATCTCTCAGTCGTGTGGCACTGTGGGTGCTTACAGCTTGTCGGATAATTTTGTTTGATTATCTGTGGTTACTCGCGAGACACTTAGAGTATATTTTCACATTGTTTTCTTGTTAGGCAAGGGTAACCAAACCAGATCGGGAGGAAGAGGGTGTCCAAACGAGAATGACTAGGATTGATCAGCTTTTTTACTTAAAAGAGTACTCGATCCTCATTGGAAATCAATAGCTCACAGGCCGGAAAATTACAAGATATTTGTTACGAGTCGTATAACTGGTCCACGAAAACCCCCGATAGCTACCCTTATTGCAGCTCACAGGTGGTGTTTAGAGAGGATCCGCGATGGTATCCTTTAGTTTACAGCCGTGCATAGTTGACCTGAGGAAAACGCACCCATGAATCACACTTGGGCAGCCGGTAAAAATTTCAGATAACAAAGTGGTCAACTCAAAATCTGGAACTATAATGAGATAATCTCTCAGAAGATAATCGCTGAATTGAACCCTGTCTTTCCTGTGATTACCTTTAGTTGATGCTTCAGTCAAAGATTTAACAAGAGAAGCTAAAACGGTTGAGCAACAAGTGTACGAGCACGTTCTACGTGACTATGAAGCCGCTGCTCCTCCTCGACGTAACCAATCCGAACCACTGGTGGTGCAAACGAGAATGGAACTGAAACAAATTGTGGACCTGGATGGACATACCCAAATGCTTACCACACTACTTTATATAGAGCAGGTGAGTGTAGCATGGCCATATATGATAATGACCAACCTAAATTGATCGTTATGGGTTCCGCGCAATCAGGTCAGAACTCTCCCTATACAAGAGAGAGTCATTTGGAGGTTCAGGTCCGGCGTTGCTCTAAGATTAGACTTGATATTACTTTATAATCTGCTCCCGTGGAATCCTACTTGCAAACTGCGGTATTAATAAAGAATTATTTATGAATAAAGCAGGTCAGAACTCTTAAAGTCGAAGGATGCTGGTACACCCATACAGGGGTGAGACATTTTGAGGTTGCATTCGTTCAGGTTTGGCGTTACTGTAAGATTAGACTTGACATTAATTTATAATTTGCTCCCGTGGAATCCTACTTGCAAACTGTGGTATTAATAAAGAATTATTTATGAATAAATCACTCGATTGCAAGCCACTAGAGGTTTTATTATTTGGAGGGGGGTGGCTGAGTATAAAAAGGCTTTGAAACAAACTCTTGTTCACTAACCAAATGCAGTTCACCAATGGCCTGCCAAAGAACGTCCGAGAAACTCGATGCCTATCTCGCTAACTTGTAGTTTTGAGGTACGATATGCATGAGATCCGCGGCTATGTGATTCAGTGGCAACAACTGTACTACCAGCTTAGCTAGTGATGCACAGTTTTCAACATTTGGAACCCCAGGGTCAATTACATTAAACCACTTTTAGATCTTTTTTCTTGTAAACGTGATAGTAAGTATTTGTTTGTGCATACAGTCACCCAATATCCTGGGAAATTTGCTCAGTCAGGCGAAGACCATCACATAGCTCGTACTATTGACAAACTGAGGAAAGTACGAGTCTTCCGAGTAACCACTATAATTTTGATCATGTTTATGTTAATGTTTATCAGTTAATCAAGGTATACATTTTCATCCACTAATTACTGCCACAAAAAATGAAGATGTTCACCTTCCATTAAAAAGCTGGTCTATGCGGGACATCAAAGATGAAGACTGAAAATCACGTGAGTTGTGTCCTTAATGGTGCCTTCATACAGCTGACTGATATAAACCCATGACTGACTAGAATTTGAAGGCAAGTGAGGTGAGGCACTTCCAGATAAAAAATATGCAAAGATAAATCTTGGTCATCGGGTCCGGAAGTTTCAACATTTTCCTAGTTCACGCTGGTTGTTGGTGGTATCACCACCAAGTCAAATATTTGCTGACGAAAGCGATCATTTCTGCATCGAACATCTCCAGATTGGCGCTACTAATTGGACAACCGATCGCCTTACCACTTCGGTACTGCCTCCTTTTCATTGGTCAGCTGCCGCCGGCATCAACGATTGCCTTGTTTACCTAGGTGGGGACATTTTGGCTGGCGCGGTGGCAGGTAAATAAGGAGTGAAGGGAGGACGGATATCCAGGTATGAATGGCCATAGCGTTCAGATTACTTATCGTGGTACTGATCGATTTATAATATTTCTAATTTCCGGTCTTATGGATTAACGCTCGTTCGACTTGGTGTGAATTTTTTTAGGAACCAACCTGGAAACTCACGTTAGCAGCGGGGAATAACAGTAACTAAGTTAAATTTCTCGACCATGACAAGCATTCATTTGGGTCATCACACAATATCCATGCTATAATGAATTTGAAACTGCCAAAATAATTCGGTGGTGCACAAATTTACCCACTGGCGTGGAAGAGTATAGTAGGTGTCGTGTACAGCACCCACACTACGTTAGATTGTGAGAATACATTGGATTTTCCTTACAATGTTGAGCTAATTAAATCGGACTAGTTAGGATCTAGCTTCTCAGCGCCTGACAACACACTCCGATTTTCTCCCGTCTCGGCCTTTGCTAAAAGTGTCAATACAAGTCGCATCAAACTTCCCTCATTATTAGAAGGGTCAAGCTTGCATCAATGTAGGCAAATCTGCTGAACTGTTTGGCAAACGACTGCATATGTAGAAGGGTAAACCTAGTACATGGATGTAAGTAATCAATCTAACGTAGCCCAGCATAGAGTGCTCCCTTTGTAATGGTCCTGCCTCCAGTGAGTCAACCTGGAATAACCTCTCGTCGTTCTATAAATTGTTTTCTCCTCTGAAGTCTATTCGTTTGTTTGCGCTGTTTTTGATTCGGTGCGCAGGTTTTAATGTAAAGCCGGACGAATGTCTAAGAGTAGGAGGTTAACAACATTCCCACAAACGTTTCCCGCTATTTTTACTCAAGTGAAAAAATTCGCATTGGCCAATCCAAATCGGGAACATATTGAACTGGAGTAAAATCTCCGGGAAACTTTTGACCATTAAGCATGGAAGCAGGTTGCTAGAACAAGCAAATCAGTCATATTCGAGAGGCAAACGCCATACTGCCTTCGACTCCCGCTAACCTCAATCAGTAAGGAAAGTGTACAACATCTACTAGCGAGTGCTATTTGGGCCAAATTATCCACCAAACCCAGTCACGTCAGTTCGAGAAGAGCCATTTAGACTCGTGGACGATTCTAGTTATCAGTAGTTTGGCATGAAGACCCAGCAGTGAGTCTATGTCATTATTAGGTAAAATTTCACCGTTGTTCTTACATCCAACGGTGAAAACAAGAAACTGTTTATTGTACGATGATGAGGGCTATTCTCTTAGGCCCAGGTCGCAAGAAACAAATAGCACGCCGCAAAAATTTTCTTCCCAGCGGGTCTACGTCTTTTAGGGAGTAGGCAGTTCTCTAATGTGGGACGTAGTGTATCAAAACCACCAATTCCAATCACAAGTTGTGGTAATCAGCTTCTTTGCAAAAACCATTTCATGGTTGTACTTTTGCTTGTTAAAGCTTGATATACCAGTATCAATGATCAGTCCCGTCCTGAAAATACTTCTCACAAATGGAGAAGGACAAAAGCAGTTTAAAATCACGGAGAGAGAGATAGCACGCTATTTCTAACGTCTTGCAACAAAGGTAAGGGAAGGAAACACGAATTGGCACTCATATTTGGCAGATACTAGCATGACAGAATTGCATCCATTAGAAACTAGGGTGCGTTTCAAAAGCAAATAATCGGGTTTAGGTCGGCCAAGGAAACTGAAAGTTTTGGTCACTGAAAACAAAGTTGACCGAATACTTATTAAACCAAATAAGTCCTCTAGTGAACGTGTGGGTTCATTATTTTGATTCATATATATTCTATTCACAGCTAGAAAGGTACCCTCACTTTTCAGATATGGACGGATGAATTCCTTAAGTGGGATGACTCCCACCTGGCTCATGTGCGATCTCTGCGAATACCGGCCAAACGAGTATGGACTCCAGACACTTTCGTCTTCAACAAGTATGTCAAAAATTACCAATTTGGGATCTGATTTCTCTCTCTCCTCTGGTTCATTTTTACCGGAAATGCAAACCAATCTGTCTACCTAAATTCATTCAGGTGTCCATCACGGGAAAACTTCAAACTGACTAACAAAAGCTGAGTTAAAAGGGTGACAAAAGTTTTTCGTTTAACACACACCTTTGAAAGTTATTGAATTGAAACCAGGTAGTTGCGCGGGTTACGTGTCATTGAGAGACTCGGCTAGAACAAGCACTATTGATTTTCGATATTGAAGCTTCGGAAGATCGAACGGCGTCTTATAGAATTTGTTATCAAAGCTGGTCATTCTATCCGAAAAGGAAGTTTTCAGAACGTTCTCGCGAGTGAGTTGAACAAATCGTCTGTATAGGAATGGAAATGATTGATACATTCAATGTTGAACTTGCTATTTTTAATTTTGCTTTGCGTAGAAATGAACAAGCATGGAACCCGGTGAGAGATGCGCCAAAAATTAACCATAATTTGACGTTTGACTGTAAGGTCAGCACACGTGCTGTGCGGCAAAGTATGAATTAACGGTATGAATTAAGTTGAGGCTTCCGCTGGATTTCCCAGTGATTGAAAATAAAACCAATTATTTTGTAATGCATCGTTTTTTTTTGAAGCCAGACAAGATCTGGCGTGAGCATTTGACTAAAAGAAAACAGTTCATTTTTATGCGCCATCGGATTTTTGCCCAGGAGCAATTTTGCTAGAAGATTCCATCAGCTGGAAGGTCAGCAAGAAGATATGTTCAGGATTTTCTGGAGAACTGTGGACGCTTCAAGCACATTTAGGTCCTATGACAGCTTCTGAATTCTTTCGATCTCTTCCAGAACCCAGCTGTTTGTGTCAAAAGCCTACTGGCATTTAATCAGATAGATGGCTGTGAGTTTGTTGAACGAGCTTGGCAATTAATTTGCACAAGTCTGGCTACCAAATGAGGATGATGTTACTGATGATGTCTCCTTGGATGGTAACGAAACTGCTGTAAGCTAATTACTAAGTTGGATGAATAGAAGATCACACTTTAATTGATCGGCCACCAGTAAACCCACCCAACATTTTGACGTGTTTTAAAAAAGCTTGGCCTATATCCCAATTCAGCAGTGGTCGCTCAAAATGGAGCAGCGTAGGGGGAACTGAATCACACTTTTGTTTGTTCTGCACACTGCATATTTAACGAATTATTTTCTGTTAAATTACTACATATGCTACTAGAGAACTGCATGAGTACCCGCAGGACGTTATAGGAATTTGCAACAAGGGATGCAGTGTCTCATGAAACCAAGCATTGTTTCAAAGTACCCATCTAGTATAATTTTGTTTCTGGAGACACTGAAGAACACCAAATTTCTTCACCCTATGCCAGCTAAATAAAATTAGTGCAATTGCAGTTCCATTGATATGTTATGCCCCGTCACAGACCTGTCAGTCTTGTGATTACAACGTTAAACTGGCATTTTGAAACAAAAAACTGACATTCTTATTGAAAGCAAACTCTTCCTGGCTTCGTTTTTACCAATACCGTCGGCCAGCCCAAGCAAGTTTGCGCCAACGCGTGAAGCGAATGAACAACTGGACTGGCCAGAGATCTGAATCTTGTCAACGGCCCCTGGAGAGCCTAAAGTAGGTTTTCGATGGGTTCCCGAAAGACTATGAAGTACTGCTTTGTGCAGAAAAATAGGCCGATATCTTGTATGTCATTCAATCTGAATCGTAAGCTGACTTTTGTGAGGTGCATTTCGTTGAAGAATAGCACAGCTTATTTGTAGGCTGCCCGCTAACACCAGCTTAACTTACCAACCAGCATACAACTTGCCAGTGCAGGAAGTGCTCAAGTAGGGTTGATGAGAATTCTGGGACTAAGCCTGTGATGCAGGAAGGTGAGAACTGGCAGCTAACTGTCGAAAAAAGCCTAATCCTCTTCATAAACAATCTTGTGTCAAAATAAACATCATTCCTTCCTGCTGCGTCCTTGTAAGTTCCACTCATTTTTGTACAATCAAAAAGGTAGGTTGCCACCAAAGGAACATTGATCCAATGACAGTCGATGTCTAGGATATGAGCATCTTTTTTCACCCCTCTCCTTATCATGATCAACAACAACTGTATCACAATTGTCCTTATGTCATATTTGTCATTACCATCAAGGCTATCGATGTTACTGACCAAAATACCCGTGATACATTGCTGTAAAACCGGTACAACTGTATGTGTAAAGATCTCAACTGGAAGGGGAACAAAGCCTGATACAAGCTTGCCACAAACATCGGATATGACTACAATTCCATCAGTACTGATGCTGGAAACAAGGAGGCAATTTACTCCGATACGTCTCCACACCTTACAGTGTCTCTTTGCAAGCAAAAGGCGAGTTTGGTAGTCACTGTCCTAAAGGCGGGTTGCACCAAACTGTTTTTACTTCTTACGTTTCTTTTTCAGTCAAGTTATGTGTTTCCTGGCCTAAGCTTTACACTTTTGAAGATACAGGGAAACCCCTATTGATAGACGATAACCTTGCATGCGAAGTAAATAGCCAGACGAAATCAGTTTGTTTGGTGAATCCAATCCTGAATTGATCATAAAAAATCATTGGATAGTCAAATCTTGGTGAATTCGCTGATGGCAGCGAAAGTTGTAGGCCCTGGGTGAGCAAAGACCTGGAGAGGCCTCAAACTGCAGAAGGGCTTGAACTTGTGTGTGCCATTTTACTAATCCGGTCATGTATTCAGTTCAACAGGACCTCTGAATTTGTTGGTGAGGTGATCACAGCAAGCTCAGATTGGGCTTAATCGGCAAGTTTGACTTTGAGGGCGAAGACACGCAGACCACAGTGGGAATTCAGGGTTAGAAATGCCGAAGGCCGACAACCGAACAGTGAACATGGAAAGTCTCGTGTGTTACTGATTGTAGGGTGTACTGCACGGTCAGTCGGCAAATTTGCCATTCTACAATTTAATAACAAGTACTTTTTACAAAGACGATGAGTCATAAGATATATGGTCACAATCTATTCATTGCGGATCTCGTACATTTTGCCATTTTTACCCCAACTTTCAGTGTGGACAATACAACTTCCGGATTTCTAAATGGAATTCATGTCCTTGTGCGCAGTAATGGTTTGGTCACCATGCCAGTAATGATCAAACTGAAAACGCTGTGTCACGTGGATGTTGTACTATTTCCTTTTGATAAACAAATGTGTGAAATTCAACTGGGTTCGTGGAGTTACGATCCATCAAGAGTGAATTATCGATTTTATCCAGACCAAACTGAACAAAATCGAAAGAGTTCACAGTCCGTGTTCGTTGACGATCGTCCAGCCAATTCATCTCAGGCATACAGCTTGTACAAATTCCAATGTCATACAGGGGATCCACGCTCAGTTACACTGTCCACTTCTTCTTACTGGGACAGTAGTGATTGGACATTCGTTGTGGCCTCACTCGGCTATGTTTATCGCCCAACTACACAACCAAAGGTTTGGAGAAATACCGATGCACTTCGGCCCACAATTGAGCCAGTTGATGTAACCTGGCAAAAGGACCTGGTACTTCGCCTCTATGTGCAGCGCCAGAGCTTTTTCTACCTATGGAATATCGTTATTCCATCCACGTTGCTAACTGCACTCAGCTCGATCATCTTCTGGACTCCTGTCAAATCTGGAGAAAAGATTGCACTTGGACTGTCGGTTTTCTTGGCTTTTTCCATGTTCATGGTACTAATTGTGGAGGAGGTTCCACCAGGATCTGACAGCATACCGCTTATTGGTGAGCGAGTATAATTCATCTGCATTACTGGCCCAGTTGTTTTTCCTGAGGATTATCCAAGCCTTGTTTAATCATGAATTTTAAAGAGTATCACAGTTTATCTGCAGGACTTAATGGATCTATCGATCAAACTCCCCAAGTGGACTCAACGTGGATAATCTTGCATCGGAAATGCTCAGACCTCTGCTAAAGCGTTAACGAAGTACAAAACTTGACATTTAGATAATAATATAACATCAGTTTGATTGGTGACTCTCAAATAGTGATCATCTCAGGATTAATAGTCCGGTCCATGGATTCTGCACTACTTTAGGAGGATGGTGATTTCGAAGTCTGAGACGGTCCTGATTCGATTCATTCCTAAGAGACATTATGACATTTTCTAATAAAGCTCCTTTCCGTTAGACCTCATCCATTCACAATAATCCAAACAAAGGTCAGCACCTATACGGGCACTGCATGAGCTTAGGTTTGAAGCAACGATTAACGATGGTGATCCTGAGTTGGTTCATTGGCGTTTTTTCCATTTCCAACATTTCAAAAAAGTAGTTCCTGTTTTTCAAGCGACTTATATTTCCTTGGCTTCGCAAGCAGCAATGTGTTATGGTGTGACATAGCTGTTGCGCATGCCTTTTTGGTTATATATATGACTAATTTGCATTTTGTTTTCTTACAACCAAAGCGTATGAATTTGGCTTTGAGAGGAAATTCAACTGAATCCAGCTGAATCGCTCGAGTATGAGTACCCGCTCCGATTGCACGAGGTTGCCTAATGTTTCAGTTGCTAGGATACTCGAGGTGCCTTGTCAAACGTAGCACACTACCATACGCTGGCTGAAAATTCTTCGACCAGTTTTACCCTTCTTGGAGCTCATCTAGTGGACGCAGTCCCTGATTTTAAATCAACCTTATGTTCTGCTTGGACCCAAATGGGACAGATTTTGATAAGCGCACACTCATAAACGAGAGATTCAACTGGATTCAGTCGAGTTTTTCGTCTAAACCAAATGCGTGTGAAAATGAGAGCAGTTGTCGAGATCTGCCAAATTTGGGTTCAAGTATAACACAAGGTAAACGGAAACTCGGGGACTGCAGTTACCTGATGAGTCTCAAGAAGGCTGAAACCGGTCGTGGGCTCTTGAACGGTTTTCAGCAACCTTGGGAGTAGTGTGTTACTTCTAGACAGGAAGTATGTATTTTTGCCTCGTTTCGCATGAAAATTTATTAGTTTATACGCGTACATGAAACTATAGTTCTCCATACCAAAATTCGAAACTATTTTTTTGTGAATGGTACTTGGACTCGAACCCGATTCGAAACTTAATAGTACAGTTAGCTTGTTACTAGGTGTTAATGGCGACTAGCCCTGTTTCTTCAATATATGTCAAATTTCAAGTTATCTGATTCGCAGAGGTTTACACTTTAGCAATTTAGGAAGTTAAGTCGATACTTGTTACCGGAATTCTAGAGTTAAGCCAATGACAGACGAATGACTGATCTGCAACCTCTTCGACTGACACGGCAGCTCAACTAGTTAACAGAAGAAATCCGTTGCTTCATGCGTCGAACCCATGCGTACTCACAGCTCATAAGCCAGAGTAAGTGCCAGAAAACTGTTCAGTAGGTTTCGGAGGACAGAAACCTGATTAAAAGCTGTCTTCAAGCCTGTCCATTAGGTACGGGTGATGCTGGCTCGAATTCAAGCCAGCTTTAAGGAAAGTGAATGCGAAACAACAGGGAAGCTAGTTCAGAAAAGCTCGTTTTCGTTCTCTTTTGCTCTTTAGTCCTCCTTATGAGCTAAACATTAAAGACACGGAATATCGGTCACTCTAAACAACATAAGTGTCTGTTTTGAGGCAAGCAAGGACGGATTTTATGTCTACCTCTTTCTGACCACTTTTTTAAATAAAGAAATCTATGCCGCCATTCCTGCCCACCCACAATGTCTTTCAGTCTCTGTATCCACATCTGGATGCATGATCCACGTGATTTTTGTGAGTTTGCAGAGCATTTCTAAAGTGTAAAATTGCCTTATGTATTCACGGTGAAGTACAAGTGACAAGCATCTGAACGGCAAAGTCATTCATTTGACGATTAGTGTCTCTGCGGTCTGATTTCAGTGTACCTAACTCGAATTCAGATCACTTAAATTTACGCCGGCAAGGTCTGACCCGGGATATTGTGCAGAGGACGCATCTCGGTTTAACTGAAATTATCACCGCATTATCCTGTCCCGCTCACCATATTCCCTGTACAATAGACCTGGCTTACACTCCCAGAGAATTAAATTCCCTCAAGATTTTCTCGAAACAAAGGTGGGAGGGCCGTTAGAAATATCTTAACGTCTTTAGTTGTAGTATCGACTGGTTTTCATGTGACTGTTGCACTGTAGAACGGGTTATTCAGTGATAGCGAATATTCATTGGAGTTTTGGCAAAATTAATATGAAAAATGCGTGTGTACGCGAATGGGTGTGAATCAAGTGTGTAATTAACTACTTAGAGAAGGTTTGCAGCCGATCGGGAAAGCATCGTTGAGCTGTAGGCAAAAACCCTTTCGGTGAGGATGCCACACGAATAGTATTGTGAAAATGATTGTTTTGCTTCCTATCAAACGGCAATTTTTGCCTGACTATGCACCAGCACGGATCGATTTGTTGATGGACTAATTTATGGACACCAAGTTCACCGGTATTTGAAAAAGTCGATGAGACAGAATGATGAGTTTCGGTTGTGGGTCGATTGCATGGAACCATGCGCAGTCGATTCATTGCCCCAGCTGGATAACGAATTTAGCTGTTTTGTTATTTTCGCAAGTAGCAAGAAGAAGTAAAAATTGTGAAGTGAACCCTGCGAACTGAAGTCAACATACGTCCGAAAACCGAGTCGCACAAATAAGCTGTTTCATATTTAATGGGAAAGTGTGATAATACATATTTCCTCAATTTCCAGACCTTTTAAATGGAGGGCTGAGTATTCTACCGTTTAGCTTCACGTGGTTAAATGTGCTGAATCTCGACGAGGCAATTTTATATTACGCGGCTCGGTATTGATGGACTCTCGATTAGTTTAGAATAAACGGTACAACGAGACTGTAAGCGAATCCTTCCCTACGTTGGATATGAGAGTCAATGTGTTCTTATGTAAGGCAATCATTCCCAGGTATGATATCGCCGCTTGAGAGAGATTTTCCATACTTCTTTCACCGAAAACTCCACACACCGACAAAGATATCTCTCTACAGAGGAATTTTTCCAACCAGGACTTGGTCATGTTGAACGTGAATAAGTTTAAAACACTCATCAGAGTGCTTGTATAATTATCCGTTACAAACTGACTCGGTTAACCAAAATGAAAGAAGTGACAAAATCCTCACGTGCAGAATAGCATCTACTGCTGTTACAAAAAAAACAATGTTTCGGTCAGCTCGCTCGACGTTGTCTCTACCGCTGAATTTTTCAGACCCAAAACAGTTACCTTCAAGTTAAACTTGTGAATACAGTATTTGTGATACTTAAGGGGTTGTCTTTGTTGTTGTTATCCTAATCAGCACTAATAGGATCTTACAACTGGTATATCACGTTGCGTTCGCCAGTTAGTGGTCAGTACCAGTTACCAGAATAACGGACTTGTGTGAATGAACATAGGCCAATAAAATGGAGCAATATGGAAGCTGCAGATGTTCATCGAAGACTTACACTTGAATGACGTGAACTCGAAGGTTGTCACGAGTTTGCCTGTCTCAATAAAGAGTGCTGATTGGTTTTGAGTGGAGCTCACAGCCGACCGCTGCTGATTTGGCGCGGCCTGGAAAAAACTAAGGCATATTGATGTTTTCGGAAAAGCTTGGTAACAGTATGTAGATTTATAGGTGAGAAACGTCTCGCTTTTGACACAAAAGCTTCGTCAGGCCAATTGACTAGGTTATGAGGTTCGTCAAGATTTAAGGAGAACCACTCGGTTGAGCCAAATTGAATCTGTGTTACGTGTCAGCCAAGAGATTTTGTGTGTTAGGGTGGATCACCAAGTGTTCAGCCGATGGGGAAACCTACATGGGTTTGGGTCTGGATTTTCCGGGTCGGTTCACGTGATGATCCCTCGTGAACGTCGTTTGCAATTTCCGGTCGTCTGTGTGGGTGAGCTGAGGAAGAGGGATTCTGTGAACTTTGGTCGGGTTGGGATTTCTACCCCCCCTCCTTCTGTTTTTGCCAATAATTCTACGTGCATTGGCGGCCACACACAATCACTTGTCAACTCGGCTTATCTCAGAACGCCTTCCATACCCTCACCACTTCCACATCCTCGATTCTATTTACGCTTAGACGCTTGGTAATTTATACCATCCCGGTTATCAGCCGCTGTGGTGTGAATCGCAGTCCCGTCTTAAAACTTCCACATTCTCCAGATCTATTCTGTGTCCTGTGTCCGAAACTGATAGGGTCATTGTGCAAAATCTTTCACAGATAAGTTTGTTTAGGTAAGTTCAAATGAGATGCCTGTAATCAGTGTATGTGGATGTTGCTAAGTTTTAATCTAACATTACTCTATCCTGTCAGAAACTTTCTTGTTTCCTCTTTTGTTTGTTAAGGTCTCTTTATCACCACCGTGATGACCTTGACAACTGCCTCGGTCGTTGTCTGCGTGGTGGTGATCAACGTAGGTAGCCGCGGTGAAAAACTTACCCGAGCTCCGCGTTGGATGAGGGCAGTGCTGCACACATGTCCAGTGCGTTGGTTACTTAGCCTCGGAGCAGATGATCTGGCGACAGCACGGAAACAAGCTATTGTAAGTTGGACCAAAACAATCGGCTTTGAGCATTTCTGAGTTGCCCATACATGGGCTATTTGCACCCAAATCGCAGGTTTTGTCAGATATCGTTTATCGGTCATATTCTATCCCGAATACTTAAAGTGCATTTATAGCCCATGATTAGTTGTGACCCGCCTAAACATGAACTTCGAATCTGACAGGGAATACTTTGCTTCAGAGAAGTGAGAAATGGTTGTTCATGCCCCTTAATCTTAGTCACATTAATTCGTTTTAGGGTTAGACGAGCTTAGTCCAAGTGAAGAGGAACATATTCAGCGTTTACTTTGAGTAATCGTCCGATTTGTTATGGTCAGTAAAGAACACGGTGGAGAAGGATTCGCGATCTGGTGTCCAAGACAGCTGAAAAGGAACACTAAAATAAGGGCGAGCTGCAGACGAAACACACGTGGGTAGTTACTGTTGGAGCGCATTGTACTCAGTTAATGTCGCGGTTAAAGTTAGGTGATTCGTAAGTAAAATCGCATACCAGAGTTTAGGTCAACGGTGAAATGCGCTTGAATTTCCTCCTCATGAATCCCGGGGAAATAAACAGTATGTGAAGAGCCAGGCCACAAGTTGGACGAACTTTGAATCATTTCTACTTATTTTAAGTCAGCGATTCTCTCAGCTTGTTGCTATATATATATATATATGTATACAGATAGGCAATTGTTTGAAAAATATTATGCGTCTAAGGGTAAACGCATAAGTTCTATATGGATTTGAAGGTAACCCTTGGATCTCACAGGACATATTCACAGAAGTCTTTTAATCTTGATAATCGTTGGATTAACACAAAAATGGTTGTCCCTGAATTACAGTAGCCGATTAGACAAACCATTCTTTTTTGTACTATTCACCGAAAGGTGAATATGGGTAGCGGAAAACTGGCGTGGACATTGAGATAAAAACTCCAGCTTCTTCGAACTTTTCAAATTGGACAATGTGTATTCTTTAAATATGGTCTTTTAGGTGTACCGATAAGAGTTCCAAAAACAAAAAATTAACCCACCGGTGAAACCCAGGTCATGGTGCGGCCACTACCTATGCGCCACCTAACTTCATTCTTTTAAGTCAAGGTCAGACATCACACCAATAGGATGTGACGCAAAATTCGTACACTACTGCTATCCAGCTTAAAATCAGTATTCCACGGCTGACCAAAAACCAGTTCAAACCGAGCTCGGGTATGTTGAAAGTCCTGACGATTTGATGTGATACAGAGAGAGTCAAGTTATTTGACCACAATAGATGGCCAAAGGTACCTACGCACTGGTGAAATGTCCCATCACTTTGTGGCACCAACATGTATGGTATGGACAATTAGGAAAATCAGCTAAGACGGACTAGCGGCATTTGGGAACCAAAGAAATCGATCTCTGAAACTTTCGTATTTGAAAGTGATAAAGGGATCGTGAAAGATAGGTTACCAAGGTTTCAGCAGGCGAGTGATAGTGAATATCTTCGTGATAACACATTTTACCACTGAATACCCAAGGGGCATCAACCAATTCGAAGAACCCAGCAGGCTGAGGTTTCGACATAAAATAGCTAATGAACTGGTCGAAGGACCGAGTAATGCAGTAGTGACGCTTGGTGGCTACATTTCAGATCAGCAGAGTGGCACCATATTGGTAAGTGCAGTTAGGGGCTATGATGAGGTCGTCCAATCACGGCCGAAACTTTCTCTGTCCAACGTTACCAAGTTACAGCAGGTTTTTAGTGGAAGTTGCCGCACATGACAAGATGTCGTTCAAACTCCTGTACCATCCGCGTTCTTAAAATGATCGACAGCTTATATGTGACGAATACTGTTTGCAAACAAATACGTTCGGATATTAGTTGCAGACTGTTCAAAGAAAGCACTATGTATAAAGACATGACGCGCATCTGGGGACACAGCGAGACCAATAAGATACCCTTCTGCTATCGGGAAATGCGTTATTCAACCTCGATAAGATACAGACCTTGGAAATTCTTGTGTAAAACATCTGTGTGAAAACAGTCGAACTAGTGAATGTGTATGTTTCTTGTGTTCTCCATTTGTTAGTCAGCTACTATCTAGAACTAACTTAGGATATCCATCAGCGACTGGCAACAACAAATAGGTGAAATTCAATGTACATTATTTTTTTCACGTTTATCTGATCAGGTTGATAACGAATCCAGCCGGTGTTCCAGCTATTGGAAAAAACGCCGGAAACTAACAAAACAGTCGTTAACTGAGCTGCAACAACTGAGTGAACAGAACATACACTCCTACAAGGTGATCATTTTGTTGCTAGAAAAACTGATGCATGCAAACAACCCGGAAGTAACAAAAAGTTCATCGTTTCACGTCCAAAATAAACTGAACTTCTCATCGAGTAGCAATCCGGATGTTCGATGGACACCGAAATCCGAGGATAGTCGTTTGGAGGAATTTCACGTGCGAACAATCAGCGTTGCGGACATCCACCTTTCGGATGCAATAAGACAAACTTCGTCAAACGACAGCTGTCTGGCAGTGAGTTTCAATACGCCAGAACCGTCTTTATCGTCTAACATGGAACATATGTCAGACGAGAATGGAGTGCTGGACCAAACAGCAGTAAACAGGCCACAGCCAACCACAAACTTCAGTTTGAGAAGTTCCCTGTGTAGCTATCAACAACTGGTAACATTTGAATGGAATCAAATTTCGCGTCTGCTGGACATGTTGTTCTTCACAATCTTTCTAGTTGTTACTTGCATAAGTTACTTAGTTCTATTTTTATTGCCAACATTCATGGAAGATAATGTTGGTTGGCCGGCCAAAGACGTATGCTGATGGTGGAATTCTTCCCGTGGATCAATGAATATATCGTCTAATAGAAACTCACAAACAAATGCATCTCAGGCATATGTACTCCTTAGTGGTTTGATTTATTATTCCAATGGCAACTGCATTTTAGTATTGCTGAAACTCCCTTCTCGGTTTTTCCACCCAAGGGCGATTTTCTATATACTGGAAATTTTCCGGAGATTTCACTCTCGTGGGCAGGTGCTTTATGTTGGGTGGCCAAATGCATCACATGTACGACCCAGGCAAATAGGGACAGTGATAGACAACAGTGGTAATCCGACTATACAAGTTTAAAATTTCCAGAACGCACACCTTTTCCGTGAAGTGTACCAGTTGTGAACTAACAGTTCATAAACCGATACTAAGGGAAACTTGATAGGGGCATCCAAGCATTGAAGCTAACCGTTTTGGTCAACCGAGTGTAGACACTGTTGGAAGGTAAAAGGCCGACGGTATGCATATCTAGTATCTATTAGTGTGTTAGATTTCGTATAGGAGCGCTACAGGCATTGAGACAAAGCAGTGTGTTTCCAAACACTTACGTATCCCAAGCTGAGGCCTCCATCTTGGAAGTCGATAGTGGTCATCTTAGAGTGCTAGTCGATTATAGTAACTCACCAATAAACAGTTATTGTCTTTGCATTACTGGTCTGTCTATACACCATAAAGCAAGGAGTGGACTAGAAATTCGCCTAAGAACAATCTTGTTTACCTGGTCATGCACGGTAGTTCCGGTGTATCCAGTGGGTGTGAGTGGATTAGCAGTAAGGCGCTTGCCTCTCACGTCACATGGTAGCAGTTTTAGTTCCAGTAGGAACTGAGGATATGATCAACTTTAAAAAAGGAACAAAGCTGGATAGACAGATGAGAATCTGAAGTAAGAAACTTCACATTCAGGTGCCTGAGGTTGAGAATTCCCCAAAGAACCATAAGACCTACATAAGCTAAAGCCAGTCTAGAGCAATGTCTGACCGTTCTGATCAAATGTTTTTGCTTTGGGGAGGGGGGGGGGTATACGCATGAAAGTGAAGTAAAGTGTACCGAAAGAGATGCTTCTCATTGTTTCTTTTCTATTAGAGGAAGGGAAGTGGCGCAAGTTCGGCCCCGATACATTTGCAATAGACGTTATCACCAGGAAGTGGAATCTCAAAATATAAAAGTACTAAAAGGAAGTGTAAAGGGCCGACCAGTAGCACCCTTTGTAGAAGTGGCCTCTGTCAAGAAGCGCTGTTGCATAAGGCCAGTAGAAATGCAGAAAGACGAAGAAAAACACCGTGTGCAGAAACTGTAAAACGGAGGATTCGGAGGCCAGTGAGATTCCGACGTGAAGCTAGTTAATAACTGTTCAAGTGCTTCATCAATGTACGTTAGAGTCTCGCCGGAGAGCTTTGTAAACAATAATATCAAGCAATGCAATTCAGAAAAAGCGATGGCCGGGAAGCTCTCTAATGTCAAACGAGGAGATTCCTGCCTCCACCATCATTTGCTTCATACGTAAGGCACTCTTTGCTGCACCCTTTTTCCGTAGACTGCAAGTACTGCTACTACCTAGGTTCATAAGCTTTCTGAGAATTCTAGGTCCGTTTTTTATTGTTCGATGTATTTTTCTTCGGTCCTCTTGAATAAGCCACAGCACCTGTTTACGATCTGCAGCCTTCCTATCACTCCTCATTATCACTTTATCGAATTCGCATTCCCTTGGAAAAGACGACCTTATTCGTAATCAATACTTTCGTGGCTTAACGCATTGCCCTGTACACGCGGCATAGGTTCCCATTTACTTTGCTGCCGGTTGTCGTTAATTACTTGTGATATTACCGACGAAGTTATCATCAAGGATCATACTGGGTTACATATTCCGAGCTGCAGTTCTGCTAAGCTGAACAAATCAGACAAAAATCATTGCTTGATTTTACTTGATTTAACTAATTTTCGCGGTCGTTACGCACCAGAACGTACAAGCGCCCCATATGGTCAATGGGATTATCATTCGAAACTGCCTTACCATCGATTAAGAGAAATCAAGACTTGTGGATTGAAAGAGCAATCTACTCTTGTTTCAATCTTACGTGTTATTTCGTAATGATTGTGGCGCTGACAATGTACCTACTGTGGTGCATTAGGCATCGAAACAAACAATTTGCCAACCTACTCGTGAGTAGGCAAAAGCAAACGACCAGAAACTCACGAGGATCGGCTTCGATCGACTCTGGATTTTTAAGCAGAGGGCCTCCATGCATTGCACCATCAAGAATTCAGAGACAACATTGGTAACATTAGAATGGTCCTACTGATTTCATGATATTAGTTGACGAATATGCACTTACAGTATCTGCGTGCCTGTATCTGTCCCCCAACCGTAGTCCTGACAAGTGTTTCACAAATGGATTCGCGTTTCCACATCTGAAGTTGCATGAGTAGCACACGTTAATATTGAAGTTTTAAGGGATGTGAGGACTAGTGCCTGCATCGCATCAGGATCAATATTTCACGAGAAAATGATCAACTACAACCATTTTGTAAATAATGGTGATCAGTATTGTCCGTACTTGATTTTGGGGCCAAAATCTTGCGCAAGCTAGTTAACAAATCGGGACAGACTAGAGTAGATTGATCTGAATCCGCCAATCAAAACAACGTCACGTTCTTTGTGCAGTTCTTTCCGGCAACAATGCAGACCTTCAGTTTTCGATGTTCTTCACATACTGCCGAAACCCAGATGCCAATTTATCCGAAACATCCACTCAAAAGGATTACGAACCGTTATCAAAACGTCTTGTTGGAATAAATGCAGTAATTGATGAATGGCTTGCATCCCTGTTCTGGTGTTTTTGTATCGCAATAAATGCAAGTGCATCCGAACTTCATTCTAGCGTCTGTCATATTCGCCTTTTCCATTGCCCAACTTAGTTTTCAGTGCACATAAAAAGGCGCTCTATACGAGCATGTTTCTATCGCAACGTCTAGGAGTGGAAGAAGCAAAGGGCCTCAGAGAATAGGCACCTGGTTTTATGTGAGTGCTTTCGAGAGCATATCTGCTTTCCTCATATCAAACATGGCGTCAACCGTTGCGGAAGATAAATTAACGGTGTTTTCTACCAGTGCACTTTTGACAGTTTCCATTGATAATACCAGTTTCCTCTCACCAGTAAGTTGTGTTCCACATGCAATAAAAGGTAAAGTGTCTAATTCTGCGACTGCAGAGTAGCTAAGGACAGTCATCTATGAAATTAGGTTTGATAAGAACGGTTTCAATGCTCGGCTTCTTCCAAGAGGTGAAACATGGACGCATTCGTATGGAAGTCTAAACAGCCTGAGTTCAAATTACAGTACCGAAAGCTGTGAATACTGGTAAAGTCATAATGGGCTTTGCCTCCGTCACCTGCGACTTTTCACCCTTTTCGGGGAGACTTTATCTCATAGCATACAGACTACGAAACGGAAACATAAGAAAGATGAGCGGAAATTGGGGACAGCATTTAACTATAGGGAAGATAGCTGCTCTAAGATCATTCGGGTTAGGGCGATATCAGGAGCCAATTGGGGATCGAAAAGACTCTACATTCAGCCAGTCCGGAGGTCGATCAAGTGAAGAGATAAACGATAGTGGAACAGGTCTGAAAAAATCGTAGTTTTGGCGCCTAAAGCCAGTTATATGTTTAAAATGTGACAAAAGTCCACAAAAGTGGAACTTACGGGTTCACGCTACGCAATTCATTTTTTCAAGCATGATACATCTAGGATGGCTGCTTATGGACATTCTGAAACTACCATCAGAACCCAAAATCGTAGGCAAGAAATCTGTGGTTCGAATCAGATTGCTCATGTCTGTGCTTGGACGAACCGCCACTATGTTTCCAACTGGGCATCTTAAGAGCGTCACATATGAACCGCTTGGCAGTTCATAAACGCGGCCAAACAGCCAGCCAAGTTCAGGTTGGATTAGCAGAGAAGCTGGAAACAGCTCCGGTAAAACAAACACATCTTCGCACTAAGGAGAATGCCATTCGAACTATATGGATGGCCCACATTATAGTAAGCACCTCTCGGGGGTACAAATCAGCAGCGGCCATCTATCTTCGCTGACAACTTTTTGTCCGTTCTGTCAAATTCCTTTCATGACCCTTGTGTATCGATTTGCCCCCTGATGATGGTGACATTATGGGGCTACTTTGTTCCAAAGTCACCATTCACACATTGCTCCTCGCAAGACTCAAATATTGAGCGAAGAGATCGTATTAAAATAAGTTTTCACTCCCAAATAAGCGCCACGTTACAAAACATGACAGTGTTCAACTCCCTCCAGCGGTGATCAGTTTAAATCAGTACCGCCAGTCATAGATAAGTCTCACGGTACAATCAATTGATGGAGAGAACAGCATTGATTTTCCTCGGGTGACGCTTCCGAAGGGGCAGGACATGTTTTCCTTGGAAATCTGTCAGCTCTGACGAAATAAGCTATGCTAGTTATAAGCAAAAGCCAGCAATTACAAGAACGTTATGATGCACTACGGGAGTATTCGTAACGACACTGCCTAACCGCACATCAGATTTAGTAATTGGCGATGTGGATCATGAAATGCCAGATGTTGCTGAAAGGGTTAGGAACGGTCCTTTACAAACCAGCGATTGGATCGTAATGTTACCTTTGAACGCAAGAAAAAAAACATCATCACGAGCTAAACCGAATCCAACTACTTTGCGTATCTCATCAGCTTTGCACTTACATGAGGAATGAAGTTTCGGTCAGGATAGCTGAGAAGTACTTTGGTAGGCAAAGACATATAGGCCAGTAAGAATAGGTACAGCGAACAAAGACCATCAGACTCCGGATCTAGCTGGACAGAGTTGCAAGGGCCGTAGACATGATTCAAGGTGACCCTTATCAAGGTAAGGCAAGACTACCCAAAAATTACCGGTTGTCTACAGAAATGGAGTTGAATTCCCGTGGCTTCACCAAGGCGCAATAGACGCGATTGTCCTGATAGCTGACGACTTTGGGAGACTGTTTTAGTTTGTTGAACTCGTTGCAATCTATTATGTCATGAGCGATAGCGCTGAACGAAATTTCAAACTATCAAGAGTAGACTTCCTTGGAACGCTCCCAAAAATCCTTGTGGATAGCCATCTCTCTGTCATTTTCACGTACTCGTTACTGCAAATGCAGTGAAAAAACACAGAACGAAGTTACCGAATCGTCTGGTTTGCCTAGGTTGGTTTCTGTTAGCATAAGTATTCTTATGAGGATTAAAAAAGTCGCAACGCCGAAACCCTTTATTTTATCGGTGCTGCATTTAGAATTCTGGCTCTGCTTGACCGTTAATGTGATGAAAGTCGTTTATTGGAGATCACCTCGTTTCATTTGCATTTCAAAGTCTTTCTGTAACTTTCTACGGACCTGCTGGGATAGTCGTTATTCTGTAGTACGGCTGATATGCCTTCGGAGTTTTTTACCGTCTTATAAGAGCGAAATTTGTCTGGCTCTAGAAAACAGATCCGGTACTAAGGCTCATTTATTTTAATGGTTTGGGTGCAGATTATTCCTTGTTAAGGGTTTGGGTATACTTTGGTGGCTTTCAAATTATACTAAGTTCAACCAATCCCTTCCGTAGATTAAGAGTTACTAGTACACTACTTCATCATGACGACCGAAAAAGGGTGAAGCGAATTCGGAAAGTGCAAAGGACCTAAACTGTGAGAGTAATGCACAGCCGCAAACTCGTACTGGGACAGTCAATACATGAAGAATCATTATTTGAAGGTGATAGAAAAGGAGGAAATCACGAGAAATCTCGCCATGGAGTGTAACGGGTGCCGAGATGCACGTAGTTTTGCGCGAAGATAGAAAATCTGGTCGGTACATCATTGGATGGGATGTGAAATTTAGCGGCATACAATCAAGATTGGCCTTACACTCAAATGTTTCTGCCTGGTGCATGTTCGCTCAAACTAACGCAATCACTACCAAGAGAAGGAAATCGCATAGGAAAGACCGTCATTTTGATACCTAATCACTGCAATAAAGGAGGAACATGAGTATGCAGTCAATAAATACAAATCAAGGCTGAGACAGATCAGCCCAAGTTGTAACCCGATGAAGCACCAGCGTCAATGCCACTGTCAACAATGATGTTGTTGTCGAAGCTGGTGTTGGGAAAATTCCCCTCTGAGGGATTAGAAAGAAACCTCCGTTTGCGAGCTGATGGCTCTGCTGAAGGTTATAGCACATAGCACCTAGATAGCAAATGTGCCTGAGTCCAATTACTGTAGTTGAGTCTTGTATTCGGGTTTCAGAAGTGTACCAATGAAGGAATTAGAGTGCGCACCAGAGCAGCTGACTGCCAAGTTTGGTTAGGATTCGCAGGACTGGAATAAAGACAGGATAAGGTGTGAAAACCGCAGGCGAGGTGGCATGTATGGGTGGTGCTGAGCACTCGCTACTTTCCAGGATGATGTAGCAACCGCTTGGATCCACAAAAGAGTGACTAACAAGCGAGATCGGAGAGGAGTTAAGAGATAACAATGAACAAAGATGGGAGCAGATATGTTTTCACTTACCCGCGCCGGTATATGTAAGAAATGAAGCTACCGGTGACGGCTGACGGCGTTGTCTGTAGATTTCACGGTTGTGTGCCCGCTTGAATAACACCAGAACGTCAACACGTACAGAAAAGGACGATTACAGTTCACAACAGGAGCCTTTGCCCCGAAAGCCTAATTGTAGGGCAGAGGCGGCTGGCACGAAAGTATGAAAGCAGTCTAGCTTTCAAGAGACACATACCGCGTATGTTGTAACCGTAACTTGGCCGGGCAGGAGAGTGTGTTTGTAGACATCTGCCCGTCGACTAATAATCATTCAGCTGTAACACCCTTTTGGTGCCTAGCTGTCATCCCACCCAAAGAAAGCATGAGGGCGGAGATACTGCCAGGTTGCCCAAGCCTAGACAGGGCAAGTCGATAGGCGGAGATCGGGTTCAAATCACGGACCTTCCGGTCAGTAAATTCGCGCTCCAACCACTTGAGCCATCTTGCCCGTTGACTAACTTAGTACGAAAAACTCCATGACACTGTGCTAGCGTCCACCACTATATCCAGATGGATTATACGTATACGCCAAACGTGGCAACATAATAAGGTATTCTCTCCTTGATCGCTCAAGTAAGAAGAGAATAAAAATTACTGATTTGGCCAATATCCGTAGAAATTCTTTTCTATGAGCTTACAACTGTTTGACTGAGTTTTATGTCGGAGGGTGGCCAGTAGTGTAGTGAGCCCCCAGTATGAGTGAATCGAGTTTGCACGTGAAACCCACGCTTTCAAAACATCCGACACGAAAGACTGACGTAATTGCCTTGATGAGCCCGGTGAAGAAGAAATGCTGCGGAAGGTTTAACACCAGATAGACCTATTGTTATTTCCGACTCCATATCACTCACGGGCGATTTGACCCTTGTGGACGAGTTTAGCCCATCAGAAGATGAATCCCAGAGCACGGAACTCTCACGGACCGGTTCCAAAGGGACTCCAGTTTCGATAAATACAGCTTAACAAGACCTATTGCCATGGATGAAAACAGCATTGAAAAATATGCTCTCGAATTTTAAAACAGTGAAAACAGCTTCGAAAAGTATTTTTGTAATCACATTTGTCGAATCTTCCGAAGATGACAGTTGGAAAAAGTTGTGTTTTCGGTTGTCGAAATTTACACAATGAGCAGATTGCAATAAGTTCAATATGAATTGCACGTAGAACACACAAGAAGTGAGCAGTACGGTTTTCAGGACTTTTGCATTGGCCAAAGTGCCGAACTCGGTCCAAAAGCTTAAGTCTGCACATCAGTAGTTTCTGTGGGTTCCTCATCCGGAGGTGCATAATCAACCAGCTCATGCATCGTCCACCTTTTGCCTGATGGTTCTGTACCAAAAGCAGTTCTTGATAAGATGTATTCAAAAACGTTAATATCCATGGGACTAAGAAAAACGGAGGTTGACCGGGACATTGTGGATTCTTTTCCGTCAGTTTTTGATGAACTCAGACCAAGCCAGAACGGTACATTGGAAGGTGGACACGTGAGCAAGTTAGCCAACATCTTGTCCTGAGAACCTTCATAGTGTAGAAGAGGAACATGCACAAATTACGAGGACGAATGTTCAAGGTATCTGGCAACTACCAGCATTTCGGAGTACATAAGTCGGATAAGCAAAAAATGTGATATCGACATTTGAATAAAAGTGTCTGTCGATTGATGAGGCTTCTTATACCAGTAGACCTACGATAGCATTCAAAAGAGAGATAAGCATTTAATGGGAATTGTCCAAGGCATAAAAATGCCGAAATCGATTTCCAAGAGTTTCTGAAAGTCTATGTTAGGAATTTCGGGATAGCTTGAAGAATAAAATACAAACCTTTGGACAAAAGGATCTCCAGTCTAGGTCTACGCCTAGACCTAGACAAGTCAAGCCAAGAAGACCTTAGTGCATCCGATGCATTTTCAGTGCACACGGATACTTATAACAGCAACAATAAATTTAGGGATAATAATAGCTAGTTTACATTCTCCGTGGCTACCTTAAATGCCGTTTTTGATATTATTATCAGTAGTCATACAAAGATGCGTTTGGAACATTACAGGACTGCATTGAGATTATTGTGTACAGTGTCCTATAGAGAACGACACTTGAAGACTGGTAACCACTTGGCTGTGGATCTTTAAAAAGCTCGAACGGCTATTGTTGGGCAAGTATGCATTTTACGAATGCCGCAACCATCCACAACGTGTTTTTGGCAAAACAAGGGGGAACATGGTAGATGAGTGCATAGAATGACAAGATTATATGATAATGAATGTGCCCTACCTTCATGATCAGTCGCAGCTTTTCTCAGCGGCCAACAACCGGTTAGGAGTGCTAGTGAGTGTCGAGTCCGCACTCGCTCGATCGGTAAACACCATGCAGGACAGTTGACCAGACGCAAACCGGTGGCGTGTCGCAAGGCATGGCTCTGGGTTCGTGTCCGCGAAGCACGCACAACTTCAGTTGAAAGTAGACCCATTTTTTCAACGAGGTATGTATGGAGCTCAATGAGTTCGTCTCTCGGTCGCAGTAAAACACCTAGATACAAGGTCGTATGTGAGATCGTACGAATTGCCTCTAACTAAGGAAACAAACGAACCCATTGTTCAGGAAACAGTCTCTACAAACCGACATACTGACTTCAGAAACGAAAAGGATATCAGAATATCACTATCACAATCCGCGAGTACGGGTGAGTTTTGCCAGATGTACGGACTACAGATGAACTTGTTTATCTCATCCAGTGCTTATTCTACCTAATTTGTTTATGATGTGTGTCTACAGCAGAAATGACAAAACCATGGGAAGTTTGCCTCTGAATAGTGCGTTGTTCAGAGGATAAAAGCGACCCATTTTCTGACGAACTACCACTAGTTATTACCCAAACCACATATACTCACGTGTGTTATATGTCACACCGCATGGTCCAAGCAAACGTTGCGACTTATGAGAACCTACGACAGTGATTTGCATCATATCAATAGTTTTGTAAGTAACATGGGTCCAATTAAAATTTCTATGTGAAATTGCAGAAATTCCCAACCACATGGTTGGACTAGCATAATTTAAGATTAAAGCCCAATTTCAAGCCGGGGTAAATGGCTGTCGAGTCTAACCTAGACTGTGAAAAACAAGAAGCCCAAAGCGAATAAGAGAGAGAGACCCATTAAGCCGATGAATTTGGTGATTATCGGTGGTTAACCAACCGCAGCATAGAAAGCACGTTATTAGTTCTCACTGTGTCGGACAAGGCTTGTGCGAGAAAGGACTGATAGACTGACCTATTCACCTGATAGGGGAATAGGTGAGGGGCGTCAAGGAACATGCACAAATTACGAGGACGAATGTTCAAGGTATCTGGCAACTACCAGCATTTCGGAGTACATAAGTCGGATAAGCAAAAAATGTGATATCGACATTTGAATAAAAGTGTCTGTCGATTGATGAGGCTTCTTATACCAGTAGACCTACGATAGCATTCAAAAGAGAGATAAGCATTTAATGGGAATTGTCCAAGGCATAAAAATGCCGAAATCGATTTCCAAGAGTTTCTGAAAGTCTATGTTAGGAATTTCGGGATAGCTTGAAGAATAAAATACAAACCTTTGGACAAAAGGATCTCCAGTCTAGGTCTACGCCTAGACCTAGACAAGTCAAGCCAAGAAGACCTTAGTGCATCCGATGCATTTTCAGTGCACACGGATACTTATAACAGCAACAATAAATTTAGGGATAATAATAGCTAGTTTACATTCTCCGTGGCTACCTTAAATGCCGTTTTTGATATTATTATCAGTAGTCATACAAAGATGCGTTTGGAACATTACAGGACTGCATTGAGATTATTGTGTACAGTGTCCTATAGAGAACGACACTTGAAGACTGGTAACCACTTGGCTGTGGATCTTTAAAAAGCTCGAACGGCTATTGTTGGGCAAGTATGCATTTTACGAATGCCGCAACCATCCACAACGTGTTTTTGGCAAAACAAGGGGGAACATGGTAGATGAGTGCATAGAATGACAAGATTATATGATAATGAATGTGCCCTACCTTCATGATCAGTCGCAGCTTTTCTCAGCGGCCAACAACCGGTTAGGAGTGCTAGTGAGTGTCGAGTCCGCACTCGCTCGATCGGTAAACACCATGCAGGACAGTTGACCAGACGCAAACCGGTGGCGTGTCGCAAGGCATGGCTCTGGGTTCGTGTCCGCGAAGCACGCACAACTTCAGTTGAAAGTAGACCCATTTTTTCAACGAGGTATGTATGGAGCTCAATGAGTTCGTCTCTCGGTCGCAGTAAAACACCTAGATACAAGGTCGTATGTGAGATCGTACGAATTGCCTCTAACTAAGGAAACAAACGAACCCATTGTTCAGGAAACAGTCTCTACAAACCGACATACTGACTTCAGAAACGAAAAGGATATCAGAATATCACTATCACAATCCGCGAGTACGGGTGAGTTTTGCCAGATGTACGGACTACAGATGAACTTGTTTATCTCATCCAGTGCTTATTCTACCTAATTTGTTTATGATGTGTGTCTACAGCAGAAATGACAAAACCATGGGAAGTTTGCCTCTGAATAGTGCGTTGTTCAGAGGATAAAAGCGACCCATTTTCTGACGAACTACCACTAGTTATTACCCAAACCACATATACTCACGTGTGTTATATGTCACACCGCATGGTCCAAGCAAACGTTGCGACTTATGAGAACCTACGACAGTGATTTGCATCATATCAATAGTTTTGTAAGTAACATGGGTCCAATTAAAATTTCTATGTGAAATTGCAGAAATTCCCAACCACATGGTTGGACTAGCATAATTTAAGATTAAAGCCCAATTTCAAGCCGGGGTAAATGGCTGTCGAGTCTAACCTAGACTGTGAAAAACAAGAAGCCCAACGCGAATAAGAGAGAGAGACCCATTAAGCCGATGAATTTGGTGATTATCGGTGGTTAACCAACCGCAGCATAGAAAGCACGTTATTAGTTCTCACTGTGTCGGACAAGGCTTGTGCGAGAAAGGACTGATAGACTGACCTATTCACCTGATAGGGGAATAGGTGAGGGGCGTCAATAAAATACTGTACTTGATCTGTCTAGAATGGATGAAGCAATAAGTAAGTTTGCAGTCTCGAAACACTAATATAATAAAAGTTGGAAGCAGGTGACACATTTTTAGGTATTTACCACACAGACAAACATTATCAAGACTGTTCAGCCTTGCTCTCATTGTTTGTCTCACGAAGACCGGATTATTTTTGAAGCGAACTTTTTAGTGAGCTAGGATTTCGCTGGTAACTGAGGTGCGACACATCAATGACGGATGAACTACAAATATTTTTCGAAATCGTTTATCATCAGTAGTCACGATACATTAGAAGTTAAGCTACTGGATAGACTGCCCCTCCTACCAACTTAACTTGGGTGCATTCGATTAGTGTTTCAGCCTCAGCTCTCTTCCTTGTAGCTCAACCACCTTGGTGCGACCATGGGATCACTTCACACTTGCTACGGCATGTCACACGATTAGCTTCCTGGATACTTCACACAGTAGTGCCCATGCTAGTTTACTCAGGTGGATTATTGGATAGTTCGCATTGACTGTGCTTATTACTTGTGTGTAACATCCGAAAGAGATCTCAATAGTCGATCCCATGAAAACATTATTTAAATCCAAATCGCCTACTGCTTTTCAATGAGTATCATAGTTACCTGCTCCTGTGCTTGTCATAATTGTTTGCTTAGTGTACATTAAAACTTAGGTTGAAAGCACCAACGCGAAACCCCCAGAAATACCAAAGAAATAGCAGAATCTGTAAACTAACTTCATCAAGCGACGAAGAGAATTGTGACTTATTTCAGGCGACAGAGTAAATTCCTTAAACTGGATGATAAGGTGTTGATCAGTGGGGGCTGATGTGCCAGGAAATATGTCTAACTTATTGCTCGAAAACCGATTTATGGGATTACAGAAACACATGGACTACTTTGATAAAGCTTCTAAATCGTCCTATACATCGGTCGTAAGTAGATTATAATATTACAGGCCCAAGGGTGTAGATGGTGGCTCCAGCCGACTGCGATGGGAGACAGCACGCAGCTATCATAAAGTACTATGCGTCTGACTAATCCGTACCAGACTTTATGTTTCCAAGCAAAATGCGACAATATTAGGTGGGTCACTGTGCCAATCGTTAACGTATGCAGTGACTATGAATACCTGAACAACCGGGAATTCAGTAATAGTACTCTAGGGTTCCACAGAATTATCTAACTGGGCCAACTGTCACGATAAACGTGCTAATCATTTTGGTAGGTTTCATTGTTCGAACATTAGAAGTTTCCGAAGTCCGTCAGTAAGCAGCTTAGCATAGTCGATCGACCAAATAGCGTAACCATGATTAACCTTGCGTGGGAGAATTTCGCACGTTTCAGAGACTAGTTTTAGTGAAGTAGCAGTGGTATGAGGTTAGACAATGCAAAAGTGATTGTGCCATGAGCTTTGTGAGTTCAACTTATCGGCCAAACAGCTAGTCATTTGTTACAGAAGAACACTAGTTTTCCACTGCCATGCGAGGGAGTAGAAGGCTGATACTCGTTTCCAGATATGCTTGCCGCAGCACTACATACCTGGAGTCTCACGCAGGACAATCAGTACCGTAAGTCATTTTGTGTAAAGTTGTGTGCGACAAGTAGGAGCGTACTTTAATCCACTTTAAGAAGAGCTAATAAGACCGGGGAAGGCAATTCTGAAGACAGTGGTATGCACTGCCGATAGATTATGACTGTTAAGTAATGTAGGGAGGAGTATACGCATAAGGGACATATTGCGTGTACCGGACGGAATACCAGCCCAGGCCATTCTCAAGCCGCACTGTCGAGCTGATTTCTCGAGCCACTCCGCAGTTAACGCAGCGGGGTCCGCATTATGTCAGTCTTCCACTAAAAACTTCATCCGACGGGCGCGGAACAGTGTGCTCTGTATGCGCGATGGTGGTCGGTTTCGGTGATAACTTTGTGTAGCTTTTTCTACCAAGTCTTGAAATTTTATAAACTTGTTTTTTTTGTTTTCCGCATATAGCGGGACGCTGTATACGCAAATCCACTGTCGATTTAGTTATATCAACCGTTGATAGAAAATAGTTACATGTGCAAACTCATTCTAGAAGACCATGAAGTTCTGTAGTCAATAAAAAATCGTGGAATAGAAAACCCCCTAAATTCAGCGTTCATGTAGCCAAAGTTAAGGGGTGGGATATATGAGGATCTAGCACCTCATAACATTCAAAGGATCATGGGTGAATATGAGGAACTACGATACTCTTTAGTTAGATTTCCACAGAAAGTCATAGACTGGGGCTGCTCCGAGCAAAATTTCACATACGAACATTTGTGACTTCTACTGACAGCCTTAAGTATACGTTGCTACGGGACAGAGAAAAAGTGGTTAAAACATGACCCTTTCTATAGTACTTTATCCATTGTATAGGCTCCTTGATCATCATTATTGGTAACAACGCCAGAGATCGCTAGAACCTCACTGCCTGAAAACCACGGAAATAGCCTGACGAGACTGAAATGAACCGCTGTATAACCAAGCCCAATCATAATAACTTAGAGAGTGGAGGATAGATAAGCACAAGAACGCGAACAAATTCAAGCGAAAACGAAACGAATGGCACAGCATCCACTGTGATGTTAACAGGAATAAAGACAGAAAATCTCATGCGAAAAGAGCCTACCTGGGAAACGATTTAATAACGAGATAAGATCGTTGCGCGGTAGCAGAGTGCTAAGTTCATCCAAAGCATCCGTCAGCACTGTCCGCTTACGGCTTTCCGAAGTATGCGACGTCTCCAAAACGTCATACGATGTTTTAGCGGGAATACCACAGCTCAAAAGCAGTTCGGGACAGGCATACAGTAATCTGTTTGGTTGGCGAATGCCAACATGTGTTAGTGGATCGTATAGGTTGACCATCAATCGATGAGGATTCAACAGTTCCAAAAGAAACTGACCATGACTTGTCGAACGTGTGTTTTCTGCATAATGTTCTGAACGAAATAAAAGAGTGCAAATGCATCAGGTCATGAGGAAAGCTCAGACCAATAAATTAACTACCTTCTAGATAAATTGTTGCTTCAGAGCGTGCTACAGTGACCATTGTACCCCTACATATGTGTACGTATTTCTGGTAACAGAAGGGGTTTCTTTGTGGGAGGAAATGAATTGACAACTTGATATCTGTTCCAAATGAAACAGGAGGCGGCCCTAATGGGGCACATTCAGTTGTAGAGTATTATACAAAAGAAACTTAGTTCAACTTCAATTGATTCACCCGCTAACGGCCACAAAATTCGCAAACGAGCTTTGGTCTTCCCATAGGTACATTTTCGTGTTCAGGTAAGACAAGGGACTGATGGAAGTTTTGGAAACACCGCGCTTGAGCAGCTGCGATTCAAGACATACATGAGGCTTATCCTCACGCACGGGATAGTCGAAATAAAGGAACAAAATACGAAAACTAGATCTATTTGAAGAGTTCCGAGAAGGGCGAAACAAGCAGTGGAATATCTAGAGTTTTATCGACCACATGAGTAGTACCAAATTTGTCTGTGCCGGACTGAATCCTGAACCGATGGCAGTAGTTTTTCGGTGAACGATGGTTCGGCTAAACGGCCAGATAATCACATTTCATTCTCGCAGACTAAACCAGAAACACTAAATTTCTAAATACCTCCTGATGTATTCGTTGGTCGACCTATGTGAAGTATGAGTCTGAAATCTGGAAACACTACCGGACATCCACATCAGGCGCCCAAAAAATCTCATCATCCAGCGGCTTCAAACGCATAACTTCCATGCAAACTGAGCGAAACACGAGGTGTGATAATACACCAGGATATCAATGCCCAAACAGAAGCAAGTAAAAACCACAGATTGATTCACACAATGAACCGTATGTCACTAGCTTGTGAGGTAACCAGCTAGCCATCCCGATACGATGCAACAGGACTGCCTGGTCCATAGTCGTAAACACAACACCAGTATGTCGATGTATCTCTGCTTGCTACAGCAGCTGGTGAAAATCGGAGGATGTTATTCAGGTCTTCGAGGCTTATGTGGTAAAAACTTACAGGATAACGCAAAAGTCTTACGATCTCCAACATCAGTTCGTGGTTTGGCTATGCACTTTGTGGACGCCATAAGTAAACTGGAGGAGAAAGATTCCGTCCGTAGATTAACCACTATTTGCAAACCGAGAATTTAGAGATGTTATAATCAACGGCTAATTATTGTGCAACGGCATGCTGTATACAACGTGGAACTCAAATTTTCAGGTGATGGTCTAGGGAGACTCTTGGGATTTCGCGACGTCATTGTATTCAGAATGGCTAACCCAAGGCATAAAGTACATAAAACACGAGACATTCCGCCGAAGAGAGTTTGTGTTTTAGCCGCCCGACGTGTGCGAAAACTAGCATAGTATTGGTTATTCACTGGATGTGAGGGTCAGCAAACAAAACATCTGCAGTGGTTAAGACGTCCAGGATGCATGTGTAGTCTGAAAGTCTGACGGTTTACAGTCGACAAATTTTTTGAACCAGATTAGACTGAGGAACAGAGCAGATAATTCCAGTTTCAGAAAATTAATTTTTCAGACTATACCTCAGTCGGAACAACAAAGATGACGTGATCCATGCACATAGTTGACTGGTGCGCAGCTAAGCCATATTGCGAACACACAGTCAGAAATATGATAACTCGTTTTCAAATGATCCAAAATATTTAGATCGACAGGAATATTTTTCATGGTAACTGCAGTACACGCCGATAGAAAATTATCTAAAAAAACGTTCAAAAAGTCGTGCTTGCTGACAGACTGATAAAATCTTAGGGTGGCACATAATAAACAAAGCGTGGCTACAGCTACCGTAAATCACTACTGATAAGTAATGCTAGAATACAGACTAGGGAAACCACCATTTGCTAGGTTTTGACGAAACTAGCCGATTGTGACATAGTTTTTTCAAGAATGGATCCAAACATAAGGAAACTCATGCAATTCCAAAACGTATGGCTCTTTAATGTAGGTACCTGAGCAAGAAACCGCCAACGTACACCAGCGGCTTGAAGTAACAAAGCTAGACAAGGCGGTGATATCTCTTCGAAGGACAGGGCAACCAGGTAACTGCTTGTGAGCTGAAGTCTACCATGCATAATACAACAAACGACCAGTAGATTATAGGGAACTCCAAAAAATTGTGGGAAGACAAAAACTGGCTCGTCCGTATCAAATCACCTATGACAAGAAGACGAAATCCTTATAGCCTATACAAGAAGAGGATTATCAGACTGACCCGTCAATGAAGAGAAACGGCAGGCTTGCTGATTCCCAGAAAATCCATCGGTTGCATCGAGTTACTTTTGGACACACAATGAAGGCTTGAATCGATTGATTCCAGAGGCCTCAAAAAACTTCAGAACACGCGAGTTCTAATGGTTAAACAGAATGAACGCTGGGGAAAATAAATCCGGTGACCTGTGACCGAAAGGTGTTGGTCAATTACTGACTGCGATTGCTTACGATCAGATAATAATGGTCCCCGGCCTTCGTCTGCTGCTAGGTTTTGGACTCAAAGGACTGTCCATGGCTATCACTTTCTCTGTAGGGTCGATTCTGTGACGCTCTCAGTGCACAATAGAATCAAACCCTTGAGAACCTCTCAGTGTAGTGAGAAGTTGAACATTACCTGAGATAATTAAGTGGCGCAGAAAATCGACGGTTTCACGTGATGGAAGATTGGTGAATGGCAACTGTGCTTCTACTGGGCACATGCATTTATCATACAGCAGCCTACGAAAAGGAAGCTGACGAGTGTCTCCCATGTTTGAACGTTCTCCTCACGCGTAGGCATAATTGACATCGAATATACCTATCTTCCGCAAAACTTGAGTATCATTACAATGGATAAGATTACGGGTTAGGATTATGCTGCTAACGTGAACAAGGTTGATTGCATGACAACCTAGGGAAGTATCAGGACGAGGTAAACGAAACGGATAGAGCTATGCACAAGAAACAGCACAAACCTAGCATTTCGCGGCTGATAGAGCACACGAAACGTAAAACTTTTAGCACGCCTGGAAGAGTGAGATTCAAGTGCCGCTGTAATGGTTCGATTAAGTGCCGTTGCAAAGGATCCACCTCGGTCGAACTGGGGTGTGAAGCACTGGGCCAACGACCAAGTTGAGCTTCCGCAGCGGCAATCTCAACCAGCTCCCTCAGTTTACATTGAAGGACATTGTTATAGAAATAGCACTGCAATAGCTCGTCTCCGACGGCTGATTTCTTGGACTGATCATAAGCGGTGGACTGTGCCGTGTCACTCAATAGGCGGTTGCTAGGATTCCGTCCGAGATGGGCCGTAGCTAGCAACATCTTGGTGAATTTCAAACTACGTAAACCGAAGCAATTGGGCACTACATTCATTGCCCTTTAATGCGGCTGGCTGCAAGTAGAGAACAAAAACAGACTGAATTAAACGGTGTAAAATACGTCCCCCACAATTCTTCAAGGATAACCTGGTATTGGACCATCTGCGAATAATGGCAAAGTTCTCAAGTGGTGGCCTGGGTTCGATATGCCACGTTATTGAATGAGTCCATATTAGCATATCGCCGCGATTATTAGTGAATGAGGAATCCACGAGTCTAACTCAACAAAGCAATACAAGTAAAAGCGCACTGACGGTACACCTCACAATAGCAGTTGTTCATGACCAGTGTGTACACATCATTTGGGATTCAAGTTACCATGTAAGTTTGTTTAGTGAGATCCTGTCCGTTGTCAGTGTTCTAGCTTTGATAACAATCGGTAAACATGTGGTTAAATGCGACTGTTGCTCACTTTGGTATTAGGCGTAACGTTCACGCGAAAATGCTTGTTTCTAATGACGACGGAAAGGTTTTTGATTAACTATTTCATTCGTTTAGGAGGAATTCGAAAAGATGAAACATACGGGATCTGTCCCACAAACGAGAACAAACGACCATCCGTGGGTAAACGGTAAACGAAATTGCAGATGACGGTAAGAACCGACAACGGGATGTCAATAAGATATCCTATCTACGTAGGCTGAGTCCGCCCATGAATTAGGTTGTGGTTAATTCAAATTTAGCTGTTGTCCTGGTATTGTTAGGACGCGTTGGCAAACACCTTCAACCAAGAACAAATCTGGACATGCCTGTTGAAAGGCAGGGATTAGGAATATCAGGTGTTTTCCATCATACACTGATAAATCACGGTCGGACATTTTGTCTAACAAAAAGTTACATCAATTTAAGGATGAACCAAACAAAACAGCTTATTTGTGTTAATCAGCGAACAACTCCCGGATGAATTTGCTATTTGCGATGTTCTCAAACCCATGATATCTCAAGATTCCCTATCGACTATGGTACCAGTATTGTCAACTATGTTTCAAAGTTGCAGCGATCACGAGCTGGATACCACCGTAGCCAGATAAGACGACCAGAGACTGTCAAAATATTTAGTTGAAACAGCGAAGGAGCAGAAAGGTGCCTGTGTGCTACAGCAGTGTATATGGACCAGTCACAACCCATAAACGAGGGACCAGGAGCCTACGTTTCTCTGGTCTCTATACAATGACCAAACTGGTATGAGAAAGGGTGGGTGTCAAGCTAAATTCTCTAGCATAACTATTGGGTTTCTGAAATAAAAACCGTCGAAACACAGCACGGTCGGTTGGACAGACATTTAACAAATTAGGGTAATTTCACACGACGTGTAGTAGGAAAATTTTTGTTCAAATTATTGCACTATCGGGTTTGCCTGTTTGAGAGCTCAATAGTTAGGCGCAGTATGTAGTTGGCGAATTATGATCAGCCTCCCTAAACTAACCCCGTTATTATCCTATCAGGTAAGGCACCAGTGGATTCTACTTTTCAACATATGATACACAATTTTCTAATTTAAAGCCAGTTATTAAAGCATCACTTAAAGCGTTTAATAATCGCCAAAATAAATTTGCCTTAGGAGTTTCACCATCTATTCGTCTTCAGCTGCGTGATTTTGGCTTTTGTGTTACTCAGTATACTTCCACAAGGTATGCAGAGAAAAAATTTCCGCAATAACGTTTGATAGAAATTTTATTTCAGTACACTAAGTATATACACAAAGTATATGTGAACGAAGCTATCGTATCACCGGATGAGCTTCAAATCACCTAAACGCTTGGCAAGCAACCGTGCCCCTTCAAGTGCCGTTGGATCTTTCGTGTTGGGCTTCAGAGCAAGCCTGATGGCCAGCACCGCCCATTCGGGGGCAAATGGATTTTCCGGTTGTTTATTTGTTGCGTCCAGGAGAGCCTCGAATGCCGCAGTGCAGGCGTTCTCGGGAAGACAGAGTGGGAATTTGTTTACGCGATGAGAGGCCAAAGAGATTGATAGCTTAGGATTGTGGTGCAGTAATCCTGTGAGGCAGCGGATACAGTCTTGCTGGAAGCCAACTGCTTGGCACAAGGAGAAGGCCGATGTTGGATGGATTGTGGGCTGTGATATAGGAGAATGAAAGTAAGAATAGGACTCTCACGGCTTTTTATAATCGAATCCACTTCATTACCAAAAGTTTGCTCGAGAAAGTGAAAAAAATCAGTAGGTTCACCGTCCCCTCAAGGATTGGAAAGGATTAAACAATCGTTTTGTTACAGTACAGAGCGAATACGAAATCACTAGAAAAAACTACTCAACAAGTCAGGACGTATGACTGCCGTGATCCTCTTTGCTCACTGACAGCTCATTCGGATCTGATTTATGATAAAGAAAATTTATAGTGTATTTTAACCTACGAATTCACTTCATCATTGAACAGGACAAACAGGCTAAGGATTTAGAGGCAGCCGTCAAATAATCCAATCTCGTTATGCTACACGTGTCTTTTCGAGCCTAACCACGCTGTGAGAAATTCGACGTACGATCACAATTCCCATCGGACCAAGCGAGCTATTTTCTACAGTATGCTATAACAGTGAACAAAGGAAATTATAAGGAATGCTGAAAACCGGACGCATGGTGTTTGTATGCTACCTTACGTGTGCTCCACTACTGCAGTAGTCTGACTGATTCAGTGCACGGGACCAAGGGAAGTTCTTTCTAGAGCACGTTCCACTTACGTGATGCTTAGTCATGCGACCCTTGTTCAGGTCAAACCTAAGAGGTTCTTGTCCTTTCATTAAATAAGTACAGTCGTTCCCGCTATAGGGACAGACAACTTCATTCGGTCCGCTGAAAGTGTCTTTCAAGAGCCTGGAGAAATCATGCCAGAGCTCAAATCACACACAGCTTATTGAGACATATTTAGACAAAAATTCCTTGAAGTAAATCAAGACAGTCATCCATTCCGCTGTACAACTTGGCGGCCAAGTCGTCCTCAAGGGTGCCAACATAAGTTGGTGAATATCGCTCCAAATGCAACATGAGGCAGCTTTTGTGCAACATATTCAGCCGAAAACAAGGGATCCAGTTGAGTCTCGCCTAAACACCAACTAAATACGCAAATGAGTGTTTATCTCCAAAAATATTCGTTCTGCTCGACCGCAGTTGTTCATAAGCACCGCAACTGTTAGCTGCAGTTTGCATCATATCCCTCTCAATCCGATTCACGTTTACTCGGTACCTTGCAGTTCCAGGCGACTGTCGGATAAAAGTCTCTTGACGTATTTAGATTGTTATCAACCGTTGATACTGCGTGCTAAAGTTGATCATGTTTATCTGTAGATTGCCTGAACCTTAATTAGAACGTCACACTTAACAGGATCAATTATCATGGTTTGAGAGTAATTTATTTGGAAGCCTTGATATCAGTGGATCCAACGAGTGAAGGGACTGCGGCCGTCCTTATTTGAAAACAACTCGACACCTGTAGATACGGCATCCTAAGTACGGTATAAACTGAAGTGTATCGCACCGAATCGCATCAAATTCCGATTCGGAAAAATACTATTCCGGTTTCGTAAACTTCGTTCCAGACGTAGGTCGATAGACCCAGAACAACGAATAATAAGATTCATACTGATGAGGAATGGATCTTTACGATAATGAGCATAGATGCATGGAATCAATGAAAAATATCTTGCAAAGTCTACATTTGAAAAAAGATGACGTCATGGATAGTGGTTTCATCAACCTTATCTACGGTGAGCTAATTGGGTCATTCACGACTTCGCGTGATTGGCCGAGCTGACGTGTCAAAGTGTGACACCGATGTGTTATACACTAGACATTAAACCTAAATGAAAGACTGAAATAAAAGATTGTACCGGAATTCGATTGAATCGGCCCACAAATGCTTCAAAGGCCATGCTATAAACCTAAATGGAAATCTGGTTAACCGAAAGCAATCAGAAGAAACGACAGTACACCTTTATGATAGACCAAAAACCTTGTCTACTAGAGTGAAAACTGAGCATTCAGTGTGTTTACTGAGCAGCCCAACTATTCAACTAAAACTGGTGGTACTATTAGTGCTTGTTATTTATCTTGCGAATGAGTTTGTAAGTCGTTCAGATAAACGGGAATATTACTGAACGCTGGTACGTTCCGCAGCACAGAAAAATAGTTCAGAGGTTCTGAACCAAGCAATTGTCGCAGACTGATGCTAGGGTGAGGAGATGTAGCAATGTTCAACTGAGATTTTGTCCTGTCAGTGGAGCCAATCTATGCTGAAGAGCCGTACACCTGTTTCATCCTCATTAGGAATCATCAGCGGTGCGCATCTCACGAAAATCAAACCTCGCTCTTTCGACCAGTGGTTGGACAATTAACCGTTCGGCGACGAGCGGCTGAACAGTGGTGATTAGCCTTTAGGGATGAAACAGCTGCGAAGTGCTTATAGCCTATTCAGCATAGATCGGCTTCACTGACAGAACGAAATGTCAGTTGAAAATCGCCGCAAAGAGAAATGATCCACTGATGGGGTTGGGTAGTCATTATCCGACTGAGGGGCTTGCGTCCCATACAGATTTTCCAGTCAGCCACGGACTAACCACTGAAAGCCTTCATGTACACGCATTCTATACCGGGTATACACACCGGTAGCACAGAACCGCTGGTGACAATCGACTCAACGAGCGATGTGAAATGAGGCAGTACTTTTTATAGGGAACAGTTATTGAAGTGAATAAACTGTCAACTTACCAAAACCTTAGCTATACGTGATGGGTAGACGGTGCACTTGGAACCCTCAACTGTCCCCACGGGATGCTGATCCAGCCGTGAATTGGAAGCAGCAAAATGAACTTCCAGGTGCTTGGTGGTCACACTTAGCACAACAAGTAGGTCACATAAACAGTCCCACAGCTGTACACCTTGACCAGCCATGAACGATTGAAAAGCATCTGATCCCTGTGAAAAACAGGGGAGTAACGTTTCGCAACTCGCTTGTTGTGATTCAGCGGGAGTAGAGCCTCCGTTCAGAGGAACGGCATAACAAGTTTTGGAGAAAATCGCTTCGGCCAATACGTGCACGAGCCCTCGCAACTGAGCATAGGGAAATTCATGCTGTTGGAAAAGAGCAAAAGGCACAAAATGGAAATCCAAATTCGCCCAAACAAAACGGAGTGCACAACCTATTACATTCAACAATGTAAAGGTTGATCAACCCTGTTTCTAGAGCCATTCAACTCGTAATACAGTTTACTGAATACAAGATATACATGGCTTTACAGTCAATTTAAAATAAAGGGTAACCCATACGGCTAAAATACTCGAAGTGCCCTGCGGAGTGTAGCGTCAGCAAAGACAGCTGAGTTGAACAGTGACTGTAGATCATAGATGACAGGGGAGGCAATGTAGAAACAGAGATCCATGCCAGAAAACTTTCAGTTTGATCTTCTGTATGAGACTAAGTGACATGGAATGAACTAGCCCTTGCCATCTCTAATATTTATCTTCTGACAATATTGTAGGGGACGAGCGCGTGATCGGAATCCATAAATGTGTTGGAAGACGAGCAGCAGTCCGTTATTGATACGCTTCATCGGTAACTGATGGTAGTGTGATTAATTTGAGTTTCTGGCCGGCACGCCGTTGGAGGACACCATGTGGCCTGACGACTTCCGCTATTTTGGAAGTTGGTGCTGCATAAAAACAGCGTGCGGTCGGCACATAGCTGAAGAAATCGTTCGTCAATGTCCACACGTACTGAGTTCAACCCATTTCAGCCACCTGATCGAGTATCAGATGCGCTAGGTTCATCCATTTGTGCACTCAGATCTCCGGCAATCAGAGTGACACCTGAGCTCTCAGTTAGCCGCAACAGGGCATGAAGGGCGTCATAAAACTTGTCTTTGATGGTGTCAGAGCTACAATTAGTTGAAGCGTAAACAGACACGATAGACATCAATCAACTTCCCGTTTGTGAGACTCCTTCAGAGACGTTGTCAGATGAAACGCACAGAGGCGACTACCAACGGGTATCCAGTCAATCAAGAATCCTACCGCCCGGTGACTTGGGACGATAGCAAGCCCTGCACATCCTGTCACAGAAGCCTCTGGATCACCAGAGGTGCGCAGCCGGAAGTGAGTGCAGAGTGATGGGACGGTTACTTCAACTATTCTGCTCGCATCTTGGATTCTTGTTTCTGATACACAGGATATATCAATGACAAGCGAGTCCAGTGTGAGAGAAAGAGCAGCTTGTCCTCATTATTTTATATAAGAGACTCGAACGTGAAACCAAATACCACATGCACTGAGTGATGTCCTTTGTGCATTCGATGATTCCATACTTGAAGCGAACTTAGATAAGAGAGACAATGACATCGCTTTCCACAGTAAATTACGTGCAACAGAAATAAGCATGAACCAGTGTTGAAAGTGACTCAGTCTGAATTAGATAAAGGTTTGTGTACATTTGTCTTCTCATTATCAATATCATTGAGAGCGACACCGGAGAACACTGGTGCTTCACTGCCGTACAACCATGTTCACTCGATTAAAGCCCCATATTCGAAACAATAATGAAACAGGGAAAAGGCCTTAGAGTTAGCCTATCGCTTACATCCAAGGTTCCTACAAATCGAACAATCAGTCAGATAATCTGGATAAAAACTGACTGAACGCCAGTGAAATCCCATTCACCGCCATATCTTTCAACGTTTCCAGCCAAGTACATAGAGCGTCATTTGGACCTTTCGCGTGGTAGGTAAACGTCACAATACTAGGACAGCATTAAGCTTGCTTATTCAGTTTACACTACGGGTAATGGGAGGAAGCTGGATCCATTAGGCAAGTCGGTCATTTTCGTGTCTTTTCTTAAGAACTAATTGGTGTTTTGTGATTGAATTGCATCCTCAACGCTGCAGTAGATTATATGTTAGAACGGTGGTAAACCGAAAGGTACGTTACAAAGAAATAATAAATGGTTGTGTTAGACTCACATCCTGTGGATCATCAGCACTGATATCAGCTGTGGTTAGAGCTTGGAACCACGAATCATAGGATAACTTCAGTTTCTGAGACAAAGAGTCAAGAGTGACACCCATAGTAGCAGCCGTCTGGTCGGTTTCTTGGAGAAAGGCATGCCAAAACAAGAGACAGGCAGGTAAAGTATGTGGAAGAGATGCTATTCTGTCACCATTTGTCTGTGATTGTTGGAATTCAGCTTGCGCAGCCCGCTGTCGCAGCCACAAGACAATACCTGTACTTTGAATGACATCATCTAGCGGAATAGAGCTGTTCCTCTGGCCAAACTCCCGGCACGGACAGTTACCTAGCGTATCCGCAACTTGATGAAGCAATAGTTGAACATGCAAGCGCGTATCTCTCAAAAGACCATCCTCAGTCACTTGCACATGGCTTGATATGTGACACAGAGAGCTAAACACTAGTGGTTCATGAATCAACTTTGAGCAGACGAGATTCTTAGCAGAGTCTGACAGTCCGACTGGATGAAACGCACGGAGAAGACAATAAAGTAAGTAACTGGAGTAGCTAATTATTCGATGGCGCTGTTGTTCCGTTACAGATAGGAAAGAATGAAGAACCGTTTGCGTGAGTAACAATCGCGTCCTCGATCCAGAGAGCACAACAGCGAGTAAGGACATCAGAGTAGTCGAAGGGTATGCAATATCCAGTGTTTGAAATGCCGCCAAAGTGTTTGACAAACATTGAAGGCTAATGGACAGTGCAAGTGCGGCTGAAGACTGAACAGAGGCATCGACAGACAGCCAATGCAGGGATACTTGTTTACCCTGGAATAACACCAATAATAAAGCATCCAAGAAATTCGTTACGGTGGTCAAGGTTAGGGTTAGCGCTTCGGTTGTTTCACCGCGTTCCTCGCCTAGTGTACACACGGAGGCACCGAGTTGTCGTACAGTTCGCAAAGCATCCAGTAGATGGGAATCCGGAGCGAAACTTTTCTTTAATGTATGTGGTTCTGGCTCATCTGAGGCGGCGCAGTGTACAAATGAACTGGCAATCTGCTTCAGGTACGTTAACAGATCCTCCAATGTCTGCCACTTCGATGTTGAATCCTAAAACAAGAAGGAACAGATGTGAGTAATCAGATGAGTGAAACTGCAACGGGTACAACACCGAACGACGAAAACACCAACGGAAATTAGGGATTTGAGTGACTGGAAATCATCGGCTGATTGCAAAGTACGGCGTTAAGCCTATAGATAGGGAACCGCGCCTGGATTATATCAAGTGGTCGAGTCTGGCGATTTGGACATATAGTCGGGAAGGTTGAGAGCATAGCTCTTAGCACACACTCACTCAACCTCTGAGCAATTTTGGTTATCACTGTGATTGTGTATTTCCAGCAGTCTTCTATTCCAATCAGGTCGATAATGTTGGACGACTAAAACCCGCGGATATTGATGAACGGATTCGTAATCCTGTTCGAAGGTGTACTGATAACCCAGTCCGTAAAATGACATAATCGGAGTCAAGTTGCCTACCCCAGAAATAAAGGCGATCTTTAACTGAAGCCTTTCACGATAATTGATGAAACGACTGGGTCCGAAAATGGCTTTCGGTTGGCGGCCCCCAAAAAACTCAGTTTTAGCGTCTGCGCTGAAAATTCGTGTTATCCAGGAATAGAAGATATTCTGCAAACGACTGAAGAAACCACTCTCCAGTATCTGTACGCTGACCATCGACTCCCATTAGACAGAGAATATGGATACTAGAAGCTGAAACGTGGATCAGAGCTTCCGAGTTTATTAGAGGATTATTTTGGCTTATTTTACTGGGCGGTTTGGATGTGCAAATGGTAATGAGACTCGCAGACCTATTGACTGCAGTGGACCAGTTGAAGGGTGAGCGATTGCGTGTGAGAGCCGGTGAACGAAGAGCTGAAAGGAAAAATTATACATCCTCAAACAAACCCATTCCACTAAGCAGATAGTGAAATGGGTTCGTTTGAGATACCCAAATTTGAGCCTTTGATTTAAAAGTGACTCACAAACTAATGGCGGAATGGACAGTCTTGTTCGGGTACGACGACTGTAGGCACTGACTCAAAAGTGTGACACACGAGGTAGTGGATAGTGAGATTTTCTTGGGAGTGAAGAGTCCAGGACCAATGACTCAGCTGTCTGACCCGCTTGGTTCGCGGAGGCCGAGGGTGCAGGCATTAGGTCATAGATTTCTCACGTCTGATGCTACTGCATCTGAAGCGGCATCAGGCTCATGGTAGATCCTAACTGTACTTCGGCCGTAGTGGATAAATTCCCGCTGATGACGATTAACCGTTGGGTGATGATAACGTGTCGACCGACTTTTCGTTCACTGAGGGAAGACAGCATCGGTGCCTTGGTAAATATGGACATACTGATGTCTCAGAGGAAACAACTTCCTTCCTTCATACTCCTACCGCAGAGGACAGTACGACTTTACTTCCAGGCTACCTCGCACTACGGGAGACTGTCTAGCTGTTTCCATTTGGCTTTCCTAACATGTCTGCACCGAGTGAGACGAAGTTCCAGTCAATGGGTCCAGGGGGACCATTGCAGCACGCAAGTCCAGCCACCTTAAGGTAGCAGCTTTTAGTCGGTTTGAATTTAACGAAGTGATATCCAAACGTTTCACGGCCGTATAGTCCCCAAGCTAGGTGAGTATTACTGAGCACTCATGAATCACATAAGCTAGCGCCCAATCAGCCAAACTCAACAGCGAAAAGTAATCACTCAGTTTCAAGTGACACAAGTCTCAATAACAGAAATGCGACAGTACGGCAGTCCAATAAACAGATAAATCAGTTTTTCAAAGCGCTGAACAATTACACAAGTTGAGACACCAGTACGGGTTTGGCTACACGTTATATGATGGAATGACTAGATCCCACCCTGTTCAAACTGCATATGGTGAAAAAAGCTACGAACACTAGGGGCTGAAGCCAGTTAATGGAAGTGTGCACACCAATGTGAAGATGTAGACACGGTAACTCTCTTCGAAGAGATGACTGGTCTAGAGAGGCTTAGTAGAGTTTCCCGTCAGGCATGATCAAGTGATTTATGCGAGGAGAGGCTGTCTCGGGTGAGCGGTGGAGGGTTAGCTTATACCACTTCCCAAGTTTCGTATTGATCCAAGGCCTTCAATGAACATAAACTTCAGAGGAAGTTGGTTACCTGACGAATAAGAAATGACGCAGAATGAGAGTGAATTAGGGTTGCCCCTTCTGGATAGATCTTCTTTCAGGAGAAACTACATTCGGTTAGGCAATTGAAGCTTCTACTGAATTTTAGGGTACTGGAGACACCAAACCAAAGTTCAGGTCAGTTTTGGAAGCAGATTCCGGTCAAAATCTTTCTCACAGGAGAGACCCGAATTTCTCCGATATCGTGGAACCAAGAGTGTTGACGCCCTCGTTGCAAGTTCTACAAATCAAAAAATTGTTTCGTGCCCTTATACCAGTTATTTAGTCCGATCTTTGGTCACGTGTGCAGTATGGTGATGAACTATGGACAAGATTTTACTTGATATACCGTTTGCCCCGATCTCATTTAAGATTAGTAGTATGGTGTTGTACGTGACTGATTAGTTCTAAAACTGTCTACATGTTTAGGCTGATTTAAACCAACGCCATTTGCTAACCGGCTAGGTGCTTTCTCAGCACGGATGTGGTGAAGAAAAATGCTGCACGCGCTGGCTAACAGTTAATCTCTTGCAACCGTCAAACATCACCTGAGCGCTACTACAAAATGGTCCTCAAGGAATAAGGCCTTCTTAGGACTGAGGACTTGTACACCATGTCATACAGTAATTGGACAACGCAAACAAAATGTTAGAACAATGCAGAATGTGGAAGGTGCAAATAGCTATAATTAACTGTTCGATGGACGGGAATATGAAGTGGTTTTCAAATGTTCGAGACAACATAGCGTCACCTTTGCCGAGCTTTATCCCAGGAAGAACTCTTCACTTAAACCTTACTCGTATCTGTGTTTAAAAAGGCGTAGTGCGAAAGGTGGACATAACCGTCAAAAGATGTAAAAGATACGCGAAATGAATTCGTTTGAACACCAATTTCGTTTGCTGAGCCATATTCCGATTGGAAAATTGCGAGGCATATGCATGTAATTTAGCGACATTGACACGTACTGCCTAGCTACATAGACAGTAAGGGTCTTGCACCGTAGCTATCACCTTCAACTCGTAGATTTCAAATCCCATATTCCTCTCTGTTGTTCCATTTTGCTCCCTATTCCTGATGAACAAAACGACAGCACTTTGAATAGACTCGTCGCCTGTATATGGCTCACATTGGAAGACTGGCATTAGTATGCTGGAGATGGTCCAACCTTTTTGAGATTTTCTAAGTGCCGTTTAAGAGTTCGTTCTCAATGAAGCCAATCTATGCTGAAAAGCTTACAGACACTGTAGAGGTGTTTCACCCTTATTAGGAGTCGTCAGAAATGCGCACCTCATGTTAGTGGTCCTGAAACTTCGTGAGACGCCCACTGCTGTTGTTTTCCAATAGGGATGCAATAGCTGTATAGTGCCTACTGGCGTGTCAGTCTAGACTGTCTGCCACTATAGGAAATCTCCACTAAAAAGGTTTAACCTTTTCCGCGGTGCATTAGAAAACCGGTGGAGCTCTTGCGTTCCTTATCTGCACAAACTTGTGATTTATTAGTGCTGATACCAGACAGACGATATGGCCACCTGGAATCAGTAAAACATATTCACACCGCACGCCAAGAGGTATTAATCGAAAGCGACCTGACTAATTTTCATGAATGACAATTACACCTACACAAATCTCATGTTGAAAGAGGTGTTTAGTCAGTTATGGCAAAGCGGAGGTGCATTTGTTGTTCCCCTCAAAAGGTTGAATAAACCACCGGATAGGCCACAATAGCTGAACTTATCAGTAACCAGATTTTCATACTCAAAAGCAGGTCATTTCTCCTTAAAGAAAACATTCAAGCGACCCGCCAGAATCATTCTGATGGACGAAGTTTCCCTAAGGGGGAGGGGTTCGGTTCACCCTACTACGTCAAACGTGTATCCAGAATGATTAGCGGTGGCTCTTCCCAAGAAATGTCACCCTCCTGAAGAGTCCATAACAGTTTAGCCCGTCAGCCACCACCTTGTGTGTGATTTCTCCGAATATCCCATTTTTCCGTTAAGGACTCAGAATTATAGTAACCACTATTCGGTCGTATGTGAATATTATGGAAATTGCCTCGTTTCGCACAGACCTGCTCCATCACTTGCAGTTGGACCAAACGAAATGATTACTTTCGCCTCTTCCAAAGTCAGCCAACAGTTCGGCTGTTTTGACCAGCCTCGTTTAGTCAAGAAAAATTAGTGAGCGGAAGCTATCGCAAGCTTCGGAGTCGTGGCTGAAAACAGGGTCATTAGGGCTAACAGACGATAGTGGTCGTGGTTGGATAACTTGGATAAAAAAAACGTCCTATGGCGCGTCATGCTCACTCCATAAGTTTTTTTACAACAGTTACAACAAAGGTAGTCGCTCTTCAATGTGAACTTCTCTCTAAAGGTATATTCATGGGAAAATCATTGTGCCAGGAATCGCACCTAATTAAAATTTACCAAAGGTGCAAACTGTTTGGTGGCTGATTTTCCTGAGATGAACAGCCGGTTAGTCAAAAGGCCATGTGACCGACCCATATGTTGAGATCCAGTAAGAATGAAGATTTGTTGACTGGGCTCCAACAAAACCGAACGTATCCTAGACAGAAGGCGACTGATTCTTAACTTCTGGATAAGTAATCTGTAAAGATCAACGACCAATCAGAGGTAAGATCAGCCGACCAAATCAACAGATGAGTATATCAGGAACCAGGCAAAACTGGCCAAGATTTGTCACAATGCGGAAGGTTTTCTAAACACGAAAAGTTCTAACCTTAGTCTTTTATGGACAACTTAGGATGCCTTCTTAGACCGTTAACCAAGAAAAGCGGGTACCAGCAGTGAACACACGTTTGCTAATTAAGTTCACATTGTTGGGAAACTCAACTGATATTCAAATGAATCTGTCGTGGTAGTGTCATTGAAAAATTTGGTTTTGATAATAATCATAGCATAATACTAGTGACAGCAGTAATGAGCTGACAGGTTCTTACAATAACTTATAGCACGTCATTATCCGAAGAGATTTAAATAATATGTATAGCTTTTTTCGCTATCCTTATGAGTTCGAGCACATTAACCACTACCTCATACAGCTCTGCACACCCCATCGGGGCGGATGGCACTGTCAATGATTCCTAGACAATGAATACAGCCACAAACGTGAATGAAACCCTTTAAATATGTATGAAAAAGGAAACACAGTGATACACATATTACCCAAGTGGCTTAACATCACATCAATCATAAGGGAGGACGTGTCTAGAAGTGAGAACTGTTACGAAACATCGTTTACTATACTTTTTACTCGTACAGATACCATGGATGACCAAATGAGAAAAAAAATTCAAATGATACCATACAATCCGTAAAACTCGGGGGTACCAAAAGTTGGCAATTATCATAATACTTGACAATCGAACCGGTTGCCAAGCGTTTTTGTCTGTACAGACCCCAAAATGCTCTGTGTAGTGTTGACAATCGTTCAGGATCAATGTACGCGTATATCAGGAGAAGTGTACAGTTGACAAGATGCAAGGAGTCATAGACCAACTTGCATCTACCAAGTTACACCAGGGCTCTGGGAAGGGCAGATAGAAGACCGGATGAGTACACAAAGTGGACAGAATCTGGTTGAAAGGGTGCAGAGACAGGTGAAGAAGTGGCAACCGAAAAATGGTTTTAACTGGAATGAATTACGGTAACTGTACAAGGCTGCCACAGAAACTAGATTTACGTGTAGGTATACGGGTGGTGTTCGGTATACATACCGAACCGGTGATTACGGAAACCTGAGGGGAGGACTGAATATAAGACGATAATGAAATGATTTTGAGGGATCAAAATGTCAACCGCTTCGAAAAAACGTGCGCAAACAAGTGTGGACGTAAAGTTAATGAGAAGGGAGTGATTGAGCAAAAAAATAAAGCATTACTTTGGAGGAAGGCCATCCACTAAACAGTCATTGTACCTAACGGGCTGCCTTTCGATTATAGAACATTGGAAGTAAGGTGACGAATTCCGAGAGAATGTAGATTGTGCAAAGATAGAACAACCATCTGACGGGAAGAGTAGCAAGGTCGGTAGGAAGGTGATGATAGAACAATGTTAAATTAATAGTGTGTACAAATTGTTTAGTCATCAGCAAGATAACTTTCAGTCTGAACAAATTCAGCTGAGCGGACCGGATTATCGAGTAGGCCTTTGCAATCGGAATGAACGGCTGGATTAAGACTGGATGACAGCCGAAGTCGTTTGGGTTCTGGCGCCTCTGACGATAGATCGTCACTGTTGTAATCGGGCAGCTGTGCTTGATCCCACTTCTCGTGGGCTGTTGGTTTTTCGGATTCGGCTGCAGCAAATTCGGCTGGTTCTTCGGGATGTCGCAGTGTGGTCGGGTGTGAGGATAGGCCCAATATGGCCCACAACTGGCCACCCTTCAGACCAGCGGTACTCTGTATAAACAGGATGCAAAGCAACAGAGAGTGGATCGTACCGTGCGGAGAATAGAATTAAAACAAAAGAAAGGATACGAGTTAGATAGCGTCGGATGTAGCTTAGTTTGCGACACATGTCGCTCCTTGTAGAATCGACTACGTAGACCATTTGCAGAGACTATAAAATTCACCTAATCCTTTCAAATGCGAAATCTTCCAGAACGCAGGATAGCATCGAGTCCATTGCTGGACATATTACCTTAGGACCCAGTAATACTACCCAGTAATTAAATTAGAAAGCTAGGAATACGCCAGCACCGGTAGAGTTTGCTCGTTTCGAGCAAACAGGTTGTTACTTACAATAGCTGAAGAACAAGGGAGCTGGTGCCACTGAACCTACATCGCAATTAATTAATAAGAATCATATAAAGTCTATGCAACATAACTGGATTTCACCAGCTAACCGCTTTGAAAATCGTGAACTTGCAATAGGTTGCGAGCTCCACGACACCATCTGGCCTCGCTTTTTCCAGCGCATTACCAGCCTTTTCAGATGACGTATGAGAATGCACACTAAACTTAGTCACCGAAGTCGGTGAACCAGTGATTTTGAACGATTTCGGACGTTTAATTTGCATACCAGTGAAGTAACAGTCATGGTAATTAGCAGGACAGACACACTGACAGGTTACTGATGGTATTTCCGTGGTATTTCCGGCCCCCCAACCCAGGCATCAACCCCTGTTAAGAAATCGAGACCTTAAGATAATCCACAGCCTTGAATAGCGTGACTGTCGTATTCCCTGGGCCTCTATCTAACAATCCAAAATGGACTTGGATAGATAAGAAACCTGTCAGTTTCGCTGCCGAACTGAGTCAAACGGGCTTGCAGTCATCCCACCTGACCATACTTCGCAGCTAATTGTATGCTGTTGAAATATTCGGTCCAACCGGTAAACAATCAATCTTTGAAACATAAGTGTGACAAGAATAATGAGGGAATCATAAGAAAAACGTTGGGAAGATAAAAAACGACACAGAAAGCTCCGTACCTTCGGAACTGTCAAGATGGAAGCAGCCCTATGGTTACACAGGTATCAGCAAACAAATGACCATGGTGTCTTTTGAGAACGGCGGCGTGATAACACTTGATTGGAGCCCCCAAGACCCACAAAATCAACTAAACAGCGCTGGCGGATAGGTCCGACTTTTATTCATAATGCTAACGTAGGACATAGAAAGACGATTGTCAGTGGCTTGATTTTTCATCAACTCATGGAAAACTACAAACAAGCGACGACCATCATTGGATGTTAATCAATTTGTACTAAATACGGGCGAGAGAGATGCTGCCTATCGTAGGCTTACTTCACAGAAGTAGCCGCACCCAGGGCGCAAATTAAAAGGTGATAAAACTGAACTGAAGCGCCAATAGTTGTCATAAAAGCCAATCACAAGTAAAGGTGACAATTGTCCCGTGACCACATATACTGCAGACGACTGCAAGTTTGTTTTGACCACGTGGACGAGTAAGCACTCGGACGCCACGATTGCTCATTTGCAGCGAGGACCGAAATAAGAACTGCGATCGCACGGTGAAATGTTGATTTACGGCTGCTCCAGAAAAATTGTTCGAGTAAAGATGGAAAATGAAATCAGAGGAATTCTGGCGGAGGCACGCTAGAAGGTATCAAAGATATCACATCCGATGGAACTAAGGCGGATCACTCAATGTGCCCACTTACCTCTGGAAGGAGCTCTACCGAGTTTGAGGTTTCTGGTGTGGCACATGAGGCGTTAACAGATGATGGAGAGTTGGATTCCGCATAATAGGCATCACGATTTAACTGAGTCCAACAACTCTCGGAGTCCATGCCGTCAGTTTGAGGAAAATCGCCAGTGGAGGCTACGCACTGAGGCACGTCCGCATCAGACTGTGGCTCGGGAGGCACTTCATCTGCGTCTAAATCCACGTCGAGCATAGCACCGAGACGAGATGCTCGGGCAAGAAGCGAGGGAATAAAGTCTTCCGACTGCGAAGTAACACTGAGCTCCGCCTGGAAGGTCAACAAAATCAGACAAGTATAATGCACATGAGAAAAAGTGGACAGAGGAGCGGAGAGAAAATCTTCCAGGAAACCCACCTTTCTTTCACTGTCCGCAGGGGTGTCCGAAGTGGACAACGACTCGGTAGCAGTGGGAGCGGTAAATGACAACGGGTGGGAGGGTGATACTGTAGATACACCAAGTATGCGCAACTGACGACTTCCAGTGGACGAAGGAACGCTCCCACTGGAGGCTACATTGTTGCCCGCAGGTTGCATGGAACTCACAGACGTGCCAACTTTCAAGGCAGCTGCAGCGGGGAGTGCAATATTCCGATTGGCAGCTTGGGGGGCGAAACAAAATAAATGACCATTCAGTATACAATTCACTGGTGCATGGTGGATCAAACGAACTCAGTGTTTCGAAGATTCTAGAAATTCTCTCCGGTTCCTAACAATAAAAGCATGCTCCTTTAGCAAAAATACGAATAGTTTATCCATTAAAACCGAAAGGATTCGTTGCAGGCAGCACCTTCCGGGGCATAGTTATATGCTGCTGTGTAGGTAGAGCGCATTATGCTCCAATGTACTAGTAATACAGTACAGTAATACACGAATGAGGCCAGCACCCTATCGTTAAAGGAAGTGTGTAAAGTGGAGAACTGGTGTTTACTACAACGCCATACTGTTTATGAGCATGTGCGGCACTCAACAAGCTATATAGGACTGTCCGTTGATGTTATTCCTCCGGTTTTACATCGGATTCACCAGCTCAGATGACTTGGGCACATCAGACTCGGCGCAAGACTTCAGCCCCACCCCCTCAACCAGAAATCCGACACCAAAATCCAGTTTATAAAATCACATGGACGATAGAATCCAATGCGCATCCTCGGTATTCCAGGCATTTAGGGCAAATACTCGTGGTGTTGAATTTAATCTGTTGCTACCACATCAGGTGGTGACCTCAGTCAGCAGTGGTAACGGGGTTCGCCTGATCGCACATTCTGGATGAATGGGGCGACTGGACAGTATCGGGGGAAATGGCACATGTGCACAAGCCATACTTATTGTTCCAGTGGTGGTTTTATGTGCACTTAGTGATTTTCGCAAGTTTATGAGAATCAGTCGAATTACCGTTACAAGTTGACCGGTCACGACAGATTCTTGAAAAACTTGAGCCGGTGGTTACGAATGTCAGGCACCCGTAGGAACCACGGACCAAAAGGAGATACGAATACGAGGTTTATTATTCAGGTAGTTGCAAATACAACTGCACCACACATTATACAGTCACAATAGCCCTCCGTCAATCGATATCATAGACCTCAGACGTTTCACTGCCGCAATCAAAAGCTGTCGACACAGACGAAGTTTAACAGCCAAACTCTGAAGATATCTCGTCAAGCATAACCTGACTCAATGCAACGCGGATAAGTGCCAACTCTTTCCTTGAAACACTCACGAGAATCCGAATAAGCAGTAGCTGTATAAAGACCTCTAAGGGAACAGGAAAGGGGGTTATGATAGTGAACTGATATCCTAAAAGATGGGGAGTTACACTGAAGAAACTGCTGAGATGTAGAAAGACGCACCTGATGAAAGTGAGGCTGCTGTCTTAACGGAGAACCCACCTAAAAACGATCGGCGGATGGTCATAAGTGTGGATCGGCACTAAAATCTGTACTTGATCTTGAGACCGCTCACACTCAGTGCACGGAATCAAGACCTGATCATATCCAACAAGACAAGATATTACAGAATCTCGAGAGGAACGCTGAATAGCTCCTAAGAGACTAAGCTGGGGAATCGCCAGACAGTATGGGCTCACAGCTTTAGATTTAGTATCGCTAGAATCGGGAGGTCTCCTTTCAACTATAAAAGTGGGGGGGTGACTTCGCCTTTGTTGAAACAGTAAAATGACGAGCACTCTTTATGAAAACTAGCATTGGAGGGTACGGGAGTAAGTTAACACGACACTGATCATTTCAAGGAATTTGTCGGATATACCCATAAAGACTATGAAGAATGTGTGGCTAGCTTCAAAAACCGATCCTATGTGACGATAAATGGCCGGGTTGGAGAAACAGTTGAATTGTCAGCAATTGGTTAGGAAGAGGAATACATTTCAAAAAGGGAGAATAGCAGGTCGGGAAGAAAACTGTGAACGCACGCACTCTGTGCACTCTATGTGAACTTGTAAAGACATGCACATATCAACACGATCCTCTGTAAGAGTGATAAACAGTTAAACGACTGTCAAAAAGCGCTGTTTCACGATTTAAGAGATTTGGTCATATCCAGAATCAGTAGCTTAGCATGTAGCGGATGATTCGACTAGATCTGGCGGAATCAGCTTAAATGAGCATTGTTCTCTGGTTGTCAGCAACTTCGGTCAAGCAGCTAATCTAAAGTAAAGTCAAAACACAATCAACCAGAGACCTAACTGAACCGGAAAACAATATCGTGAACAAACCACCATCCGAGTCAAGCTGATCGAGCAATCAACCCAACGAGTTAAACGTAAATGTTGTTGGAAGATCCGTGGACTTTAGCCCTGCTACCTGAATTATCGGGTGAAACCGTATGCTGTGATCAAAGACCCACCTATTGACACCTTACACATGAGATGTGATTAAAAACAGATATGGGCTAATCCGCAGGGGAAAGGCTCATGTGGCATGAACAGCTGAACACAGTGATCACTACTAAGGATAATCGGATTATGTGAATTCTAGACAGCTACCATTTAAAAAAGTTTAGGAATGTTTGGGAATATTACTGAACACTCACTCCTCTGGAAAACGACTATATTGTTGCTCGTGATGTTGTGCGATGACCCAGAGACTGAAGTCGAGGATGTGGAGGGAACGAACATACTAGTGTTTGGTGGGTAAACCAATCGCTTCGTCATTTGAGAGGTTGGAACATCGGATAGCTGATCGGATTTCGGCGGACCAGCGAGCAGCTGGTTTGTAGGAACAGTGACAAGAGGAGTCGAATGTTTCGGGAACGGAGAGGTGGGCACGACTCGGGATGAGTCCGGACTAGGAATGAACACAGTATTCACCCCTTGAATTCGATTGGGAGTGGATACCCCTGAAAAGTATATAGAAAGAAAGCTGTTGTTTAGGGAAATAGTCCGACAGACCGAAACATGAGTGATATGAAATGAATAAGAAAACGAGGATGTTCGAAGAAAAATAACACACACACACAGCAGAGTACAACCGGCGATAACTAGAGTTATCTCACACCCAACATATAGAAGATCAGAAACGCAAACATTTGAATAATATAACAAGAAGACAAAGCCTGCAAGACATCCATACTTCACTTTACCCCTTCAGTTACAATACTAAGAACCACCAATTTCACATCATAAACAGGGTTGAATAACGATAAAACAAAAACACAAAACGCATTGAAGGGACATCTTGTGAGTTATTGATAGGAAGTTGAATGTTAGCCAGCAGGCAAAATTTTCTCTGGGGATAACTGCGACCGGTAAGTGTTTTCGCATCATCACATCGCAAACGCAGTTCTTATGTAAGAAAGTCCGTTTCGGCGATATTGAAAAAGGTTCAAAAACTGTCGAACCAGGTTAATCTGACCCAATGTGTCTGGTTGGGTAAGTAAATTGAGAATGTGGTTATATTAACTGCGTGGGTCATCGAAGGATCTGCCAATTCAGTCCGAAGTCATCCAGCTATAATACCCTATCGGTGCATAGCTACCACGTCGCCCGAAAAAAAGCACGAAGGCCGAAGTGCCTCCAGGTTACCCAAGCCTAGAGAGGAGCAGTGGAGATGCCGAGGTTGGGTACAGTCTGACAGAGAATGTGGAGCTGACTTGCACATTCACAACTCAGCTCTGAACCACCGTAGGAACACTTTACTATAAGTGGATCCCAGCTGGAAGTGGCTGTTGGAGCTGCAGAAAAGATTACGGTTAAGCATACGACATATCGCTAGAAGGGTACAGCGGTCAGTTACCCGGGGAGCATACTAATTTATGTCCCTTCCCATATGCTCTATAAGAGTGCTGAACACATAAACACACTTGTAAAAAAGTCTTTCTGATTGTAAATGACCCAGCTGCTCTTAATAACGGAACATCACGTCGGTTGGGAGGATATCACGTGCGAGGCACGGACAAAACAAAAGCATGCCTTGATTAGACAGAATATCAACCAATCAGGATCGAGCATTAACAGCTTGGCGCTTCTTGTCCCCCCCCCCACTAATACTTTAGTGCGACCTTGCGGAATATCCACTGACGACTCCATAAATGCACTTGTAACTATCTTCGTTTACCCTCACAGAGGGTTGTCTCAAGCTACCGTGCCTTTTGACACACTAGTGTGAGCGAAGCAAGAAGACTAGGATCGACACAGAAGTTGCACCACCGTCAGCAAGTCGCAACATAACGACGGAAAGATTATGGGGGAAAAGTGTCAAGCTGCCACCTTAGGGTGAACTGAATCGGAAGGGTTGTCTCTGGGAGGGCAAACGAAAAAGATCCGGGGTATGAAAACATTGAACTAAGAGTCAATCACTAACCAAACTTGACGGTTGTCAAGTCACATAGCATCAATTAGCCACAGATCAGTTTATCATGAAAATGTGAAATTTCGGCCAGGTTATGGCTAAATCACCTCCACTGTTACAAGCTGGGCAATGTCGCTGAAAACCCGTACATAGTACCAGGGTGAAAGTAGAAGGAGGAAAAGACGGCAACTAAGCTTACCGTGTAAACTTTGGACAGAAGATATAGTCGGACTCGGGGCCACAGAAAGTTGGCGAGTAACAGGTTCAGAAGGGTCTGAAGTAGATCGCACCGCGGCCGAAGGGCGGGGAGGGGTGGTATGGAGGCGTGATCCAACGTTGGGAGACTTAAAACTATTTGCCTGGGGATATAGTGCACTAGGATATTTTCGTGCGAGGGTTGAGGGTGTGGGTCTGGTGGAGACGAACAACGTGCCGACCGAGCTACAGGGGATACGCTGATAGGCTGCAGTCGCTTCCTAGAACCATTAAAAATGTAAACATCGAACAGTTGAAAACGAAACAGATAGATGTACGAGCAGACAGTGAAGTGAACACAGCTGCTCACTGTATGAGAGACAATGAAAATTAAGGCGTCTTTACGGAAAATATAGCGTGTTTTGAGTACCGAAGGAAAACCACATTTTTATTAACTGTACGCAGGTTGTTGTGCTCAAATGAAGGTTTCTGACGGTACTTTCGATGCCTCGAACAACCTAAAAACAACCGTAACATGGTATGTGCATTATCAAAAATCAGACGTAGCAAGTGCATCCCTATCCTGGGGCATTATCAAAATAATAAACAATGGAGAGGGCCAACAAAAAGTACCTCAGCATATATGAAACGCGGATCAATGCTTCATCAATGTTTTAGTGAAATTTTAGATATTCGCTGCAACGTTACGAAAAACCGTGAACTGCGTGTAACGATGTAGCTTTCATGTGAGCCTTCATGACTAGCACTACAAGCGGTCCATCTGTCCAGAGTTCCTATCAGATGATACTGGTGAGCTCAGAAAAATATGTACACTCCAGTCGTACGTTTTTACTATTTGACCAGTGGTTCACAAAACTTACCAAAATTAGAAAGCGTGTTCATGTAGATGTGACCTACTCAGAGTAAATAAAACGGTTCATCTGTTCCACTAAAATTTTCAGTAGGCTGACACTTACTGCCAAGCAGTGACTGCGTGGTCACCACCCAAAGACCTATGTATGACGGCAAAGCACCATGAACCCAGCTGCCGCCGCGAAAATACCGGTGCACCTGAAAACTGAGTGAAAAAATCCGGTCGCAAAAGTGAAACTTATCAGTGCTACTTGTTTATCGTCAGTAGTTGAAACAGAAAGTTACTAGACGAACGACGAGGCCAACAAACCTGAACAGAAAGCTACCGTGAATGTTGGATTCGTCCTGCGAATGCGCCTTCACGCCAGCGTGCGGTTGGAGAATAATAAACCGGCGAAAAGAACTTTAAATAGTCCATTTATTTTGAAGGTAATGGTCCATTTTTCGCGTACTTCAATATAACAAGCGGAGGCACGTTTCCCGCCATTTAGAGTAGCAGGGTGATTGTTCGATGTTCTCCAGACCAATAGGTCTTAATACTTCTCAGGGTCTATCATGAACTGCTGGTCACTTCCGGCAGCTCACATACCGTTGAGCTGTTGGCAGGTTTTGTGACGAGAACGCTCCGTAAAACCATTTAACGGATTAGGTCAGGCGTATCATGCTGACCTATACAAAGTGACCATTCATTCAGGAAATACATCATGCCCTTTTAGCAGCTCCATGGTTTATCATCCAAAAGTGAGCGGTAATTCGGGATGGATACAGTGTAGCGACAAGACCAACTGGTCAAAAGGCCTGACAGTCGTTAGATCAACAGGTAACCTAGTGCAATACTCTCTCTCTATATATTAAAAGTTGAGTAAAAACTAACATTTTCGGTCATACAGGAGAGGAGGTGCGGAAAGGGAAGTATTTCATCACAATAAGTTGCACAGATGGCAACCAAACTAAACCAAAGCAGTTTATAAGGAGTTAAAGCCAGGTGTCTCTGTGATTCTTACTACACTTCCCCGAATCTGATTACTTAAAGGGCTTAAAGCTTTTGTCTCCTATCTCATAATTAAACAAGTTAAACGTGGATAACAAACTGCCATGCGAATTAGAAAACTGAGACATGCAACCATGACATCGGTGCAGGCATACTACCCGAAATAGAGCAAGCAAAGGTATTTTACGACGCCAAGGTAGGAGAATTAGCAGATAAACGCATCAGAACCCTGTTCCGAACGGCAGTGCCATTCGCTCTGTCATTTGAAAAAGATCCGTGCTGATGCGGAACAAGTGCGCCTACGATCGTTATCAAGGAGAGGGGCGCCTAGAGTGGGAGAGTGTGGTAGCACGCTCCCTAACTAAGCCGTATTCAGTTACCATGTCAAAACTGGCCAGAGCAACCCTGTGACAAGTAGCTAAGTTGTGCTCGATAGACCTGCGAAACTATGCTCATCTGATCATCTAAGGGACGGGGATAGAAGCGGTGGCTATCGAGTCCTTTAGCAGGGATGAGACGGACTAATTGGGCCCTAAACGCTGAAACCACCGTACGCGGTTTTTATGGCTGTAACTGTAAATCTGATTGCTATTCGGAGAATTCGGTTGAACACGAAAAAACCTATATGTGGGATTGAAATAAGAAGGACAATGGACATGAGTTCGGTCAATTTTCGGTAGCTTGATTTGGCGAAAAACTAGCGTGAGAACAATATTTTCTTTGTACACGGCGTCCACAGGAAATTCATATAGCCTACGGACCGCTCCCACGTGGATAGGACTTACAATATATCCGTTATTTTGTTCTATAACTGGTCCGGTTACGTAAATGTCAAAAGCCAAAAGCACTGACGCTTCGGCGAAAATCTGAATACATCTCTACATATGTCACACTGGTTGGCACTTTGGTGACCGCCTCGGGAAAAACATCTACATAAGGACCACATAAGGGGAACCTTTCAAGTTAGGGACGTCGTATCTCGTCCTGGTGGGTTGATTAGCGATTTGGGCGTAAGTGGGCAGGCAACAGTAAGGCACAACACCTACCGACCAGTGGAAAAAATCAGAGGTGGCTCTACACACCTGCATGACCAACGGTGTTTGTGGTCGCGTTACTTGATGAGTTCCGGGTGGAGTTGCGATAGTCGAGGTATGTGGAATCGCTTTTCCCAAACCAGGTGTTTGAATTAGTTGACCAGAACCCACTGTCGGTTGCGCGACACGCAGTGTGCCAGTGCCACCCGTGGAACTCGGGATGCGTTGATTGTCCGGAGGACTTGTGACAGTACCGGTTAAATGGGAGTATGAAGTTCGCCTATTTGTGGGAGTGGCAGCAGTGGCTGGAGTATATACCACGTTGACTGCGCTCCAAGTGGTTGGAGTCTCATACGGCACTGTTGCGGAAAAGCAACGCTTCCTCGGTGAATGAGCATTGATCACTGCTAGCGGGAGTGCCCCCGGCTTGGCTGGTGAGGTTGAAACAAGATCAACTGGCTTGTAAGAATTGATATCTTTGTCAACCGTGCAATATGATGTGACTTCTTGAGGTGAGCGAGGTAAGACAGCACCCGTAAGCTGATGATTAGCATTGTCACCTCTAGATAATTCTTTCTGTGTGCGAAGCGATACGGATTGTCCATGAACGGGCACTGCGGATTGTACGTGACCATTCAAGATACCAGCCTGCAAATAAACCGGTCCGGCTGAATCCGTCTCACACGTCACTTCGTACTCGACCCGAGGAACTAATCCTGAGATAGATTCATCAATGTCCATTTGAACATGTGCAGGAGAGCCCTGTAGGCTTCTTGTGGTTTCCGTAGCCTTATCATAAGTAACGGTCTGCAACAGATGAGAAAAGGCAAAGGCAATAAAACTACTGGATATTTCATAAAAAAATGTTGAATTCCCAAAAAAAACGGACAACGGTGGCTGGAGTTTTAAGTGAGAGCTCACTGGAATCGTTCAGCTGTAGCACCCTTTCGGCGCCTTACTGTCATGCCACCCGAAGGAAGCACGAGGGCTAGGAAACTGCCAGGTCCCCCAAGCCTCGACAGAGGAAGTCGAGAGGCAGGAGTCGGATTCGAACCAGACCTACCGGTCAGTAATTCTGCGCTCTAACCAATGAGCCACCTCGCCCGAGAACTCACTAGGATATCCATTGTCAATATTTTCCTAAATTAGTGGCGAGTAGTCCATCGCTGAATATAGATAAATAACCTAGTTGAATACGTGAAAATCAATCTCTGTCCCGCCTACCTTTGAGCTTTTGACCACTTCATATATTTACGTTAGTACACGAGTTAATACAAAGGATATAAAATAACAATATAAAGGATAACACAAAACGGAGGGTGCTTAGAGAATTTGAACCATCTCAGCTGTCTTGGATTGTGCAGCAACCACCTTCCTTGACATTATACTAGCAGGAGCGACGTGCATAGTGGTGTACTGTTGAAAGTAATCGAAAAGGAGTAAAAGTATGCCCAGTCCATCGATAATTTTTTGCGTCACATTGCATCGGAAATGACCATAAGAAACAAAAAACACTTAAAAAATCCACGAAGCAACTCGAAAATTAAAAACAAGTGAAATTCCTCCGTTCCTCTACAACATCGAGCTGTTTATGATGACACTTCAGAAACTATCTTGTATCGACAAACTACTGAATTACTAACTGCTCGGTGGCCCTACTTGCGATGAGCACATGTGGAACTGAAGTTTACAGAAGCAAGTTTCCGGAATGTTTTAAATTCGCGAATTTTTTTAGTCATTTTAAGAGTTTGTTTCACTGCCCCTGTGTTGCCATACATGACTGTCCAAATTAATCACGAAGTACGGAGTTGAGACATCATCCCTCACAAGAGGCACAGCAGAAATAGTGTTGCTCCAAAGTATTGTTAGACTTCATCGTGTGGTCATTTGGATGATAAGTTCACTATGAATGTCACTTAACTGTACCCTCATCATACGGGCATTCGGTATGTCGTCCGAAATACGTACTGCCTCTTCACTGGCTGGGTAACAACAAAAGGGCAGTCATTAAAAAATAACAAAGTATTTCGGCTAATGCGCTTGCCACTAAGAGGATGACAGTGGTCACGGTCAAATACTGAACGATTCCAATAATAAACCTAGTGTAAGACGACTAAACTCATGGTACCTTAAAGACTGCGGTTACAGTAGAGCACAGTCAGACCACTCAACTGCAACCAAGCAAAAATGCACAAACTAAGTTCTGCGAGTACCTAGTCTGTTATTTACGGCTACTGCAAACTGGGTTTTTCTCAAATTTCGGATTAACATCCATTGCTCATTTTGAGTGATAAAAGGCTATCAATATATGGGAAAAGAGAATGGCCACGATGTTCGCATTCGCAACACTGGCACCGCCGTTCAACTACACTTTTTCCAAAAAAGGGACGATTGCACCAGAACGAAGTTAGAATTGTGGTTATATGGAAAATGCTGAGTTGCTTGGTAGAGGCCTTTGCATAAAATCTATCCGATGAGCTGGAAACAATAGATATGAAATCAGCTTCCGGTGTTTGCTTTTGTCACGTGCACTTAGTCTGCCCAAATCTCCATTCTGTTGATTTACCACCATCTTGGAGGCCACTTCACAGAATAGCTGATTCGCGGTTTGAACGCATGTACGTGGTTCCCAAGTTTCCCAAAATGCTTCATCAATCAAAGGAAATTACTCAGATTTAATTACTACACAGGATTTATCTACTATTCTAGGAGAACAAAACTTGTGATCGTTATTATTAGCACAGGGCCGAAAAACAAAGGACGACGTAGATTCCAATTCGTAATGGTGTGCTACGTTCGTGCTATAGTTACCCAAACGATAGCTAGAGCTCAATCATTTTCTTAGCCAAAAAAAACGGATGCACAGGACCACAGATTTCGTTGTGCAGCTTTCAATAAGAGATTTGGAGACTATGCAGCTCGAAGGTAAAGTTCAAAGTTTCCTCTTCCAAAATTATTGATTCATTGAAGGTCAGCGCTACGCACTTCAATATATAGCCAGGCATATACAACAAGACAGCCATTATCAACAGCGAAACCAGTGGCAAATATCAGTACTTCCGTGCCCTGCATTTTTCGAACTTGGGAAGGTTCATCGAAAACAGTACAAATAGGGTCATCTTAAGCATAACGGCGCTCCTTGTGTTTGTGATTTTGAACCAAAGGCCTTAATTGAGGATGTTAACCAACCTCCGGTCTAGGCTTGAGTACCGGCAGTATTCCAACAGTCGGAAAAAAAGTATCATGACAAAAAATACGACAAACTTGAAGCCAAAACCAGAACACCTTTAGTTTTTAGTGAAGTGAATAATATCGGGAGGCTGTATAAAAAACAGGAGATCGGGAGAGTGCACATCAACAAATGAGTAACATCTACCAGTTAAAAATCAACTCACTTTAGAGGAAGGAACTTTTGTTTGTGACAAGTCGAAAAGCCTATAATTTTTTCGAATCCGTCCCAGCTGCAATTCAGATAAGGCGGTATCGGATGGGTGAGGAAGTCCCGAATTAAGTGTCGAATGTTCCTGGGATGCTTTGTTCGCTACATCCAGGTAGGCGGTTTCGGGACTGGGACGATGCAAAATGGGTACGATCCGTTTCCCTTCAGATATCCAATCATCAGTGGCTTCTTTGCCACACAACCTAGAAATAGTCAGCGACAAAATTAAGGAATCGAACAAAACTCACGTTTCCGATATGGTTGCAAGCTCCTCATCGTTAACCACCCGTCGAACCTCGGCTTTGTGACGTTCAGTAGAAATACCGAAAAATCCTTGCAACTTGTGTAGAACTTTTCGCTTCTCATTTGTCAAAGCGCCTTGTGCTCTAAAAACGGCCACAATCCGACCGTACGCTTCCAATTCTAATCGCCGAAGGATTTGGTAGCACTCACGGCGACTATAATCCAATAGCATGGGCCATATTGGTCCATAGTCTTTTGCTGCCTGTTCCACTCGCGACATTCGTGCTCAACTCCGTAAAACAAAACGCTGTGACCAAAACGAGTGGAAGTGTCGTAAGGTTACTGCATAAATGGTCTACACTAAATGGGGATGTGGGAGAATAAAGAGCTTCAATAACACGTGAATAGAGATCATTTACACTGCCCAAGGATATTACACAGGACAACCGGTCTCCTGGCAACAAACATAGGCTGGAGTCACTCTGAAATCACCCATTTGGTACCTCGCTTTCCATTCCTCCTCAGTGGTTTTATGAGCTTAAAACGTTGAGTTTATTGCAAACTTAGTTGAGTGTACGAGCTGATAGAGACTCCAAAGTTGAAAACAAAAGAATACACGGAGGAAAAAAGGAACGTTCTCCAGCGGTTATTATGGGTTGGACACAACCTTGTCGCTTGACGGGAAGAAGCTCGATAGCAGGAAAAGTAACAAGGAAGAAGAGAGAACACTTCATTGCGACGACCGAAATGGATTCCAGAATCAAATCAATTGTTTGGCTACATAAACTTACAGTGGATCCATTTACACAGTTCTACTCACGCTCAATACAGAGTTCGGATGATTGGAACCACCGTACGTGCATGGCTAGGATCGTCGCAACGCGTCAAAGCAGATTTTGTAAGAACAGTGTACCGAAAGTTAAAAGGGTCAAGCAAAGAAACGATAGAAAGAAAATAAAAAATTGAGTAAGAGTAGGTGATTCAATGCGACAGAGTCAATGGCCGCAACACCATAAACAGACGAAGCACATATCCTAGCCTGCACACTTGGATCGGCCGAATCAACTCATCAAGTCGATAAAACAATAAGCATGAAATAACCGTTCAGCTGTAGTACCCTTTCGGTGCTTAGCTGCCATGCTTCCCGAAGGAAGTTTGAGGCTACCCAAGCGGAGAAGGGGTAGTGGAGATGCCACGCTGTGGTCCGGAAAACGAACCATGCTTTAACTACTGGATTATCTCAGGCGGGCAACTAACCTAATTACTTTTTAGAGGTATCGAACTGCACCTTTCTACAAATGGTGTTCCGTGGCAAGGACTTCCGCCCCCCCCCCAAATAATGCTGTGATTGTTAATTCCAAATAGTTGGACCGTGGAGAGCCTGAAAATCTAGGCAATCAAAATGGGACTCCTTCGAGAACGGCCCCAATAATCGCAGTGTTGAAGTGGGAAATACTCTGCTTACCGAAGAAAGTGTCAGCCAGTGGACTCGACATTCTTTAGTTACTCTGCTCAACTTCTCCCCAACAAGGAAGAGTTTGCGTACTGCCTACTCGAATTAGCTGAGCTGAGAAAGAGGACGTATCCTCCCAACGATCGGAAACTTCCTACGAGCCAGGTTCCGCAACAGATTAGGGTGCTTTCGCGCAACACAACCTGTGTATTCTTCGATTCCAGAAAAGAGACTTTTGAACCCGAGGATTGTCAAAGTTAGAAAATATAACCGAATCAGTTTGCTTGAAGCTGAGGACTTTGTCGATCAACTCTTCTCTCAACGACAGTGTACGAAATCCGACCTGTGTATGATGACGAAAGTTTCGTCTTCGTGATGTTAATTTCTGGTAAAGCTGGAGGACAAACTGATCGGTGAGTTTGAGTACAGAATTTCAGGTTGGTGTGTCGTCACAAAAAACTAATGTATAAGCAACGACTTGAATGCTTCAAATCAATGGAATTCCGGGGTGATTGGCCAGTTATCCAGTGCATCATCCAGTCGACAACAAGTTGCAACGGAACTGACTACCTTTGTAGATTCCCGTATCAGTTCATCACGGATACGAAAACCAGCCGATAAGCCTGACCAGAACATCTACCAGTATTATATCAACAGGGATTATAGATATACGCAATCGAGGACGGCGAGAAATTCGACAAACCAGGCGCTTTTGGGTTGTTGATTTAGACACTGACCTTCGCAAGATGGATGTTTGGTCGATACAGCCTTTTCGAAAACCGCCCCTACTTAGATCGGTGCGAATGTCTTTATTGAGGAAACGGGTTCAACCGAATAGCAACATTGATGAGACTTATGTCGTGGCAGTTTGTGCACTTTCTTTGGCGTAGGTATCAAAAACAAGGAGCCAATCCTCCCGATATTTTTCTTTCGCCGGAATCCCGGGCAATAACTTGTGAGGGGGGTCAATCTTGCACATGCACTCTAGAAGTTCAACGAGGTACCAGCCTTGCCAGGAGTTTGTCTTCGGTTCCTCTCCGGGATGACTCCTGCTACTTCTTCTCCTGTAGGTGCCTCACAGTAAGTCTCGTATAGCAGAAAGGTTATGGTTGTTATGATACGCGGTAGTGAAGAGTTGGGTGAAGTGTGTCCCCTACTTCTATACTTGCGTCCGTATCAGAAATTTTGTAATAGATGAAGTGTAGGCGGAGCCAAACATAAGTTCCGGTGGAATGGCGAAAGACGAAATCACTTTCCGAATTTAGAAGGCCAAGGCAGTCTTTGCCAACCTCCGACATTTGTGCTGCCAATGTGACATCAAATTGACTGTCAAGGGTAGTGTACAATGCCGCAGTCCGATGTGTCCTACTTTATAGCCGATGCGTGCGAAACACCTCTAGGGACTCTGTGTTTGTCTATAGGTGCCTCCGGAGCATTGCGGGGGGTTGATGGGAACAGTAGATAAGTAATTCTGAGGTATGCCAGATGGTCCTGGGGCAAGTCCATCCTCCTTCGAAAGATCAACTGGTCAAACTCCACAGGTAACGCTGGTTAGACCCTGTATTCTGTATGCCGGAGGACCTTTGGCTCCATACAGCACTACGGCAGCGAAGCATTCGTGTTGAACACTGATGTTATGCTATCAATGATAACGATAATCACATAGCACTCTTCGCACATCCTTGTATCGGATGGAGGCGACCGACAGGTGTTCAGTTCATGAATTGGTAACGAAGCATGAAAGTTCTTACCACAGAGTGAAACAAACCAATGAATAGCTATCCCGAGAGGTATGGCTGTATAACGCAGCCGATCGCGCCCATCCGACTGATTACTTACTCCTTGTAGGCCCATTAGCAAGGACTGACGAACTCGTTCGTCTTGCATCGGTTTTGGCCACAATATCACTGGACCAACCGACGCCCACAGTCTCAAGTATCTTAAAATCAACCTTCAAGCCATGACGCCCGGCCTACCTGGCTGATCTCAATGTTCGCACTCTGAAACAACCGGGACAAGCTGTTCTCGCTCTCACACAGGACTTGCTTGGTATTGATGTGTGCTGTGTATCGGAAACGAGAATTCAAGATGCAACCACCGTAGCTGGGTTTACTGCCCCATCACTCTCCACTGGCTTCCGGATGCGCACCTCTGGCGATCCAGAGGCAGCTGCGGCAGAATGTGCAGGGGTTGGTATCGTCCTAAGTCACCGGGCGGAAGAACGCTTACTTCACTGGATACCCATTAATAGTCATCTCCGTGTGGTTCATTTTGACTCGTGAAGGAGTCCCACAAGCGGGAAAAAGTCGTTCAGCGGTAACATCCTTTCGGTGCCTAACTGCCATGCCACACGAAGAAAGCATGAGGGCTGGGATACTGTCAGGTTCCCTGGACAGGAGACGTCGAGAAGCAGAAATTGGGTTCAAACTACGAAGCTTCTAGTCAGTATATTCGCGGTCTAACCACTGAGCCAACTCGCCCGAGACACGATGTGGTCATTTGTGTGTGAAATGAATCCCAACCGACTGCAGCAACGATACGCTTTATGACAACTTGAGTACCATTTTACAGGGGGAAAAAAGCTTAGGTCCTGTTGTAGTTGCCGGAGTTATGAATGCACATGTGGGCTGATTTAGTGTAGTTGAGACTTGGCATGGAGTCGGCTATATAATGATCACAGACTGTTCTTATGCAGTATTAACTTCCAAAATAACCGAAGCCATCCGGCCACGTGGTGCTCTCCAACAACATGCCATCCACGGGCCAAGATTGATCACATCCCTTCATTTACTGATGGCGCGGATGAATAACTGACTGCCGCTCGTTCTGCAACACATTTGTGGTTTGCGTGAACTCTCAAGGGGATTCCGTAAACAAAGTGGTGTCCGACAAGGATTCCCACTCCCCCATTCATTTAACTTCACGACGGACGAGATAACGAAAGTGGAATGCCATCATTACCCAGGTGTTCAAGTGGCAGTTCACGGAGATCTTGTCGATGTGGAATATGCAGACTACAACAATCTCGTCTTCAAAAAAAGACGCAGGTGCTCCTGATGAACTAACCAAATCCATGTGATCCTTTGGCGTGCACTTTGTATAGTTTTGAACACGAAGTCACTGAAAAAGCCACTGACAATCCAAGGAGGGGCACTCGAATTTGTGGAGCGTGTTGCGTATCTGTAAAGTTGTATAAGCTCCGATGGTAGTGTAACAAATGAGGTTATTGCACGAATTCGAAAGGCTCAGGTTGCGTTCGCTAATTTGAGACACTGGTGGCCGCAAAGCGGTATATCCCTAGATCTCAAGGAAACTTTGTATCAGGCTCCAGTGCGAGCTGTCTTTGTGTGCGGCTGTGAAACGCGGCAAATTCGAGCAGCAGACGTCTTCAGGTATTCCAGCACCGTTGTCTCAGAACCATATCTCGTGTAGGCTGAATTAGGCAAATCTTTCAGCTGTAGCAACCTTTTCGGTACATAACTGCCATGCCACCAGAAGGAAGCACGAGGGCTGGGATACTGTCAGGTTGCCCAAGCCTAGACAGGGGAAGTCGAGTTGCGGAGGTCGGTACATTCGCGATCTAACCACTGAGTCATCTGGGCGAATCAACAGCCAGGCAAGTACAAAAGGAGTGTTCGGTTTTCCAACAGGGATTTCCATCGAGGAATGTGCTCAGCATCAAAAGCTGCAGTGGTTAGACCACATATTGCGCATGCCGAACTATCGTTTGCTGAAAAGAGTGCTGTTTCCCGTGCCGAGTTCAGATTGGCGCAAGCAGAGACGTGATCAATCATTGATCCGGTAGAGGGAAATGAGATCGATTATGAAAAGCCTGGGCGCTGTCGGTGCGACTCGCCCTCGGGGATGCGGTCTGCGTGATCCCTAGTGTGAATAGTTGGAGAAGCTCTAAGGCATGGCTGCTAATCGGTCAGTGGCGCTCTTGTTGTCGGTTTCTATACCGATTACCTAAAGGAGTGCGTGGCGGTGCGGGCAGGTCTGAAGGACTGTGTTAGGATAGCACTTTCATCAGTTTTACTTTTTCTTCACAATATGGTTTTCAATCAAACTGAAGTTGTAGGGCAGTGCTGAACACTGATGTTATGCTCTTGATGATGATGACGGAATATAAGAACCGAAATATTTTATGAAGTTGAAGTGATTCTTGAACTAATGACAATCATCATCATTATCACCACTGTCAGCTGTAAGAACCGTGTACTCGTCGTACAGTGGTTGTAGCTGCCACAGTTTCGTTCACCAATGATTTGGGAAGGTGCAGTAAGCAGTTGCGCAAAAGGCGGGAGCTGATAAATTGGTGCGTAAATACAGTGTTGTCAGTGGACTGTTGACTGGGGGAATTGGGAAGGGAGCTATGCATTGAAGGCAACAGCTTGGATGCACGAGCGCCATTGAGGGCGCGACTCTCTAACCACTTATGTGGCCCGTCTCGGGGTTCCTGTCCAGGAAGACGGCAGTGATCGGCGCAGCTGAGTTTGTTGGTAATGGCTTTTATACTTCGCTGCCAAATCATTGTTTGACGGCCTCTGGCTCGTTTCCACCCTTCACGTGGTTGTGCGAAAAGAACCCTTCGAGGAAGTCGGTCGACTGCCATACGGAGCACGTTGCCAATCCAGCACAACCTATGCAGTGTGATCAGTTCATCTATCGAGGGTGAGTTATTTTTCCCGAATACCATTCGACGTACTTCAGCATTGCTGATCCGGTGTTCCCACTGGATTCGGGCACTGAACCGTAATCAGAATGAATATAGACATCAGGATTCGCAGCGTGATGTTGCTAGTCGACGGTTGTAAGTGACCGATTCTACATCTACTATGCCCTAATGAAGTAAGAGCACGTAATGGATTGCCCTTCAGGACTTTACTTCATTTAATAGCGACTGTTCCCTGCATCAGCACTAATGCGCTGGATAATTGCCGTATATAGCCGACGACAACTAACGGTCAGAGCAGTGTCGGCCACGTGAAATCTCAGACAGTGGGTAGTCAGGATACTCAGCTGCCCCTGCATCCAAAAGGGTTATCACAAACAGACTGAAACGGTGCCACCTTGATAACAGCGTCACGTTTGAGCAAAGTATGTCCAAGTCACTATGGATATCTGTATTCAACGGGTTCGGGATGAAAGTTTCGGTAGCGTTACGAATCCAATGACGCAATCCAACACGAACGCAAACTGTCAAAAAGCTCTGAGGGAAACTGACAGCTATGACAGAGCACATGGGCGTCTGGGATATTTGGGGCAGCCGTTTCCGCTCAGTCCGATCAGCCGACCATCAGCAAAACAAGCTGACGAGATAATCCGTTAGCTCGGCGAAACGCTTAACTCTATTGATGACAACCAACGAGTGCGCTTGACGGTCTGTCCTTGTGAAGCCGTCTAACCGAAAGTTTTAAAAGCCACTTCTTGCCTGAAAAACGCTGCCAGCGAAAAAGAAGTGTCATCCGAAGAGAGAGAAACCGAGGAACCTACGTTGTACAATGAACTAGTGGATTTTTTTTCAAAAGTTCAGACTTATGAAAGTACTTCGAAGTCTTCTATCATCCCAACTTGAGGAAATCACAAGTGTAATGACTACCGAAGCCGCTGCAGAATTAGTTCATTAGTCGTCTCAAAAACTGTGTCAGTAGTTATTCCCAGAAGACTTTCGCCCAACCGCCCAACCAAAGTTTGCGAAGAACAAACTAGTTTCCGCATTGGAACTTGTTGTAATGGCTAAACCTTCACAACTTGACAAACCAATGAGCACCGCCAAAAATACGGACGACCAATCACTGTAGAGCTTCCTCTCAAGTAGATTGGACGGAGATAAGACGAAAACATCGAGTGCCTGTGGAGTCCGTCAACACTTCATATAAGCGTCTTCATGTCCCTAGTATCTGCAGCGGTACCCTAAGGATGGCCCCCTCAGTATCTGCTCAGCATCGTGGTTGGTAGTGCTCTTCAGACTTACGTTGCTGGAACCAACAATGGGGTGCCAGGGACCTTCTTAGTGGCAGAATTCATTAACTAGACTACTCAGATGACATTGACATGTTTGGATGTCACCCAGATAAGGCTCAACATTTCCGGCACAAGCTAATGAGTAAGAAACGTCGGAATGTTAACCATCAGTTCAGTTCAATTATTCAGCGGTATACCGAGTACCAAAGCACAGTAGTTCCAACTTCCAGTAACATTCGTAAGGGGAATAAGGGACTGTCACGCGTTGGAGACGATCCAATCAGCTCATTGATGTTAAATTCTCCGGTTTGTCATTTACAACTGATATTGAGGGAACTTGGCATTCAAGGCAATGGCCTTGATACAGAACGCCTGTTGCGTAACACGGTCATAACTGTCAGAACCAACGATCATTCGGTTGTCTCCTCCTGGGGTACCCATCGAGTAGGCAGCATATACCAACGCGACTGAGTTGCCTGGTAAAAACTTCCAAGCTTCATTGCAGTAACGGACTTACCACCCCTGGTCGCCACCAACCTATGCACGGCTCAGCGAAGAGATGTGCGAGCCAAACGGCTCTCTAACATACGAAGAAAATGACGTGACTAGCGTCACGAAGAGATTGCGCCTTACCACTGTGAGGGTTTTAGTGTCTTCATAACACATTGAGCTATGCTGTGGAATGTCCGTGTGACAAAGAACTTCTCAAGACAAGTTGGTCAATGGGTAGAGACCTGACAACAGACTTCTGGTCCTCCAGGTTCGGGGTTCGAACACAGGTGACAACTTGGACCGTTACGGCGGTCGTATACCAATCAGTGCTACTTCGCAGTCAAAAGATTGAACGGAAGGCTTTAGTTAACCCCAAACGTGTTTCCTTCTAGATCTGTGCACACTGGCGGTAAATTACACGGACAAAAATGAATTCACGTGACATCGGCTGTCCCGTGCAAAAAATTGGTTTACCTGTGACCAGATATTCAAAAACTGTCACAACTTTCTAGGTAGGTCACTAAAAATGTGGTGATGAGTTACAGCGTCCACTTTACGGCACAGTAAGGCGAGGTGGATTGGTAACATTCCGCAACGGACTAGCTTCTAACTGCCAGCTACCTATTTCCTCTGTTGGGTCGGCAACTCGAAATGAATTACCGGAACTCTGCTCTCAAAAATCTATTCGTGGTCATCTGAATAATGGATTTCGAAAGAGAGGAAATTCGCATGCTGGGGAGGCATTTGGGTAATCCCGTTTTAGATCATAGTAGTAACGTAATAGTAACGTCAACAGTAACGTGATTTTTCTCAGACATTTCTGACCTCACTGAAACATGCGGTTGCTGACGCCTTCCAACTTTCATCGTTATTTTCTCCCATCCTTCCCTTCTGTCTCATTTGATGACCACTTCCGTAGACACCAGCTATATGCACGTCAGTCAGACAATTAGGGAAGTGGCCGACTGCATACAACCGCTAATAGCCGTCGCTCCATTTTTAACGATCAGACCGCGTCCTGTTATTCTTATTGTAGCCTTTAATGTCCGAATCTTCAAGTAAGCTGGCCAACAAGCTACTCTTGGTCAAAATCATAACACTTTTCTATAGATGTCTATTGCATTTCTGAAACCCAAATACAAGATTCAAGAATAGCGAACGGGCTTACGGCACCTTCACTGTCTAGACGCTACGTGCTACGAAATTCGGATGAGTCTTCAACTGCTGCAGTTGCCTGCGTCGATGTTAACGACTCTCAGCTCCATAACTGAAGCTTTCTTGCTGGAATGGATGCTTGTAAAGTGTCCCTTCTGTGCCTTTTGTCTGTCCACTTCCGTAAGGACTCGAGCGAGTCGAAATACCAACAGATCTTCGTTAAGAGTTCCCGTATATGTACCAAACAACTGTAGCCCTGATTCTGTGGAATACACTTCGTATTAGGAAAAAACATACGTATCCATTACGATTTGTTTAGATATGATCCGAAATGCATGAGATTTCGGAGACTTCAGCTAACTAAAGTTCCCCCTACTACTGGAGCCGGACCTATTAAACAGCCATTAGCTACCGGTGGCGAGGCTCAGTACTCAATTATTGATCATCCTCAAAATACGCATTTTGACTATGAATATGCTGTAGCTGTCACCTCTTGCTAGAGAGTACTGTATACATCCGGAACCACAGCTTAATACAGCTAACCAGTCTGTTAGACGTCAGCTTAGATGGAGTTTGTGTGTGGATAGGGGCATGGTGAAACCGACAGGCTCAAATGATGGAAGAAGTTGGAGCAGCGGGAACTACAAGGAAGCTATCCCACCTAATCCGTAAATAGGGCCCGGGACACTAGTGATCTAATAAAACATAAGAGTGAGAATCTAATATACAGCAAAACCCACTGCCTAGGACATTGAGTAGAATATTTTCAACAACAGTAGAGTTGACGCTCGGCTTCACCTATGTATTCGGCCCGCTCAGGTCAAACCTCGGTTTGTGAGTCTAGATCCTCTCCCAACATGTCTTTCTGCTTTGAAACGCCTGTTACTGATTCCGCAGATATGTCAGTTATTTGCACACACTTAGACAAATAGGGATGCCTTGAAGGTTGCAAATACGTCTTGTAACCCGCGTTCCCACACATCTGGTTGCGTAGGAATTTTAAACGAGATGTTTAGAAGTCTCCCTGTGACCAGGTTGTTCTCTGTCTCCCTTCGTGTATAATTTCGTCACTGACTTGATCACGGAATGCGCCGTAGGCATCACGAATTAGTAAACGCCACCAAAGTATTAAAGATTTGTGCGGCGATCTCAGCTGCCAAATCACAGTTGGGGGCGAGATGGTTCAAGTGGTTAGAGCGCGAATTCACTGACCGGAACCCGACCTCTGCCTCTCGACTTCCCCTGTCTAGGCTTGGGCAACCTGGCAGTATCCCAGCCCTCATGCTTCCCTCGGGTGACATGGCAGCTAGACACCCAAAGGGTGTTGAAGCTGAAAGAGTAGTACACTGCAAAGATCACGCCAAATGATGGGATGAATTCGGCCAATTCATCCTAAAGCACCTATGCCTTCTTCCTCCTCAAAGCCGAGAACGTCATCTACATATTCCAGATCGGCAAGGTTTTCATCAACAGCTATTTGAAAACCATGGTTTTGACGACCCTCACTCCCTCATCATCTCCTCGATCACGAAATTAAATAATATTGCAGGAAATGGACATCCTTGTCAGACATCATTCTGTGTACGAAAGCCTTCGGTGCTTTCTGCATATTCCATCACACCCGAAAGTCTGGTCGACGCACACAGTGATTTTCACTTGAGTTCTGATAATTCGCTGGACTGAAAAAAAAAATCTTCTGGACCGGAGAGGAAATCTCCTTGAGGTCCAAGTAGCACCACTTTTGTCTGTAATTCAGCGGAGCTAGTTGTATCGAACGGTGTGTTAAACTTCCGATACTGTCAAAGGATGTGACGATCTCGTTCCGGTGTGAACTGATATCCGATGGCGGAGCACTTGGAATGGTCCAGATGATGGTTCTGATAAAGTCCTTCGACTTCGGGATAAACGGGCCTCTCAACAATGGTTGTACGGCAGCGAAGCATTGGTGTTGAACACTGATGTCATGCTGTCGATGATGATGATGATGATGATGATGATGATGATGATGATGATGATGATCCTCTCAGTTGCTAAGCTAATTGTCCGCTGCGTGCGTAGTCACAAAAGGCGAGCAGAGAAGAGACTGAATAAGTGCCAAAACAATAATCAATACAAATGCTCCAAAAGAAACAGCAGTCGATTAGTGATCCTCGTTATTGGTTAACTTCTCGTTTGTAAGATACCCGCGTTGACGTTGCCGAAATAACCGTAAAAGAGAGAACATCCAGTCAATTTTTTCAAGCGAGAATCCTTGCGCTCAGTGAACTGAGACGATGCCGACTCCTGCATTGCCAGCAGTAATAGCCTCCAGAGTTGTCACCAGGGCTGCGCAGCCGGAAGCGAGACAAAAGTGACGCAGTAGTTGGCTCAGCGATTGTGTGGATATTGAGTTCTTGTGTCCGATGCGTAGCACACGTAAGGTTCAAGTGAATCAAGTGTGTGCGCATCAGCAGCCCATTGCCCCGCTTACCTCAAAGTGCAAAAACTGAAAGTAAACAGGAGTCAATGCTTGCAGATTTACTGCAAGGTGCCTGAGGCTCTCGGCGCCGACTGAGGCGCATACGATGAGCCCAAGGCCAATGCAGAACAAATGAGGTAGTCAGTCTTGACGAATAGGCCTACAGAATAATAGTAACGGATGGGGAAGAGGGAAAATGCGGGAGAGATAGACTGTGTTGCTATGTTTGTCTTTTACGGCTGATTTTGCACTTCCCTTCCACCGCCTGCCAAATTTGGTTGCAGTCACTACCAGTAGGAGTATTTTACGGGTTACAGTAGTTTTATTCAATTGAGATCCCGCAAATTTTTCCTTGAAGTGTCTGCGCCACAAACTGCAAGGCCAGTTGAGTAAACTGCTTCCTAAATGTAAGACAAACGGGTCGGGATGGTGTGAGCCAGAGAAGCTGATAAGTGTGAAGTTATATCGGATACAGTTCTACACAAGCTTTGACTGGACAAAGTTTATCCGTTTTGTACATCACTAGTCATCAGCAAGAGACAGCAAAATCAGTGTTGACAATGAGACTTCACTGTTCTACATCCAAAACGTTCATCTGATGACATTTAAAGCCTTAGAGTGAGCAGAGAAAAGAGTGGGTGATGGATGGGACCTGGTGGCGCCTGTCACTAGCATTCTGAGGTGCCTATACCTCCAACCGCTCAATCAGACAATCTGGAAGGAAACTGACAGCACGAACACTACTGACACCGATAAGCCGCCATTTCTTGTAGTCTCCAGCCAAGCCCAGGGAACGTCACAGGAAACCCAACCTGGAAGACGTACCATACCAACAACACTCAAACTCTTCGTAAACTACTTCACACCTTTCTGCCAAGCCACACGTTGTCCACCTGTTTAGGTCATTCTGAAGAAGTACAGAGAACAATACTCCTCTCGGCAGATGATATTTCGGTATGCATAGCACATGTTCGAGCCACCGCAGTTGCTGGTACTGGATGTTTTCTGTGACTCATGTATCCGCCTCACAGCCAAATACCAGTTTTGTAATTACCTTGCTACGAATGCCTTGACGCTTCTGAGGCATCCGTCACGAACTGATTGGAACTTACTGCGGTGTACCGGTTCGTGCACCTCCATAATTTATTCAGCTTTACTGGGGAGTGTACGTGTGACACCCACAGAGATTCTTACACCATGTTGGTCAATGAGTGGGGATCTAACATAGTCTCCTGTTCCTTCAATTTTTGGTTTGGTACGTGTGGCGACTGGCTTCTTAAAATGTAGGCTACTTTAAAAATCTCATGCCAATCACCACTCCCTTGCAGTTGGGCTCCTGGGCCAAAGGATGTATATGAGGATCCTAATCATTCTCTAGTCTTGGTTTGGGCTCCCTGGAAGTATCCCAGCCTACGTACAACGATAAACTATACACTTTCTGTAACCAGCTGATTCTGAATGAGTTGATCAAGAGACGGGTTTTCAGTGAAACAGACGTGATGCGTCGGGTACTGCGACCTAAGTTGGCTGGGCCATGTGTTAGGCATGCCAGGTTGACACCTGAAGAGAACAGCGCTGGATTCCGTGCCTAATTAGGAGTGGCAGAAAGTTAGGTGGGCAGAAGTTGACATAGCAGAAGGAAATAAGGGATGCTGAGAAGATTGAAGAGTCTTGTCGGTCAGTGTGGTTGCCTAACTCTTATAGTTGATGGGTTGGGGAATTTTACATTAGATCAGTCCAGCTGACACGTGCTGATATGTGGATATTAGAAAGAGTAGTCATTAACAGAAGTAGCTTAGATCTGAAGTGCACTTAATCTCCTTCCTCCTCACCGCAACTATACTGTCGTAGCACTCACAAGCCCACACAAACCAAAAAAATCTGCCAGTGGCACCCAAGGTGAATCATCAACTAAAGCATCTTGAAGTGGGAGATCAAGGAACCAAACCCGATCAGAAATGAGTTGAAATGACCCCAACCCATCAACCGTAAGATTAAGGCAACCACACCAACCGACAAGACTCTTTAATTAGCATTCAACACTGATCTAGTGTGCTAATCTGAAGAGGTCTTACTGACTGGTTCTCTGTCTGCCTTATGATCTGACCAACTTGATGACCTGCTCACATGACCTGATAAAGCTTTTTGTCAAAAGCGAAACGCTGCGCAGTTAAAAGCTACCGACTGTTTTCCAAACTCTACCGAAACGATGACTACTCAATTGGTTCCAAACTTCTTCCAATTGATTGATGTTACGACAGGTTTTGGTGCTGTTCGCCTTCCAAGATGGGGTCCACGTGAGCCTCCCCGTCCTTGGCTGGAGACACTGAGAGATGCAGCGACTAACCGATGTCAGTGACACCCATAATGTTAGTTTTCATCAAGATTGTCTGACTAAGCCCTGGAGGTGTAGGCACCTTGGGTTTGTGATAGGCCAGCCCTAATCCCTTCTCCCTCCACAATTTCATCCTTCTTCATTCTTTCCTTTATTTCTCGTACTGATCTTCACTCTTTCTTCTTTACTCTGCTTGACTCAGACAAATCGACAGAGTGAACTGCAGTGAAGTACCGGCGTTCTCACCTGGCATTGCTGTCAATAATGATGACGATGATTCTGAAGGATCGGTGGTCAAAAGCCTGAACACGCCTCATATCATCTGTCCGGAGAGACCATGTCTCGCAACCATAAAGCGAAAAGGCCCTCACGGTAGCCTGGTTCGTGACCTTTGAGACCCACTAAAGTGCCGTTTTGACACTACAAATAACGCAGATTAGCAAACGTGATTCAGGCTTTTGAGATTCGTGCGCTGAATTCGTGAGGCACAATTCCGTTCAGTATAGCGTTTGCATCATCCACTATTACCAACTCAAACAGCCTTACCTCGACAGGTGATGGTAATATGGTTACTTCGCGTCTACGGATCGTTTTAGAATGGTGGGCTCCAGTTGACTTGACGTGTGTTACGGTGGAATTCCGTACTACAGAGGAACACGTGATTGTTGGCTCAGAGTCAAAAGTCATCCCTCCATGTCATCGCGTCGGGAGCCCAAGGAACAAATATCAGCTACGCTTCAGTCATCCAGTCTTAGTCTGCGAATCTGTTCGTTTATGTAACTGGCCAATATCACGGTATCCGCACAATCTTTCATTAATAATTCCTGTTGGTGAGGGTAGGACTTATATTTTCTGTATCAGAGGGACAGTAAGTTGGTGCATATGTCTCTACGACAAAATGGTTCCGCTTTTGCGTGTCCATGAAAACCTAAAAGTATCTTTCAGTTGCACATCACAAATCTTACTGTTCCATAGGAACAAATCGAATAGAGTGGACTATGTCGTCATACTCAATGCGATCTTATGTCTAACCGGGATGTCACTGCGGCGCGTTGATCTCCAGATGATTGCAGTTTTCATAGTTTGTTGAAACTGGCGTTTGAAGGGCGTAAGGTAACCTTCGTAATGGAATTTTGAAGACGAGTTTCCTGCAGCCTGTATGCGTCGATATTCAGCAATTTTAGAACCCAGACTGGCTCAGCCTACTGACCAATCTGCATAGAGGTTCCCGCACTGAAGACTACTGGGTTGAATGCAGTGTGAGGAGCAAAGCTGCCGTTTGTGAATGATGTTGCGGCCGATGGCTCGGATTGTGACACTAAACTGGTAAAGGTGGAACTGATGCCAATGATGACAGGCCACAGGACACTGGAATGAGTAGGAAAGTTAGATGCACCGGAAGCAGAGCATCGATGATGGAAGACAACATTAAAACATGTACTCAAAACAAGGCAGGAGACCAGTGAGAAAGTAACACTGATAGTAGCTGGGCGGAACAGTGAAACGTGGAGTTGTATACTGAATTCTTTATCACGTCTGTTGTGTGGGAAGTCTACTATTCAAGTATGCATACCGAAGGGATTTGTCTCAAAGATGCTCCCGGAGTCTTTGGCCAGCCAAGACCTGACCTTCGAAACAAAGGGCTGAAGCGTGCACTTCGTAGTCCATTGGTAGCCGGTGACTGTTTTAAGTTCAAACACCCTATGGACAGCGGCGGCGACCAAGGACGCTGAGTGCATCCTAAGACCATTACTGTCACTGAATTCCTAGCAGCATGTCCCGGTGCCTGAAAGACGAAATGTCAGCAATGACTGGCGTAAGAATCCATACCGTAAGTTGTTTCGTCTGTCATCAGTGGATAGGACAGCCAGCTACTCTAAATAGGTAACCAGTGGACTTTTTACGCCGTCCGTCCGCTGCCCTAATGAGGATATGAGTGGTGTTTCCCGAAGGAAATACCTTAGTTTTCATCAACAAAATTCCAGTCCGTCTGCAGCTTGATACAGCTTATACAGGGGCAAGATGGCCCAAGTGGTTAGAGCGCAAATTTACTGACCGGAAGGTCCGTGGTTCGAACCCGACCTCTGCCTCTCGCTTTCCCCTGTCTAGGCTTGGGCAACCTGGTAGTATCCCAGCCTTCATGCATCCTTCGGGTGGCATGGCAGTTAGGCACCGAAAGGGTGTTACAGCTGAACGTTTTTTTACACAGCTTCAGATAGTACGTTGATCTCACGCTCCAGTTGGGAGTTGATTGGAAAACCTGTTGTGTCATTCACGGATCATCGGGCCCAAAGTGCATCTGGCAGTACCCTACTACTGACTGGCAAGTTAGCCTGTAATGTATCATTCAACAATTTACATTTCTCAGGAACTTGTTATCTCACTGGCTGTCCTAATTTGGACATTCTTGGACTTGATTGGATTGAGAAACTTGATCTTTTCAATGCACCTCCATCATCTGTGTGCAGTGCTCTGAAATTTTCATCCTCCTCAGACATTGCGGAACATTTTACTAACATATCCAAGACGAAATTCAACGATATCTTCCAAGGTGGCCTTGGATGCTGTACCAAAACCAAGGCACCTCTAACTCCAACCCGATTCCAGACCAATTTTCAGACCGAGGCGTCCCGTACCATTTGCCGCTCTCGCAACTGTGGAGAATGAACTTGTTCGTCTCCAGCAATCCGGAGTTATCCAGCCAGTAAACTATTCATCATGGGCAGCTCCTACTGTTGTCATCCAAAAAGCAAATGGCAAGGTGTGTATATGTGCTGATTATTCCAGTGGATTAAACGCCATGTTAGACTCTCACCAATATCCATTACCAGTACCAGAAGATCTGTTCGCCAAGATCAGTATTGGGAAATCTTTCGCAAAGCTGGATCTTGCTGATGCTTACCTTAAATAGAAGTATCTGATGACTCCAAAGAAATTCCGCAGGTTGTTTCAATTTAACCGTCTGCCATTTGGGGTAAAATCTGTACCAGCAATAGTTCAACAAACAATGGATGCCATGCTAAACGGTTTATCAGGAGTTGCTGCTTATTTGGATGACATTATTCTCACAGGTTCTAGCCAAGAACTTTTGCATCGTATACCAGTATACCAGCCCTCGTGCCACCTGCTCGTGGCATGGCAGTTAAGTACCAAAATGGTACTACAGCTGAACGATTCGCCATCAAGAAGTCCCACAAAATGCTCTATGGACGTCAGTTTCGCTCATCACTGATCATAAGCCGCTTCTCGGTGTTTTCGGATCGAAGAAAGGCATCCATGTTTACACAGCCAACCGTTTGCAACGTTGGGCTACATGCTTCTGAACTATGACTTCTCCGCAAAGTACCAGTCTACTGCTACTATTGGCGAAGCTTATGCAATATTAAGACTCATGGATTCTCAACGTCAACAACCCGAGGATGCTGTTGTCGCCGCAATAACGGTGGAAGCAGAAGTTAACGCACTGCTTGCTACTACAATCCGTGGACTTCCAGTTACTTCTGCCATGGTTCGCGGCGCCACTGCTCGTGATCCGTTACTTCAAAAGGTACTCCATTTTCACCACATACAATGGCCTGCAGTATGTTCCGATCAACAACTCCAACCGTTCTACCAACGTCGATCCTCACTTCCCGGGGTTGACGGTTGCTTACTCTTCGTAGAACGGGTGATTGTGCCCCCGGAACTACACAGCGATGTCCTTAAACAATTTCCTTTTGGACATCCCGGTAGTAAACGCATGAAGGCGCTAACACGTAGTTATGTCTACTGGCCGAGTATGGACAAGCAGTTAGGACTTGTACGCAAGTGCTCAAAATGCCAACTGCCTACAAAATCCCTTCGGAAAACAGAATTATGTTCATAACCTGTTCCAGAAATTCCATGTTCATGATTTCACGTTGATTTTGCGGGACCAATCAACGGCCACCAATAGCTGATCCTAGTAGATGCTTACAGCAAATGGCCGGAAGTGTTTAGCATGAACCATGTTACTGCTTGTGCTACCATTTCAAAACTACAAAATGTGTTTAGTCTCTTTGGAGTTCCAAATATAATTGTCTCTGACACGGCAGTGCACTTCAAACGCGCACGCCTAAAACTCAAAGGGGAGAGGACCACACCGGAACTCATTGAGACATTTCTGCTGAGTTACAGGGCGACACCAGATGTTAACGCTCGACATGGTAAGTTCCCGGCGGAGATACTTATGAACTGGAAGATCCGTTTACCCGTTGACCTCATCCGTCCAACACCATATTCACCAACCGGTAGAAACACGAAAATGGAAGTTCAGTTCAACCGACATCACTGTGCTGTAACGTATTTATACCCAGTCGATCTGTGCTAGCGAAAGTCTACCGTGATGGAAAAGTGGACACAAGGTATAATTGTGTGCCGAGTTGGGAAAGTTGTCTATGAGGTAAACGTAGACTCCTCTATCTGGGTCCATCATGCCAATCAACTACGCTCTTCCTATCTTCCAGCGACAGCTACATTCGATCCTGTTCTTCCACAGGAGATTCTTCTCGACACATTTGAACTAGCTTAAAAGCCAAAATCCCCAGAGCCGATGAATGAACGAGTAACTGCCAAAAGTTGCGCCTCTAGAAGATGGACCGGTCGAATACGAAGGCCCGTCATACCAATGCAGCTCAACCCTCAGCAGCAGTCCTACGATCGAGAACTTCGAAGGAGAGGTGTTAAGAGGACTACCTTTGAACGAACAAATCCGCTTTGCTAACGAGTTGTCTTGTATACTGAAACCTTGTGTCTACATTTCGGCCTCTCACCGAAATCCTATTGGACTGTCAGTTCTTTTTATATTCTGTTCAGTTAATTCCATATTGCGGGACGATATACTTGTTTGCAGTATAACTTCCTCGAAGTTGTTTGTCTTCTCCATTCCGGTGTACTAACGAGTCTGACTGATGCATTAACAGCGACTGTCCTTGAATTGTAAAGGGTCCGTTGATAGGCTGTACATTCTGAAGCATTACTTTACACTTTGAAGGTGCGCGATGCATGCCGAAAGTTGAAATTGCGGTGGTCAGTTTATTCAACGAGGTTACTGTACCTCACCGTGGTGTAACATTTTAGGTGGCTGCGTGATCCATTGAGCTATACTTGGTGGTGTCCTTCCGAGTCCCTCATACCAGGTTGGTCAGTGGTTGGTGGTCTGACCAACGTAGTCTCCTAGCCCTCCGGGTTGGGGGTTAGAACATGTATCGACCTGTTCTATTAAAAAGGAATGCAATTGCCCTTCCTGCCAAACTTTGTTGACTTGCAGTCAGGCTTTTGAGCCAAAGGCTTTCGCTGAGGACCTTAGTCGTTCTCCTGTCTAGGTGTGGGTGCCCTGGCAGTATCCCATCCCACGTACAACCATGAATTGCATATATACAAATAAATTCATGCCACATCGGCCGTCGTGTGGTGCCATCAGCTGACTCACCTTGCTACATACAGCAGGACGGGTAAGCGAAAAAATGCTACTGCTGATGCTTCCCTTTTACTGTTTCAGGCTTTCCGTCTTCTACCCCACCCTACCTTAATTTGAGTACTCCCTCCGCAGGTCCCAACACCAAGACTGGCCGTTTTGCTCGCCGTGAATCGCACTAAGCTGCAGCTTCTGTATGTCTGACTTCAGTGACAATCTTAAATGCCTCCAGGTCTTTTTTCAAACCCCGAAAGCCTGTCTACTTAGCCGCGTCTAATGTTCACACACTGAAGCAAGCTGGACAACAGGTGACTCGTACTCGTACGCTGCATTGATATGTGCCGCCTGTCATAAACCAGGACACAGGATGCAAGTACTGTAACTGAATTGGCTGCTACCCCGCTCTCCTCCAGGATCCCTAAGCCGGTGCTGGATATGTCTGGGTGGGTAGTGTACTGAGCGACCAAGCCGAAGTATCTCTGCTTGAGGTATCGAGCCGCATCAAAGTGCAAAATCATGTTTCAGAATGTACAGTCTATCAACGTATTCCTTGCAATTCAAGTAGAGTCACTGGAGGTAGTGGAATATTGTATATACCCCAGTAGTTGTATTAACTCTGATGGAAGTGTGTCTGATGAAATCAGTGCACGAATCTCGAAGTCCAGAATCACGTTTGCTAATTTGCGTCACTTGTGGCGTCAAAAAGGCGTACCACTTGGTCTCAGAATCGCGTGTACCAGGCTACATTAAGGGTTGTATTGTTGTATGGCTTGTGAAACATGGCCTCTGCGGACAGATGATGTGAGGCGTCTTCAGGTTTTTGACCACCGATGCCTCAGAAGCGTTTCTGGCTTTAGGTGGCGTCAACAGATTAGTAAGGGAGTGATTATAAAACGGGTATTTGGTTATACGTCCGGTATTGAGCCCTCGGAAAACATCCAGCACCCTCAACTGTGGTGGCTCGGTCATGTGCTACACACGCCAAAACAGCGTCTACCTGGACGAGTGTTGCTTCCCGTGCCTCCTGCAGAATGGCGCAAGCCGGGAGGTGGACAACGCATGACTTGGAAGAAGGGTATGAATGACAGTAGGAAGGGTTTGGTTGTTGGTGTTGTACGCCTTTCAGGATGTGGTCCTCGTGGCCCCTCCTGTGCTCGGCTGCAGATATTGCAAGAAATGGCGGCCGATGGACGTTCGTGTTGTAGTTTTTCGCTTGTCTGATTGAGCGCTTGGAGGTGTGGGCACCTCAGAATGCTTGACATAGGTCAGCATCAGATCCTCTCCTTCACCCACTCTTTTCCTCTTCTTTTCATTGTAAGGCTTCAAATATAATTAGGCAATCTTCGTGGTTGTCACCAGTGTCACCAGTGACCTTGCCGTCTCTGATGATGATGAGGATGAGGACGATGATAATGGTGACGACCAAGCGTGGTTTCCTCTCTCCGCCTACAGGGACGGACAGCTCCATCTCATTCCCGTTGTCCAGTGACTCATCGCTAGTATGTCGGCGGTCCGATGCATCCTATCCGGCGGTCTAATTTCTCCTCTGGCACCAGGACGTGCTCTTGTTCAACTTCTGACTCACCGGCTTTCTGGTATCACTACGCCTCTAGTTTATCATATATCTAAGTTGGTGGGGGTTGTTATCCATGTAACATGAGGCCCACCTTATCAAACTCGCATTCAAGGATGGATAATCACGTCATCTACAGAGCACTGCGCAATCTACCCGGGTTATTGTGAATGGAACAATCTCCCAGATGGATTGTGAAATGCCACTTCAGATATTAGTCTTGAAAAGTCAATTTTCTTCAGTCTTCGTGAAAACCAGAAGCGGGGATATGACACTTGTTCTCAGGATCCTCTTTGAGTGTCTGTGATTCTGGATGTAACCGCAGTGTCAAATGTAACGAAGTTCGCAGGAGCTACCTTCTCTATCCTCTATTCCTGTCTGTCTACCTTGGTTTCTGCTCTCGTGAGGAGAGAACAGACTGAGGTAATATGCTGGGGAACTGGCTAAACGAACGCGGAAAATCATTGGGGCCGATCGCAAAATTTCCGATTACAACATTGATCACCCCGGCGACAGCGCTCGATATGTTGTCTGACGTCCGCAGGTATGAACGAACCGAAACACTAAGACCCCTCGCAAGCGTCTACTCAGAAATTATCCACTAAGGCCTTCTGTTAGGCTTCTTATTCACATTAACTGTGATCGGGCGAGCAATCGGTGCTTCTAGCAATCCATGCAGAATGCCTAGATCTCTCATTGTGGTTCTGCTGTGGCTTGAATTCTTGATACAGCTCGTCTTCCAGGTCACCTGTAAACCGATAGTGTGGTCGGCCATAACCAGCAGAGCCGAAGAGTGCAGGTCCTAGGAACGTTTTCCTGGAAGGGTTTGAGTATTCAGCGGTGCCTTGTGTAAATCCCTCTTTCCCAAGAAGACAGTGGTCTACTGCATAATTCGGAGTGGCGCGGTTCACCGAGGACATCAGTTTATTTCGCTTCTGATCTCAGCTAACGACTGACTGAAGTCTGTCGATCAAATTTGTTCCCAGAATGGCCGGAACTCGCGATTCTCCACGGAGCCAAACATTATCTGATGAGGCGGATTCAATCCGGAAGCTACAGTTTTCGATATTTCTGGAATAAAAAGCCAGCAGCATTTGAGCACAAGATGAAAATGGGACAAAAACTAAACCCGAACTGGGCTACCGGCAGTGCAGCATCAAATGCTCTCAAGGTCAGCTCAGCTCAGGTCGCGACACAAGACCTCACGACTGAGCCAATAGCAATCAAGATTCTTGCGCACGGGCGTCATTCGACATCTCGTGTTGTAATATTTAATTGATTAATATGAACCATAAGCCTGCTGCTGTTTTCGTGTATGAACGCACTGCAGGTTGAGCACTTAGTTCAAAGAATGCGTTCGATATAAACGCTGCACTAGGTTAGCGGGACGTTCGACGTTAACATCGTTTTTTTGCGTGCTTAATTTTTGACAGAGGTTCTTCTGGCCTCATTACCTACCGGGATAACCGTATCACTTATGGAAAATACGTAATTAACTTTCTGCTGTACTGCGTACATCAATCATTATTTGCGGTGCGCTGCTGGGATTTACTTTGGAGTTTCATCAGGAGCATTCGTTCATGTCCAGGGCGAAGCGATGTTATCGAACTCAGCAAAAGTTCGTAACTTTTTGCACTGCACTTTGTCCCACAGTTACTTTCTGGCAATAAAATGGTGTTTTTCCCTTTTTCTACGATTGTATTATTCCAGAAAACCAGGGATACTTAGCCCCCGATGTTGTGGGTTGCGATCACACAAATGCCACCCCGACATTTTCCGTTTGTTATGAGACAAAGGAGACAACCAACAAACGCGGGGGCCCAAAGGTAGTCTCTTCACGCGAAATTGCGTAAAAGGCTTCGAATGCGAACGTTAGCGTCAGTATAAGCGCACGACCCCTGAGGAGGAACGAGGTTTATGGTGGGCTAATGGGTTAACAATGGGTGCATGCTTGTAGATTGCGATCGTTATGGTGGCTGAAGCAAAAAACGGTATGGACCGCGTTACCTAGACGAAACAAAGTAACGGCACATGGTTTTTCACCTGGAGTTATGCTAATGTGTTATCAGTGTGGTGAGAACTGTGGTGTATATATGTAACATGCTAAGTTGGTTAAAAATGTTGATGGTACTAGAGAGTAAAGAGCATTCGGTGTTTGGTGGGGAATACTGGTGGATAGGGGATGCTTCCATGGAAAAGAAGAGAGACGAAGCTCTGGAGATCGTTCACCTGAAAACGTGGAATATAATGGAACGAATGCAGAAGCAGAATTCCACCATCCCGTGATGCAAACCGAAGCGTAAAAACTTCAAGGAGTAGCCACGAACCTCGGAGGCTGATAGAGGGAGGGATGGAGCAACTAACCAGGTTTAAGATTTTCAAGACTTAGCACATGAAGATGAAAAACAAGTTGGTAGTGTTAATTGAGATGGTATAGGTAACATTGAAACAACCACAATGAAGTTGATAAGTTAGTGAGGTAGGGTAGCGGTTATGAGGCCCGCCACTGAAAATTACGCAGTGTGTTCTCATCACGCTTCAGCGATCGAATTCAGACAAGTGCACGTTTTTCCAGAATGGACCGGACAAAAAAAGCTATTGAATGTGTTGATCCATGGAGAAGGACCCACTATGAACGAAACCAACTAACCTGATAACCTTCTTCGGGGTATGAAAACATAACGAAACGAAAAAACGTTCATCTGTGACGCAGATTGCACGTTTTCTGTGGTGACCAACATTAGGTGTTTTGGTTCCGAACGCTAATAAAATGACAAGCCCACATTCCTATGTTTTGTCAAAAGGCGCATTTGCGGTTTCGTAGGGATAGAGTCGGGGACTTAGTGAAGACGGGCGTCAATCACCGGTTAGGGAGATTTTGTGTCACCTGACTCTGCTTTCGGAGAGCCAGGGAAGGCGGCTAGTTGCGGCTGGAGAATGGAGAGATGTAATCTTGTTAATTCGATTGACCAAGAGCTTTCGCATACTGCCTTGTCACTATCTGGTTCGGCTAAGGGCTGTCAATTAAGAAGTAACCTCCCATACATTGTTACTGTAAAGTACTGATGGAGCGTAAGTTAAGCTTACTGGCTATACGACCGACAGAAAATGCCTCAGCTTTCCCGCCAGCATGTAATATCAGACATTATGCCGCGCGAGGTCATGTTGAGTGTTTCCGAGCTATCGAAGATGCCGTCCGCTCATTGCTTGTCTACAGTGGCACTTGGAATTTTGACGGTTCAAGGGGAATGGGTGGATAAAAAGGCCATGTTGGAGCGAGTTTTTGACTAGGAACGAACCGCATGAAGCGACTGCCGATATCCACTATTTACTCAGCACTTGGGCGAGACTCTCTGGCGCATTGCCGTGAAGGGCTTAGCCGCTCTAGCTGTCACAGATGGAGTGTATAATCACTCACCGATGGAGTAAAGAGAGACAACAATGTGGTGTATTGGAGTGCAACAGTGGCTACGCACCGAGAACCCTGGAATCAACTCCACAGGGTCACGAAATAAAAATCGAATCTAAAGTAAAAGTTAGTTTCCCACAAAATGTACAATGACGGACAGAACACAAAAATTCCGAGGCCGAATAAAGATAGGGGTGAAAGCTGAAAGCTGAGACGTGGTGCGACAAGCTCTGGTGCTCCTTGGCGGTTGTCGGGCCCTTCATTAAGACATTCATCGGCGGTCGTTGGAGAAAGGGTTGTCCTTGGGCACGCACTTAACCATAACAAGTTTGGAAAGCTCCGGGCCCCTGTGAAACGTACTGTTTTGCTGTAAGTGGTGTGCTAAAACATTTGGACTGAACTAGCTTACAAGTTAACTCGTCCCCAGCGCTTCTGGATCGGTGGCAGACTGGCGATATAGGTGCATTTGAAAGGGGCGGTAGGCTTCCATGGTATTGATGACGATTTCGCGACCCAGGTCCTCACTGCGAGGATCTGTGTTCAGTGAACAGTCTATACAACTGTGGCATTGGCTGAAAACCACGTAGTCAAATCGGTGGTAGGCTAGCCCGCCAACGACCGGTGGATTTTTTGGTATTTACTGCCACAGAAACCCAAAGATCTCATTGTGTTAAACCGTTTTCCTACAATATTGCCTCGCAGTCAACGCAACAGTAGTAGATTTTAAGCCCCATCTTGTGAACAAACTTCCGCCATTGCGAATGGTGAGTAACGGTGGATGATAATTTCTTATTTCACATTTCGGGTAGTTGCCGCGTAGAACAAACTTCATCCGACGGTTGTCCACGCTAGAACAATAATATTGACAGGTTTATTTCCCAACTTGTAGGGAACATGCCGATTGAGGCGTGATTGGGTGGTTACAACCGGAATGCGGCAGGCAACAGCACAACAGGGGGAAGGTACAGCCAACGAGACATGCTTATTGCGTGTATCGTGAGCAAGGTTCTGTCAGCCCAGAAAATACTAGGTAGGACAAGTTCAAAGATGAGGCCGGCTGACATGAACTTAAACCTAAAAATCATTGCCGACCATGAGTGACCTTGGGTGGTTGGGTAAATGGCCGGAATCATAAAAGGTAAAAAGGAGGTAGAGATGGAACAATTCGAAGTAGAGGCAAGTGGCATGTTTATTTTATCCCAAAAATATGGTTTACATTGAAACTAAGTAGGCACACTGGTGTCACTGTGGTAGTAAAGTAGGTGTAAAAGATAGATTCGATTGCAAGATAATGCCAATGCATAGGGCCAAACGAACACCGTATATGAAATTAAATTAGTGGAAGACGTAAGCCGAAATTGCAGCAGATAACTAGGTTGGGTACGTTCAAATGAAAGGTCCATCGGGTTAGAAATACCGCGTCCCGGAGGCGGTTGGGGCCGGGTGGAAAATGTGCTTGTAGTTGCGCTTATGGACTCGAGTGGGCGAGGAGTTGCGTTCGAGATTATGAGGAAGCCAGTCGCGAAAGTTCCATCACATTGATTAGGACAGTGCCATGCCACCACTGAACGGCCTACTTCGGTTTCCGGACAGTCACGTAAAGGTCGTCAAGGTTGTCGCAATTGGGAAGGAAAGATACACACTTCCGCGGCAGCTGGATTTGGGTTAGGGGGAACTGACACTGATGAAGTCAGGCCGGTAGAGCGTCACGGATAGTTTCCGTTTGGTTGGAGGACCATGGGTGTGTGGACCGGAGACCGGCCAGATTGAATAAACAATAGTTGTACGGCGCATTTAGCCAGCCACAGCTGAAGTTTGAAGCTCGGGATGATGGGGACTGAGGAGGAAATAAGAGGAAAGAAGTAGCGTCCGGTGAGTGCCAGGAGGCACCAGATAAAACGGTGTCAAAAGAAAATGTATAAGGGGGTGGCGTCAAGATAAATGAACCCAGTAGTGGATTGATTTTGCTGGCTAACCTAGAAACAAAGTACCAGCTGGGCCAGAGTATGTGCCTATTTTGAGGAGGTAAGGAATTAGACGCCGAAGTAGCTAGCAGGGAGGTTAGCCATCGGACTACTTGAAACAGGCGAATACATCATGAGATTATGTGGCGGTAGATTTTAGCTCAGCAGAAAAATCCAACAATCGGCTCTCCGTTGTGCATAAGGGGTGTTTATATGAACAGAGACAGCAGACAAATATTAAACAAGTGGACAAAAGCTTCAGAGATAGTGGATAAGTGCCATTACTTAACTGAAATCCACAACTTCAAATTAACATTAAGGTGAATATGGGTCGCCATTCACCGAGTCACAGCTGTTTGCTCCAAGAAACGAATGATGCATGGCAAAAACAGCCAGTAGACGCTAGGTGTTACTGCTTGCATGCAGGAAATAGCAAGGTATTCACATTTTATATGTATGTGAGCGGTTCAGAGAACATGGAGAAAGAACTTGCGTTATGCCTGGATCATGAAGTGGACTTGGAGTGGTACAATCCAACTAAGATGAAGGTGACAATTTCTCGCACGTCGAAGTTAGCCGTGAGCCTTGAACAGTGCCTTCAGACTACCCGGTGCATATGTGTATATATAATCAAGCGGAAGGAAAGGTGTCATTCCCCCGCATACCTTGGTGTTGCGAGACAAGTGACAACCGGGACAACTCCAATCCAGCTACGGACAAACAACAACGGTGCTTTTTTATGTTTTACCCAAATTAAAGGCCAGGCCCAGAACCACCGGCGATGGGCGATGCGTCCGTGCTATTGGGCGAGTATACGAACGCACTATGGTGCAACGTAACAAAGCGCCCCGCCCTGCAGGACCTACCCGTCCACCGCACGAGGTTTTCATCCCTCGTGCATGCTACCAGAGCTGCAACCCTCCCAGCAGTCATAAATGCGGTTTGTGCATCAATGAATACACCAGCTACCATTTTTTCTGGTCGGGGGAAAGCAAGGCTAGTAAAAACAGCTCAGTCAATTCAAACAATTAAGCAGCATACAGACGCTGGTAATGGCAGTTCGTGGAGGAGAATTGAAATGACAGCCGCCAATGGGACAGTCGGAAGGGAATGGTGATATTCACGGTGAGTGCACCATGGCTAAACGGTGTCGGAGGGTTGGTGTGAGCTACCATTTCGAGCAGAGGCTCACCGCGACGTTGTGTGTGAGCGTATAGTGGGGTAGATCATCAGACGGATACATATAAGCGCAGAATGCGCCCTGGTAATGAAGAAAAAAGCCGACTTTGGTTTGGATTTTTATCAGTTAGTGCTTTTGACATCAAACGCCGTGACTTCTTCCGGTCCAATCTCACCGTGCACAACAAAGGCGTCAGGCGAGTCCCCCCCAAGCGACATATAAACCAAACTGTTTCCTTATTTGGCGAGAAGAGTCAGTCTGGTGTCCACCCCTTAGTTTGCCGAAATTGATTTCGCAGGCGTTTGCATTGCGGGATTTCAATTCGTGCGCAGTAAAACGAAATGGGCTTAGAAGCGAATCTGGGAGAACTTTGACGTGGATCGGATAGAGGACATTTCCTAAGAAACAGCCTCTGCGGAATTTAACGGAGACAAGCACAGAAGAAAAGTGGCCTGAGTCGACTTTTAATAGGAACATTCTACATGATAGGAAAGCCTTAGTTAAATGTAGAACTTTCTGTTGAATTCCGTTAGAGGTGAGATGGCTGAGCAGTGAAGCGTGTGAGACACGATCAAATGTTATTGAGAAGTGCAAAAATATGGCATCAGCTGTGGGTCCTTCGTCCTTGGCTTGGGTTAAGCTGTCCATCAACGCAAGCATACCGATCACGGTATAACATTCTTTTGTAATATCCGTGTTGCGCTGGAGGTATCAAATATTCGATGGTAAGGTTATTTGAAATAGCGCGCCTCATAATTCGTTCCATCCCCTTGTATGGTGTGATAGTAGCACAAATAGAACTGTAGCTGATAGATGACAACCAACCAACAGCTTTGTAGATTAATGTCAGAGTTCTCCTTCGCAAACACGAGTTCGCATTCTTCGAGTGGCTGACGAAACATCAGTCAGAAATGCTTTGCTAATCTGAGCGGCGTTTCTTTCAGGATCTCTGGAAATCCACATCTTGTCCCAACGCCCTTAGGGGGTTTGACTTTTGCAATAGTTTACGAAATTCCTCTGTAAAGTCTGATTTGTTTGAAGGCTTCAACCAGTTTTCCGTTGCAAATTTGGATGTGACGAGTTCACTGGAGCAGAAAATGACTGTGTACTTTAACCTGTAGGCTTCGAATACGCTAGCGGATGTGGGGTCCCCATCTCTGTCCCTCGAGTAGAAATTAACTGGCTTGGCTTTTTGGAATCTCGTGAACGTAGACAGTAAATCCTCGCTTTTCCGGCAAGGCATAATATCGGAACCTGCTTTTTGTTCGCTATTGACAGTTTTTCTATATACGAAATGCCGGCCACTATCCCAGAGTTAGCTTCCTAAAAGATAGATTGAAAGAACTGCTCAAGGGTTTGCGTATGGAGCACGTCGTCTTCCTACAGGAATAAGCTGCAGCGATGAACAAAACAGACTTGGCGATGTTTTAGTGCTTCTTGTAGTGAAAGCCGCTCCTCCACGATGCATTCGTATACCCACTATTCCTCCAGTAGCATCAACATTTCCACCGTCCTTCCTGTTCCTGAGGATAGGAATCCATGAAAGGAAATGTGTGCCGTTTGCTTGTAACTACCATTTTGTTTTTGTTCCGTTTGCCTCGTTTATCTGGCAAAGCCCCGAAATATCGAAGAAGAACGTCTTGTATTTTGTCCGTCACATATGACTGCAACAACTTAACTACATTATTGCAATGTTCGTGGCGTACATCAGCGTACAGGACCGTTGCCACCTTCGTGTTATTTGGGGTCGCGTCGTATCAAGTTAACTTTGCCAGCCAATCATAGCACTCAACTCGGCTCACCTTTTTCAAAGGTGGTCGCATGCAAACAAAAAATTAGGATGTAATTATTCTTTCAGTACCAGCATTCATAGTCGGTGACAACGGATTCTTTCACTATGCGACACTTACTGGTGGAGCCGGAGCCACTGGCCCTGTGACTGGTTACACATAAGCTCAACTTATTGTTCTGTTCCCGTAGCAAGGTTTTGATGAACCGTAGTCCTTATTAACTCTCTCGGAAGGTCTAGCTCCATCAATCCTCACTTTTGCTATCACTCTTTACACGAAGCGCCGTTTACGAAACGGAATCATTCAAATGGGGCTCTAACGGGGCTAAAATCACTGCTTCTCACTGTCCGGCTCACCCTATAGTTGCCTCTACCGACTAAACCAACGATCAACCCTTTTGCTTGTTACCACATCCACCGCCTTACCAAAATTGCGCAACTAATGTTACCTTACAAATACCCATCGACTTAGGCGCAGTGCAAAACATAAGGCACCATTTTTACCGCCTCGCATCACCTGAGTGTATTATATATTTGTCAAGGAGAAGCACACTTATACTAATTAGTTCCGTGCCTCATACTATATCTGCGGGCTCAGCCAGTCTTCGGTTGCTAAACAACACAACACAAATCCACGTATTTGTAAGCTCATTTAAGGATATGTTGTCGTCTAACCGCGCGTAAATGGCGTTAGATTTTTCCGTTATTGAACTCCACGCAGTTAAATATTTCTTAACCTTCATATCCTTCAATGATCCCGATCCTTTCTCTCCCCGGATGTTTCCGTTTTCGGCCGTAATTGTAATGAAAATCTTGTATGGGCGTTGTCCACTACACATAGCATCAGGTTTATATCCGCGCAAATCTCCGAAGGAATAGAAATCCCTGCGATTACGCGTCGGCCCGATTCTGCCTGCGTCGACCCCGTTGGCTTACACAAATCCTGCTGGCCACCGAAATGCACAGCACTCCTTCAATCACCCCGGCCATGACATCCACCACGGTGCTGCCGGCAAGCCAGAGTATATTAGTGGAATGATGGCAAACCGCCACCGCGCAGACTGATGGCATGCCTTCAATTTTTTCGGTACTCTCGACAGTATTTTCATGTCTCCAAGACCACTTCTTGCAAAAGAATACAAACTGCTCACCCCACACAAATCACCTTTCGGACGAGCTCATTCCTGCGCCTGTGTTCCAAACTATGGCGCAAGCTCCCCGCCCGTAACTGTGCTATACCCCACATGCAGGCTTTCGAAACACGCTCGATTCATACCTATATATTGAGTGAGCCGAGCGTCTTTGCGCGACACAGCTTTGACTAGACACTTGTTTGAAAAAAGAACTAAGCCCTTCTGGGTGGCCGTACTTTTATTTTTCCTAGCACGTACACTTACCAATTTCAACCCTCTGTCGTTTATCCACACATGAAACAGCTTTCCTCACAAGTGTCATTGGCCATATACACCATCTTACCTATCTCTTGTGCAGAAGTTTTATTTATTTGTCCCGTTGTATTTCCTTACCTCCGGCATTAGACTTGTGCCAAGCCAATTCATTCCTAGTTCTTTCAAGCCTGGTCTCATTCATGAATAACTCCGTGAGCTCCATTTTATGACTATTGCTCTCCTTTGAACAGATTCCAATAACCCTAGCCGAACCGAAGCCTTATGTCCTCACTGCTCAGAACCATTCTGCATCCTATCATTACGCGTAGTGCATGCATATCAAATAGTGGGTCTGAAGACGCGCAATGAATGAAATAATTGTTTGGTTCCACAGCCAACACATTCGCGCACACAACTCCGTGGGGCGCCTCTACAACAATGCTTCATCGTCGTTTAACCATCGCACATAGGCTTTGAACACCAACATTCAACTTTCATGGCCCAACAGATAGCCGCCGTTTGGTTTGATCCCGCGACGTTCCTCCTCCAGTGGCTGTTTGCTTGTTCGAAATGACCGAGCTGTTTTACTGACCTGGCTTTCCCCCTGACCGGGTAAGATGTCTGGTAGCTGAAGTTAGTTAATAATTCACAAGCCGCAATTATGAGTGCTTCGTGGCTTGTCACCCTGCAGCTCTGGAAGCATGCACGAGGGATGAAAACCTCGTGCGGTGGACGGGTAGGTCCTGCAGGGCGGGGCGCTTTGTTACGTTGCACCATAGTGCGTTCGTATACTCGCCCAATAGCACGGACGCATCGCCCATCGCCGGTGGTTCTGGGCCTGGCCTTTAATTTGGGTAAAACATAAAAAAGCACCGTTGTTGTTTGTCCGTAGCTGGATTGGAGTTGTCCCGGTTGTCACTTGTCTCGCAACACCAAGGTATGCGGGGGAATGACACCTTTCCTTCCGCTTGATTATATATACACATATGCACCGGGTAGTCTGAAGGCACTGTTCAAGGCTCACGGCTAACTTCGACGTGCGAGAAATTGTCACCTTCATCTTAGTTGGATTGTACCACTCCAAGTCCACTTCATGATCCAGGCATAACGCAAGTTCTTTCTCCATGTTCTCTGAACCGCTCACATACATATAAAATGTGAATACCTTGCTATTTCCTGCATGCAAGCAGTAACACCTAGCGTCTACTGGCTGTTTTTGCCATGCATCATTCGTTTCTTGGAGCAAACAGCTGTGACTCGGTGAATGGCGACCCATATTCACCTTAATGTTAATTTGAAGTTGTGGATTTCAGTTAAGTAATGGCACTTATCCACTATCTCTGAAGCTTTTGTCCACTTGTTTAATATTTGTCTGCTGTCTCTGTTCATATAAACACCCCTTATGCACAACGGAGAGCCGATTGTTGGATTTTTCTGCTGAGCTAAAATCTACCGCCACATAATCTCATGATGTATTCGCCTGTTTCAAGTAGTCCGATGGCTAACCTCCCTGCTAGCTACTTCGGCGTCTAATTCCTTACCTCCTCAAAATAGGCACATACTCTGGCCCAGCTGGTACTTTGTTTCTAGGTTAGCCAGCAAAATCAATCCACTACTGGGTTCATTTATCTTGACGCCACCCCCTTATACATTTTCTTTTGACACCGTTTTATCTGGTGCCTCCTGGCACTCACCGGACGCTACTTCTTTCCTCTTATTTCCTCCTCAGTCCCCATCATCCCGAGCTTCAAACTTCAGCTGTGGCTGGCTAAATGCGCCGTACAACTATTGTTTATTCAATCTGGCCGGTCTCCGGTCCACACACCCATGGTCCTCCAACCAAACGGAAACTATCCGTGACGCTCTACCGGCCTGACTTCATCAGTGTCAGTTCCCCCTAACCCAAATCCAGCTGCCGCGGAAGTGTGTATCTTTCCTTCCCAATTGCGACAACCTTGACGACCTTTACGTGACTGTCCGGAAACCGAAGTAGGCCGTTCAGTGGTGGCATGGCACTGTCCTAATCAATGTGATGGAACTTTCGCGACTGGCTTCCTCATAATCTCGAACGCAACTCCTCGCCCACTCGAGTCCATAAGCGCAACTACAAGCACATTTTCCACCCGGCCCCAACCGCCTCCGGGACGCGGTATTTCTAACCCGATGGACCTTTCATTTGAACGTACCCAACCTAGTTATCTGCTGCAATTTCGGCTTACGTCTTCCACTAATTTAATTTCATATACGGTGTTCGTTTGGCCCTATGCATTGGCATTATCTTGCAATCGAATCTATCTTTTACACCTACTTTACTACCACAGTGACACCAGTGTGCCTACTTAGTTTCAATGTAAACCATATTTTTGGGATAAAATAAACATGCCACTTGCCTCTACTTCGAATTGTTCCATCTCTACCTCCTTTTTACCTTTTATGATTCCGGCCATTTACCCAACCACCCAAGGTCACTCATGGTCGGCAATGATTTTTAGGTTTAAGTTCATGTCAGCCGGCCTCATCTTTGAACTTGTCCTACCTAGTATTTTCTGGGCTGACAGAACCTTGCTCACGATACACGCAATAAGCATGTCTCGTTGGCTGTACCTTCCCCCTGTTGTGCTGTTGCCTGCCGCATTCCGGTTGTAACCACCCAATCACGCCTCAATCGGCATGTTCCCTACAAGTTGGGAAATAAACCTGTCAATATTATTGTTCTAGCGTGGACAACCGTCGGATGAAGTTTGTTCTACGCGGCAACTACCCGAAATGTGAAATAAGAAATTATCATCCACCGTTACTCACCATTCGCAATGGCGGAAGTTTGTTCACAAGATGGGGCTTAAAATCTACTACTGTTGCGTTGACTGCGAGGCAATATTGTAGGAAAACGGTTTAACACAATGAGATCTTTGGGTTTCTGTGGCAGTAAATACCAAAAAATCCACCGGTCGTTGGCGGGCTAGCCTACCACCGATTTGACTACGTGGTTTTCAGCCAATGCCACAGTTGTATAGACTGTTCACTGAACACAGATCCTCGCAGTGAGGACCTGGGTCGCGAAATCGTCATCAATACCATGGAAGCCTACCGCCCCTTTCAAATGCACCTATATCGCCAGTCTGCCACCGATCCAGAAGCGCTGGGGACGAGTTAACTTGTAAGCTAGTTCAGTCCAAATGTTTTAGCACACCACTTACAGCAAAACAGTACGTTTCACAGGGGCCCGGAGCTTTCCAAACTTGTTATGGTTAAGTGCGTGCCCAAGGACAACCCTTTCTCCAACGACCGCCGATGAATGTCTTAATGAAGGGCCCGACAACCGCCAAGGAGCACCAGAGCTTGTCGCACCACGTCTCAGCTTTCAGCTTTCACCCCTATCTTTATTCGGCCTCGGAATTTTTGTGTTCTGTCCGTCATTGTACATTTTGTGGGAAACTAACTTTTACTTTAGATTCGATTTTTATTTCGTGACCCTGTGGAGTTGATTCCAGGGTTCTCGGTGCGTAGCCACTGTTGCACTCCAATACACCACATTGTTGTCTCTCTTTACTCCATCGGTGAGTGATTATACACTCCATCTGTGACAGCTAGAGCGGCTAAGCCCTTCACGGCAATGCGCCAGAGAGTCTCGCCCAAGTGCTGAGTAAATAGTGGATATCGGCAGTCGCTTCATGCGGTTCGTTCCTAGTCAAAAACTCGCTCCAACATGGCCTTTTTATCCACCCATTCCCCTTGAACCGTCAAAATTCCAAGTGCCACTGTAGACAAGCAATGAGCGGACGGCATCTTCGATAGCTCGGAAACACTCAACATGACCTCGCGCGGCATAATGTCTGATATTACATGCTGGCGGGAAAGCTGAGGCATTTTCTGTCGGTCGTATAGCCAGTAAGCTTAACTTACGCTCCATCAGTACTTTACAGTAACAATGTATGGGAGGTTACTTCTTAATTGACAGCCCTTAGCCGAACCAGATAGTGACAAGGCAGTATGCGAAAGCTCTTGGTCAATCGAATTAACAAGATTACATCTCTCCATTCTCCAGCCGCAACTAGCCGCCTTCCCTGGCTCTCCGAAAGCAGAGTCAGGTGACACAAAATCTCCCTAACCGGTGATTGACGCCCGTCTTCACTAAGTCCCCGACTCTATCCCTACGAAACCGCAAATGCGCCTTTTGACAAAACATAGGAATGTGGGCTTGTCATTTTATTAGCGTTCGGAACCAAAACACCTAATGTTGGTCACCACAGAAAACGTGCAATCTGCGTCACAGATGAACGTTTTTTCGTTTCGTTATGTTTTCATACCCCGAAGAAGGTTATCAGGTTAGTTGGTTTCGTTCATAGTGGGTCCTTCTCCATGGATCAACACATTCAATAGCTTTTTTTGTCCGGTCCATTCTGGAAAAACGTGCACTTGTCTGAATTCGATCGCTGAAGCGTGATGTGAACACACTGCGTAATTTTCAGTGGCGGGCCTCATAACCGCTACCCTACCTCACTAACTTATCTACTTCAGTGAGTCAGCGACTAAGTTTCCAATTTCCCATGTGTTTTTTCACGTAGGCGGGACCAGCTGGTACTTGGTTTATAAATCGTTCAACAATAATCAGCTTACCCTTTGTTCATTAAGCTTGCTCTCATCCTACGTTTGATATTTTTCTATGGGACATCGTTTTATCCAATGTCTCCCAGCACCCACCAGAGGCTACTTCTGTCATCGTGACCCGTCGTATTCCCTCCTCATTGCTTGTATCCTCAAGCTTCAAGCTTCGGCTCTGGTTGTGCAAACGTTCCATACAATCGTTATTCCCTCAATCTAGCATGTTCGCGGTCTGCGCTCAAATGGTCCTCCTACTGAGTTGAAATTTTCCGTGACTCTGCACCGGCCTGGCTGTAGCAGTGTCAATCTCCTCGTCTAACCCAGATCCAGCTGTCACGGGAATGCTTAGGCCCCGTCCGATTGCGGTAAGCCTGATGACCGTTAAGGGGCTGTCCAGAAACCGAAGTTTATCAGTGCAGTGATGGCATGGCACTGCCATACCCGTCTAATGGCACTTCCACAAGTATTTTCTTCCGAATCCTGACTGCAGCCTCCCGCCCGCTTGAGCCTGTAAGCGCAAATACAAACGCATTTTTCACCTGGCCCCAACCGCCTCGTCCTAAACCACTGAACCACTCGTTCGGCGTTAACCAACCTAGTCTCTTGCCGTAATTTTGGGTCGCCTCTTCCACGAGTTCAATTTCTCTTACGAAGTTCGTTTGGCCTCATACGTTGTCACTATCTCCTCGTCAAGTCGATCCTTTACACCTGACTTCCCTACAGCAGTTATACCAGTGAGCCTACTCGGTCTCACTTTCAACCATATTCTTGAGACGAAACTTGCCATTTGTCTCCAGATCGAATTCTTCAAGCTCCATCTTCGTTTTCGCTTTTTGTAATCCTGGCCATTTACTCGATCGCCCAAGGTCACTCATGGCTATCAACGGTCAGCCGGCTTCATTTTTGAACGAGTCGTGCCGCATGAAAATTGTCCTTGTTCTATTCGGTTCCCACAACTGCGGTGACATTTCACGTAATAAGCTGTCTGTTTGGTTGTAGCTTCCTCTCCGTTGTGTTGAGCCCTGTCGCCTTCAGACTGTAACGACTCAATAATGCCTCGATCAGCATGCTCCACACAATTTGGGAAATAAACCTGTTGTTATTATAAACTCCTGGTAATTGCGTTTCCTTTCTCAAGCCGGTTTAGACGTGACCGCTCTTATTGCCCACTGTTTATGACTCCTTTTTTCGCGCAACCTCCAGTTCTCGCGAATCCCACCCAGTCGTGCTTTATCCTGACTGTAATCGTGGGATCATGCCTGACGGTATGTCGCCCACTAGTTGGAAATAAACATTATTGTTATCAACATCCAAGCTAGTAAAGTTAAACGAACAGCTATGAGCAACATATCAGTATGAATTGCAGTCGGACTAGATGGACATCCTGCAAAATTCTCCACTTCGAAAACAGTGTTTTTACCAAATTAGTCCCAGTTTGCTTCTGGTGATCGGCGATATTTTCATGTTCGGGCATGTCTACGGAACTGACTTTGCAAAAGTAACTAACGACTAGTTCAGATAATTTAATGAACAGCTGAAATGAAACCCGGGTCTCCTTGATCGGTCTGGTGATGGGTTGGACGAAATCTCTTGGTGCGGATTATGCTTATTTTGGCTGATTGCCGCCAAATGACACGGCTATTATTAGCCCTGATTAATTAACTTTACGTAGCCAATGCATTTGCCAAGTTTTGTTGAGTACGGGCGGAAATTCGCTTGAGCATAGGTACTTTTGGGGGCCACCTTTGCCAGCATCAATGAGGAGATACATGGCGTACGGAATGTAGGTGGCGGAAAGTGCGCATGTCTAAGTGTATATAGCCCGGAATCCCAATATCCGCATCATCACCTGAATTATCCGCTTTGACTTCAGCTGGTGAATTACTTTTCCGGGACCTTTGTCGTCAGTGAGTTTTGACCAACACCAGACATGAAAAAGAGCTGCGAAAATTTTCACACTTGACCATAGATAGCCTGGTGCATGGTCGAAGTCACGGGAAAGGTGTGCGTTCAAATGCGCCTACTTTGACCCCAGTAGTAGGCAATTAGAAAGACTTGTGTAATCCTTTTCTGCAAAAGGTAGTAGTTATTTGTAGTCAGCTGTTGGACATTTGGCGGGTGAGTGCCTTGGGAACCTGCCTTTTACAGTGAGGCACTGGCGGCCATCCGAAGGATGTGGTTTCTCATCCAGGGTCATTCCACTTTTGCCGTGTCGCGTTGAGTTCCTCCCGTCTCATTTTACTGGCTTTAACAAGTTGAGTTGCAACCATCCTCTCCACTGTTGAACATCGCCGCGAAACTGTGGGTAGTGCTAAACAGTGCTCGACCCATTTTCCTAAGCTTCGGCTTCCTAGAGGTACAATACTCTACTGGACAGACTTAAGCACTAATAACACTAATAATGCACCGTCATGAATCAGCTTGGCTTAGGCTGCACGTTTGAGTGCCTGCCGAAGGGTAACATCGGTTCTTCAAAAAAACAAAAGCTCATGCCCTTTAGGAAAAGGGAAGGTGGTTAGGACCATTGAGTTGTGAGGTTCCTTGCACAGTCTGCAGTCAACAATTTTACGGATGGTCGGGGGTCTGGTAACATTTGGATGCACTGCTTACACACCCGCCAGTGACTTCAGTGAGCTTAGCAAGATACCAAACCGCCGAGAACTGTTCGGATAGTGGTACAGCAAAACCGTACGGTCAGAGCCAGGCGAAGTCAGGCATGATGGACATGAACAACTTATTACTATCGTGATACCCTTGCTCAGGGGCCGGTTTTCCGGCCGGAGACGTCCAAAACATTAGATACCTGAACACAGTAGGAACCCATAGATTGCGTTAAACCAAGTACGGCGCTGCGTGCAAGCCCCGAGTGCCGATGTGAAGTCGACGGAATAACCTGGGGGCAGAGGCCATCTTTGAGCTAATGACCGGCCTTCACAGAAAGGCGCGACGGCTTGCGCCGGCTGCAATTTTTGTCATCGCAGTGTTGGTGTCACACGTCGATTTCCTCAACGTTCAACGTAACACGCAGCCTTCCCATCCTAACACATTGCCATCACCAGATCGTTAGGATGTAATGGATAACCCGGTGGCCGCTCGTTAGCCCCTACGGTGAATGGCAGAACAGGCAAGCACACACCTACCTAAGCAAGATGGGCGACCGGCTTGAAGAATATGATTTCCAAATAAATGTCCTGGAGTCCTCGGAAGTCGTAAGAACTCGTGGACCACGGTTATGAAAGCTCAGACAAGAAACTCTCAAGAAACTCTTGAATTGCGGTGAACCAAAAAATCAAGTGATCTCGCTTTTTGTCCCTGGAAGGGCAATGGCAATCACATCACTCAATGAAGATTACCGTGATGTCCCCAACGGACTATGAGCAAGGGATTAGGCAAGGTAGGGGGGCTTGTCTTGGACAAATCGGTGAGATCCAGTCCTCTCGCCCCTCGTCCACAATCCAATACGAACACAACACCGAACATAGTTTACGAGGTTTTGTTTTCCTAATTTTGGACGTGGCGCGCGGTTGGAATTTTTCGCGCGTCAGGATTTCAGTCGTGGATAGATGGTTCCTATAAAATTCGCGAAATAAAGTCCGATAACGATACTTACGTCTACATCTCTCGAGGCGGAAGCTTAACTGTGATTGCAGCACCGTGCAACAACTGTCAAACGTAAATGAACGAAAAGTAAAAGCCTATTCATTGTCGGCACTGACTGCGGCGAGAGACGAAACTCACCATGGATTCCTGTTCTTCTTCGTTTACGATTCTTTAGGATCAGATTAGGTGCGCTAAGCGGGCTAGAATCAACTTGGGTATCGTCTTCGGCCACCGAAATGGTGTGACATTCGCCGGAAGACAAGAAATCCCCTTGTCCGACTGTCTCGTTGTGGCTCGCTGGTCCTCCAAGGCTTCCTTCAAATCAACTGTTCTGCAGCGCAAAAAGTTGGCGTCCATCGAAACGGATCGGGCTTTATGACACTGCGGAACAGATGCTCCCTAAACACAGCCACCGATGGCTACCGGGTGTAAACTTGGAGGTCTGCCAGATTTTCAAGCGACAGTTTTTGATCACCTAATTCACGGATTGATACACAGGAGCGAGGCTTTCGCCCAAGTTTCCCGGGTCGGTTTTGTTCTTGTCGTTCAGCAGCTGTCGTTCACCTGAAAGGCACAAGTGAAAAAGGATGTAGCACTGCTTTAAGTTCTCAGCGCGGGGCAGTAGTTTGCCAGCGAGGACTCGCGTAATAAGTGTCTAATAGTGTTTTGAACTGAGTTCTAGAGGAGCGTGACAACCGTCTCAGGAAGGTTATTCCATGCAGCAACTACCCGAAATGAGTGAAAAAGTTTGCCTAATGAAGGTGTGCGCTCTGAGCTTAAAAATCTTCTTACCGTGTCCCTGCCGTGTGTTTGCTGGGTCAACGGTGAAAACCTGTTGGCCAAGCCTTGTTCAAACAGGGCGTAAGTAAGAATTAAGTCCCCGAGGCGACGATACTCCAAGGCGAGAGGTCAGCACCACGAGACGCGTTTGGCATTGAACTCCACGATTTCAAGTCGTCCGCAAAAGTAGACATGGACTTGCAAGAACATCTGGAAGGTCATTGACGTATATCAGAAACAGCAAAGGTCCCAAAACGGAGCCCTGAGGAACTCCAATGGAGACCGGCGCCGCAGAAGAGTAGGTCGAGCCTACTTTCACTCGGAATGATCTGTCTGATAGGAATGCCTTGATCCAGTGTAGGATTTTCCTTGAATCCCGTAAGACTCGAGTTTGTGGAGCAGAGGGACGTGTGGGACTCGATCAAATGCTTTTGAGAAGTCGAAAAATATGGCATCCGATATGAGTCCCTCGTCCTTGGCTTGGGTTCTGTCCATAAATACGAGCATGTTCGTCACGCAGGAACGGTTTGGGAGAAATCCGTGTTGAGCTTGAGAAATCAAGTTGTTGGAAGTAAGGTGATCTAGAATGGCTCGCTTCAGAATGCGTTCCATCACCTTGCATGGCACGCTAGTGAGGCTTATAGGCCTGTAGCTGCCAGGCGATAGTCGGTCACCAGTTTTGTAGATTGGCGTGACAATCGCTTCCTTCCAAACAGAGGGAAGGTGGCCTTCGTCAAGCGACTGACGAAACAGCAGATGGAAATGAGTTGCCAGTGTGTACGACGTTTCCTTCAGGATCCTTGGGTGGACTTCGTCGGGCCCCAACGCGCAGAATGGGTTGATCTTGTGCAGGAGTTGACGAATGTCCTCCACCGTGAATACCAAGTCGGTTAGAGGCCGTTCGTAGGTACGCCTTGACAAGGTTGGATGTGACGAGGACGCTGGGACTGAATACAGACCTGCATAGTGATCTCTGTAGAACTCAGATACCACTATTGGGTCACTCGTGGGTTCCCGTTCCTGTCCCTCAGGGAGAACGCGGATGGCTTGTTTCTTCGGCGATGCCGCATGTATTTGAACAGCACATTTCTGTTCTTCCGGGCGAGGTCTAGAATGGTGGCTTGTTTTCGTATGTTCCATTGGCGGATTTCCGATTTACAGCGGTTCCGCATTTTACGAAATGCCAGCTCATCTTCTGTGTCTCCTGTAGTCAACTTTTTGAAAAATAGTTGTGACCTCTTTTCCAGAAGACGCCGGATCCTTTTGGGTAGTTTACGGCTCATCCGACTGCGTGCTGGTTTTTTGGGACGAACATCGCGTCAGCCTCGTGAACTTTCTGGACAATAGTCCTATATAAGTCTTCCACTGAGGCTGGCCCCAGTTTAACTTGGTTAAGAAAGATGCGCATTCCCGAAAAGTCTGCACGGCAGAAGTTTCGAATCCACGTTTGGGGTTCGGGATTTCTGGCCCAATAGCAGATGAAATCAAAGGTGAGCACACAGTGGTCGCTATGTCCCAGTGGAGCGTTAATTGTCACCTGATCAACGAAATGTCTTTCGTTGGTGATGACCAAATCCAGGAGGGACGGTTGTTGGCCCGCGCGGTATCTGGTGGGTGCAACGACATGTTGAGTCCAAGCGCTCTGTTGAACGACTTCGGTCAACGCCGCTGCAAAGGGTCCACTTGATCCGACGCACTGGAGCTCCGTCCAGGGGGCCTTTGGAGCGTTGAAGTCACCTACCAGCAGGAGATGAGTGAAGTGGTAGCTGGAGGAGAGTTGCCCAAGGGTTCGTATGAGGAAGTGGTCATCTTCCGGAGGACTCGAGGGGCTACGGTAGACCACACCGAGAAGGAGAGAATCGGACCCGCGCAGCGGGACTTGAAGCCACAGTGCATCACAAAAAGGTGCAGGAGTGGTATCAGAGAGGACAATCGGGATTGGCAGGGCCGCATGTAAGTATAAAGCAACCCCACCAGCTCTCCCTCGTTTTGAGTCAGCTCGAAAATAGAGTAGCCGTCTATTGAGATCTCCGCGTCAGAGACATCTGGTGTGAGCCAGGTCTCTGTGAGTGCGATAATGGACGGCTGTTCAAGACAAACTGACTGTTTAATATCACAAAGTTTGTTGAAGAGGCTAAGACAGTTTGTGGACAAGCATTTCAACACTGTCTCTGCTGCCTCCGAAGGTGAGGAGCCGAGAGTTGTGTAACCAGGGAGGTTAGCAGGCTTAATAGCTGCACGTCGGGTTTGAGTCGAGGGCTCCGAAGGGACCTCTGAGGCATATTTGTCTGCTCCCTCGATTGGTGGTTTCGTGGGTTGCTTTTCATTTGCAGGGTTTTTCGCCCTGTGGGAGCCCGGTTTGCGCGGGCCTATTAGTTTTGGTGGACGAAGTTTTTTCCCCGTGGGCGAAAATTTCGACCATTGCTACTTGTAGCCCTTTCTTTAACTTCTGGACGGCCAGGTTCGCTGTTGCTCAATGGGCGATCTCGCGTCTGTTTGGCTTCTTGGGCATTTTGGCGCGATTTGGTCGGAAAGGTGCCTCTGTGATGCTTTGAGCTGGGTGGCAGCACCGTAGTTCTTTTGGTGGTGCTCCCATGAGGCTGGTTTTCTCAGAGGACTGCACCTTGAAGCCAGCCAGCAGTTTTCTGATTTGGCGAGTTGTATATGGCTTGTTTGGCCGCAGTCGCCTTTCTTTCGCGCCTGTGTGGTCATCCGAGTCACCCGCGATCAGCGTGGCCAACTGGGTGTATGAGGGACTGTTCGGCTCGCCGTGGTCAGGCTTGTGGCTTTGATTGTCATGGTCCTGGGCAAGAGTTGTGTCCACAATCAAAGAGGCTACTTTAGACGGAGTGGAGCTAGAGATTGGCAATTTCACAGCCTCAGTGGATGTACGGTTCTCGCAGCATTCCCGATGTCGACGTCAGCGCATGTGGTTGGTTTGCCGGTAGGCTTCACCACTTGACTCCGCTCGTCTGACCCAATCCAGCTCGGTTGTAGCTTGGGTGTGGAGTTCACTGTTGCACCTTTGACGTCTGTTACGGAAAGAAGTGCTGATAACTGTACGTACTTTGGGCGCTCCGTCCACGTGAGGCTTGCCTCCTCCAGAGCGTCACTGCCTATAGAATTCGAGGGGTCCGCGGTGGTTGAGTAGAAACTGCTGTCCGGAGTCGCGGTCGTTTGCCTCGGCGTGTTTGCGTCCGTCAGAGCTTTAGAGGGAAGCTCGAGTTTCGTCGCGAGTACATCGATTAACGAGGAGCACTTACACTGGTCTGTGTGATTCGGTAGTGAGGAATTGGTCTTGTTTTTTATGGCTTTCTTCTTAGTTTGGGAATGCATTGCACCCTTGATGTAGAGGCAGCTGGCGCATACAAACGGGTCAGGAGAGTTAGCCGGTTGGCTTACCTGGTCGTCCTGTAATCGCGTGCATTTAAAGTGCCACCAGGCCTTGCAGGTGTGGCATTGCATACCCCGTCTTACGTTCGATGGACAGCCATTTCGCCCACATCTGTTGTGGGCCATCGATGACTGCAGAGAGCAGCCTGCATTGACTAGTGACATGAGTGCGACTAGATGCAGAGTAGGAACTGGGTGCAAAGTAACAGGGATTATAACGTAAATGTTATGTTGGTGTGAGAAAATTCAACAAATAACACGTATAAACTCTGTAAATAGTTTGAATAGTGAAAGAATTCTTTCACGAATTAGCACAAGGGAAAAACGAAACCAATTTCGAACGTACCGCCACAGTAGTGGGAGTACGCGTTTCGATCAAGTATGTTGGTCTAAGGCCGAGCAAGGTAGCTCATATGTTTCCCAAGTCTACAAGCACGAACCATGGTCTTTTCCGTGAATATGACCATTGTAGGTCCCCTCTCCATGAACGTTACGCTCAGGTCATTTGGTTACGTCCAACTAAAGAATCTCCGAGGGCTCCTCAAGATTGATATTGGCCGCCTTCTCTACTGATATACTGATTTGTTGACCTATGGCTTTAGATTTGCTTGATTATGGACTTACCTTAATATAGCACCTTTGAATCTTGGTCATTTGCGACGTGCTCCAAGTGGTTAGAGCGCGAATTTACCGGCAGGAAGGTCCGTGGTTTGAACCCTCTCTCTCGACTTCTCGACTTCTCTCTCGACTTCCCTTGTCTAGGCTTAGGCAACCTGGCAATATCCCAGCCCTCGTGCTTCCTTTGGGTTGCCTGGCAGCTAGGCACCGAAAGGGTGCTACAGCTGAACGATTTTTTTTTAATTTTTATTCTGTGAATGTTTGCAACACTTCACTACATCGACTGCCGTCTTCCACTGTGCCTCTTGTCACCTGTCTCATAGTTGAACTTCGTGTATTAATTACACCCAGGGTTCTCACGCTACAAAAGAAACTCGGTCAATCTACAACCACCTGATCATGGCGATGGCTAGTCCGTTTACTTTGCATACGGATACTTCGTTTTCTTGGGGCCGGCCTCCATAATAGTCAAGGTTATTTAGCATACTGAGGAGGTAAAACCTTCAAAGGCCTGCGCGAATATTGTGTGGTATCCTTCTTTTTCGATGAGATCGGTTTTGGACCAACAGTCCCACGAACCAGACAGCCTAAACCCAAATGGAAGATCTGAAAGACCAACACATAACGACGGGCAATTTTGGCCAAAGTTTCCAAACAGGAGAGATTGACTTGAGAAACCTTTTAGCGTTGGATTACAGGGGTTTCAGGGACTCTTCGGAAACATTCTCTACAGGGATGTTTGATCTTTTGGATCGTTCAATGTCTGATCATATTGAGCTCCCCAGGGTCCGAAAAACAAGATCCTACCAACATAATGCCCCATGATAAGAAATTTGTCAATTCAGTGGTTTATATCCTGTTTAATGCAGGTGAATCCAGAATTGACACGGTCTCGGTACTTAGTTGTGAGTGGAAATCAGGGGCCGACGGCAAAAAAGTCGTTCTTGCGAACAAAGGGGAGTGCTGCAGGGTCTTTATTCGGAGGAGTCATCACTCGGAGAGTAAATTCTTCCAGTTTCTCTTTGATCTTTCTCCGGAAGGCCCGACTAAGATGGAAGAAGCCGTTTAGAACTTGGGAAATCTACGGCCCGACGGTGAGACATATCCAAACTATGGATTTTCGTACCGTGAAAGAGGCACTATAGACCAGGTGGTGGCTCCATGTCCCCTATCCTAGAGAAAACAATGAACTGAGGATGATTAATTCAGATGTAGGGAGTGGCACTTTTGGTGGGTGAACTCTGCTCTGCATACTGGCTATCAATGAGACTTAGGTGTCTGCGGATACCCTCGAGCTAGAAATTCGGTTGTCAGGTTGCCTGTTTACTGGAGTTGATCGTCCCGGGTTACATTTTGAGATGGATTCATCCTATACCGAAAGAACAACTGGAGGGCCTACATGGCTGAAACTGTATGTGCAGAGAATGAAAAAGTTGGTGCTCTCTGGTGATGCAGTCAGTCACTGTCAATGTGCTTTTCAAAGCCCCAATGCCCACGGACTGGCTTTTCAACCATGCTCAGACGCCAATAGCGGTGATAGTTTGGCTGTCGGAGATTTCACTGCCCTGGAAGTTGATTGGGATCTGCACCGTTTGACGCCGGGCGAGGTGACTCAATGGTTAGAGCGCGAATTTACTGACCGGAAGGTCTGGTTTGAACCTGGCCTCTGACTCTCGATTTCCTCTGCCTAGGCATGGGTAACCTGGCAGTATCTCAGTACTCGTGCCACCTCTTCAGGTGTCATGGCAGCTAGGCATTGGATGATTTTTTATTTTGTTTGCCGTCCATCCACTTGATGTGACCCTAGAGTGCCGTTTGTTCCGACACGTCTCGCTGCCTATGCGAATGATCCGTGGACAAGACTTCAACACATCTGACCTGATTCTGTCATCACAAGGAGACTAGACCGTGTCTTGGTGTGACAGTTTGTGTGCCTCCATGACCCATTGAGCTATATTGGGTGGTGTCCGCGCGACACCCACAGAGTCTCTCATACTAGGTTAGTCAGTGGTTAGAGGTCTGACCAACACAATCTCTTGGCCATCCAAGCTGGGGGTTGGAAAATGTATGATGACTTGTTCTATATGAATACTGATGCACTTGCATTTCTCGTCAAACATCTTCGCCTTGCGGTCAGGCTATGGTTGAAGAACCTACTCATCCCCTGTCCAGGTGTGGGCGCCCTGATAGCATCCCAGCCCACGCACAACTGTGACACTGACAACTAACAATACTGTCATGCCACATCGGCCGTCGCGTAGTGTCACCAGCCGGGTCGCCTTAATTGCTGCATAGGTCAGTACCAGGCCCCATCCCTCATCCATTCTTATTTTCTTTCCATTCTAAGGTCTCAAATGCAATTAGGTAAACTTTGCGGTTGTACGGCAGTGAAGCATCAGTGTCAACACTGATGTTGCTGTTCCTGACGACGGCGATTGTATCGTCATCTACGGTTGCTGATGGTCTCCGTTTCCTCTAACTTTCCTTCCGCACCTGCGCTAGGTACGGGTTTCGGAAGTCTCGGCCTTGCGTTTCACACCTTGTAGCCATGGGAATTTTCGGGCCACACCTATTGATGAAAGTTAACTCTTTTGGTATCCAAATGGGCTCCAGCAAGACGTTTGACAAAATGCTTTGCCTGTTACACTTGTGAAGGTTTCGGGGTCTACGGGGAACCTCATGAATTGCTGACTTCCTGAGATGTATCCTGCGTGTTCGAGTGAACGAAACTTGTTCAAGATCACTGACCGTTTCTGTTACAATCTCTGCCACCCATTCAGCTTTACTGGGGGTGTTTGCGCGACACTCGCAGTCTCATACCAGGTTGGTTAATGGTAAGAGCTCTGACGAACACAGTCTCCTGGTCCCTCAGGATGCGGCTGGAGCATCTATGACAATGTGTTCTGTAAGGGTGGTAATGAACTTGCATTTCCCGCCAACCATCGCTGCCTTGCGGTTGGGCTTTTTGAGCCAATGGCTTTGGCTGAGGACCCTAATCGTCCTCCTGTCTAGGTGTGGGTGCCCTGGCATAATCTCAGCTCACCTATAACCATGAATTTTCCACGTAGAAATAACCTCATGCCATATCGGGTATCGCGTTGTGCCATCAGCCGGGTCGCCTGCATACAGTAGGGCGGGTAAGCGAAAACAGGCTACTACTGACGCCTCCCTGCTTTCTCTTTCACATACTTTTTCTCCCCCCTCCCCACCCTAATAATAACTTTTCTTGTAGGTCCAGCACTTAGGACTGATGACTTCGTTCGTCTTGCATCGGTTTTGCGTGCAACATCTGCTCATCGCATGGTGCCGACATCCTCAGATATTTCCAAATCAATCTTCAAGTCTCGACACCCAATCTATCTACCCCCCTTCAATCTCCGCACTCTGAGGCAAACAGGACAACAAGCTGCTCTTGCTCTCACACTGGACTCGCTTGGCATTGGTGTGCTGTGTCTCAGAAACAGGAATTCAAGATACAAGCACAGTGGTTGAGCTAACCGCCCCATCAGTCTGCTCCGGCTACGTACCTCTGGTGATGCAGAGGCTGCTGTGGCGGGATGTGCAGGGGTTGGTATCGTCCCAAGTCACTGGGCGGAAGTATCCTTGTTTGACTGGATACCTGTTGATAGTTGCCTCTGTGCAGTTCGTCTGGCAACGTCTGTGAAGGAGTTTCACAAGCGGGATATTGATCGCTGTCTGTTTGCCTACGCCCCAACTGACTGTAGCCCCGTCGCCGTCAAAGACATGTTTTACAACCCCCTGAGTGCTCTGTTGCGGCGAGCTAATAGCTCAGAAATCGTGGTGGTCGCCGGATAATAATACTAACGGTCATTTAGCTGCAACACCCTTTCGGTGCCTAGCTGCCATGCCACCCGAAAGAAGCACGAGGGCTGGGATACTGCCGAGTTGCTCAAGCCTATACAGAGGAAGTCGATAGGCAGAGGTTAGGTTCGAACCACGAACCTTTCTGTCAGTAAATTCGCGCTTTAACCACTGCGCCATATCGCCGGAGATATGAATGCACAAGTGGGCAAGTTTAGCGTATCTGAGACTCATTTAGGTAGACATTGATTGGACTCGGTACGTACGGACAGTGGTGAACGATCGCTTCAGCTGTGTGCTGATCGCGGGCTGTTTTTATGCAGTACTAACTTCCAAAATAGCCGCATTCGTCTGGCCACATGGTGTCATCCAACGGCGTGCCGGCTGCCAACTTAAATTGACCACATTGCCATCAGTTGCCGATGTCACGGATCAATAGCTGCCTGCCGGTAGTTTTGGAACACGTTTGCGGATTCCGACCACGCATTTATCCAGAGTCGCTTCTCCCTTCTTTTTCGGGGCCGCGTAAGGTGCGAACAAGTCGCTTGGCAACCGAGAGACTGGCAGATCCAGATGTTAGACGAATTTGCCAGAATCGTCTCCTTGACTCTCTTGCAAACGCTCCATCATCAGATGTGAATTCATAGTGAGACGAGACCACCACCTCTTTGTACAGTGCTGGGAGTTGTGCTTATGGCACCGCGCGCCTGGCTTACTCAAGCTCTGGATTTCGGACCGAACAGTAGCACTGCGTAAATCTCGGAGAAGTATCCTAGGCAGTCCCGAACATATCTTGGCCCGACGAATCATCAGATGTCAAGTGCAAGTGAACTTTTGAGCCTACCGTGAATTCTGGTGGACACGGGAAGCCAAGGAAATGAAAGAGGTTTAGAAGCCTGGCATGCCCGAAGATTATTTCAATTGATCCGTGTGACCGATCCTCGGAAACTACTTGTGAGAGAAACCATCAAGGATCAGACTGGAGCGGTCATCTTGAATGAAGAGGAACATCTCGACCGTTCGACCGAGTACTAGCTGGCACTGATCTGCCTTATAATAAATAACAGTCGTTCAGCTGTAACACCTTTTCAGTGCCTAGCTATCATACCATCCGAAGGAAGCACGAGGGCTGGGATACTGCCAGGTTGTCCAAGCATAGTCTGGAAAAGTTTATATGTAGAGATCAGGTTCGAACCACGGACCTCGGTCATAAATTCACGCCCTAACCACCGAGCCATCTCGCTCTCCCACTCATCTTGAGCTCATAGCTGCCGCAGAACCCTGATCGGTGAACGTGGAACCCCTTCAGGCGTCGGTGGTTTGTGAATGCATATGTTCTCTCAAGCCCCACCGAGCTTCTGGCCCGGATGGACTCCCACTCGCAGGAGTTCGAAGGGGAGGCGAAGACGCAGGTGTTTTTGGATGACCTGGCTAGGGTCATCCCGTCCTTTGGTCTGTACTTCGCACCAACGAAGTGTATTGTCATGCTCCTGCACATGCAGTCACTGTACACACCATTTACAATCCAGGAAGAGGTACTCAGAGTTGTTGAGCCTATCTTGGAAGTTGTATTAGTTCTGATTGTAGTGTGGCAGTTCAGGTAAATGCACGAACGTGCAAGGATCGTGTGGGTTGGTGTCGGCGAATCCGCAACGAGGCAATTAAAAAGCGAGTTTCCGGTTGTGCAACAGGTACTTCCGTTGAAGAATGTGTCCAGCACCAGAAGTTGGGTTGGGTAGGCCGCACACTGCTTTTGCCGAACCGTCGTTTGCCGAAGAGGGTGCCATTTTCCTTGCCCAGTTCAGAGAGTCTGCAACCCCTTGAGCTGGCAGAGGGGTAAGAAAGGGATTGCGAAGCGTTTGGGTGCTGTCGATGCTACTCGCCTTCAGGATGGGGACCGCGTGGTCCCCGCTGCACCTGGTTGGCGACGCTGCAAGATATGGTTGCTACTCTTTGTCAATGGCGTTCTTGTTGTCACTTTTTATCCAGATTGCCTTAATGAGTGTCTGGAGGTGTAGGCACCTCGTAATGATTGTAGGAAGCTAGCACCAAGTCCCTTCCCCATCCACCTTTATTCTTTTCTCCACATTGAGGCTTTCAAGTAAATCAGGGTTGTACGGCAACGAAGCATCAGTGTTGAACATTGATGTCATGCTGTCGATAATGGTGATGATGCTGAAGGTCGGTGCGATCCTTTTGCTGTCTGTCACTTTTGGAGGGAGGCGTTGTTCAAAACCTACCCGGAGGAAAGGGCGTTGGCATCTTATTACCCCCTGACTTCAAACCCACTTCGGACATCGCGAAGGGCTTACTGCTGCCACTAGGTCATTTGACATACTGAGGAGATTCGCCTCCCGAATGTCTTCTGAGGTCACCAGACTCCTGTTTACTGTCACGTCTGTCCCACTTTTGATTACGTATTGCCGGAAGTGTTCCTACCGACCATTTGTTAATGCGACTTGCCGGAAAGAGTTTATTGGCTTGTAGCTTTTGTGTCTCTGGTACGAAAGCTGTCCTCAGAAAGTGGGGTGGTTCCATCCGGACTTGATCTACACGAGGCGAATCCTTTGAGACGGATTCTTTGCATAGACCTTCGTAATTTCGTTACACTCGCTGCTGACCGGTCGACAAGCGGCCACAGTTTGAAACTGCTTAAGCAGCGGTGGTCACATCTCGACAACCTAGTCACTATATCCATCTGTGTGATAAGCGACGGAACGGCATCCTAAAGCGTTCGTTTCTGCGCGGTCCGAAAGATACTTCAGATGAGTTGGGATGTACCTGGGCTCTTGCGAATCTTAACCTCACTTTTACAAACAACCCTTTCCAGGAAGCGACCTATGATTACTGACGACCACGTGACAATGTTCGGAAGGTGAAGTGGCCGACTAGGGACTATCTCCTGCTTTAAATACCTCCATGAATCCATGAAAAGACCTGAGCAATAAATGCCGTCTCGGCGTCGTGTTGTAATGTTCTTACAGGCTAAACTGGTTGGAGCTCTGTTCCTTAAGGTTCAGCCATACTATGAAGACATAAGGGAAGTAGCCAGACAAAGAGTAGTAATTCCCCACACTGCGAACAATAATCACGAGGTGGCCTTGGGGTGAAGTCTTATTATCCCTTTTGAAAGCAGTGTAAAATCAGTACGGTTTTTCCTCCAGGCGAACAACATGTCCATATTTATGGAAGCAGCAATGCCATTGTCATTAAAAAAGATCGGTCCTAATTACCGCACAGCCCGATAGCCCAGTGGTTAACCGTGGCGGCCTATGCATTATTCAGTACGATCGAAGCACTTTTGGAATCCAAGAGTGTGGTGCTGTTTTGAAGGCATATTCTAGGCGCATTCACATTAAGTCAGACAGTTATGCGTTACCCTATGCTTCCTGGGGCTGGACAGGCCTCCGGGAGCCAAGCGGGTTAGAATAATCAGTCATTGGCTCGGGACAAGATCCTGACATTTTGCTTCAGGGTGTTGAGTAGAGGCTAGGCCAGGGCTTCCGAAGGAATCCCTAATGTCTTCTGCATTGTGGGTCGAACTTTTGGGTCAGGATGGAGAACTCAAATAACCCCCCTCGTCGTCTGGGTCACAGGTAATTTACGTCTTACCACGCACCTTAGGAGCAATGGCTAGCCTGCTTGATTTTTCAGTTCCAAACCTAATTGCTTCTCACGCCAATACAACCTCGTCCGCTTTTAGCCATCTACCCACAGAAATAGAACCCGAACATTTACTGCTGGCATCAAGCAATCTTATCATTAGCGTTTAAATTCCGTATTTCTTGTCAGCTAGGTCAATAAACCTACTGTTACGGATGAGGTCCAGATCCTGATTGAACGCGAGAACAAGACGGAATTGCATAGATTGTATAGCGCTTTACTTGTCCAAGAATAGGCTACATAAGCTGGAAGTTAAGATGAAGCGTGGTTAATACGTAGTGATAATGCGAACACAAAGGATAGTCATGACATTCATGCAACCCGTTGAATTGTGTATAGAAAGGGACTGAATGAAGATTGATTGAGATAATGAGAAGTCTGGCCAGGCTTCTCGGTTTCTTAAAATGTAGGGTCGTGTAGGCTGCTGGAGCCTTGTTAAATCAGAGGTTCCAGGGTCATATGTGTTTGGAGATGCAGGTGCAGCGTCCGGGCACGGAGGGGAGACTAATGTATGATCGACGTTATCTTTGACGTTACTGAGAGAAAGCGCGTGCGAGTCATATAAAAGGGGTGAATGAGCGTCATTGCGTTAACTGGATGAGGTACACGTGAACTCGTTGCCAAATGTGCGGTCATCATCGCCTGGAAAACGAACATGGGCCTAATGTGGATTGCAATTTATAGGTTCGACTTTCTCTGATTGATTCATACTTTGAGTCACAGTCAAGCCTTTTCAGCAAACCAGATCCTGAAGTCGTTGGTCAGGTTGATGTAGATAGACCACAGGATGACCGGCGTTCAAACCGAAGCATGCATTCATATGGAGCGGCACTCATGTAGGCCCAGAGAAGGGACCGTATGAAGTAGGGAGCGTCTGGTAGAGTTGGCGTCCACTGATAAGTTTGAAGGTATTTCGTCTTAAGTCTAAGCTGGATTACGCTCCAGAGTTGCCCGTTGAGACTCTCTACTTGCCCTTTCCAATGGGGATTATAAGCAGTTGTTCGGATACCACAAAATCATGTGGGAGTATGGATATAATTGAGCACACACGATCCGAATGTACATAGTAGGCATACCAAAGAAAGAGAATAATTCACATGGACATTTAGTAAGGGTAGATGCATGTCTGCGCAGGGAAGGGAAAGGCAAAGGTACTTTCAAATAGAGGCTAATCCGTTCGAATGGTTGGGTCGCTTTGATGAGTGCAGCAGGGGGTGGTTTGTAAAATTACGGTTTGACGGTGGCACAAACCGTACATTTTCAAGTGATGTCTTAAACACCTTAGGGGGAAAATGGCACGTTTTTGGAAAGAACAAAGTGATGCATGCGAGCAATTCCGGGATGGGACAAGGGATCATGGAATTCTTTTAATTTGTCATTGCTGATCACGTTGGTGCATAAGTTACGGGTTAAGACCTCAGCCACCAGAGTGTCTTTTCCAGGTCTGTAGCTGACATCGTAGCTAAAAGCGAGGAGTTCCCTTTTCCATCGCTGGATTTTGTCGCTTTTCATCTTACTTTTCCGCGACACTGTACATAGAGGAAACCGACCATTGGTCAGTGATAAGCTTGAAGTATTTCCCGAAGAGATACTGTTTCAGGTACGGATGGACTCAACGATGGCGCATCTTTCTTTCTCAATAGCATTGTGATTCTCTTCGTTCGGTGTCAGTGTTCGAGAAAAAAGGCCACCGGTCGGCCGTTCTGAGTCAGAGATGCAGCAATGGCTATGTCTGAGGCCTCCCTCTCGACAACCAAGGGTGCGTTGTAGTCGACTGTCACGATCATAGGGTTCTCCAAATCTTTCTTTAAATTTTCGAAGGACTTTTGGACATTCTCTGGTGGAGGAAAAGTTTTATTTTCGATAAGCACACTGATTTTGTCAGAAAAGCGTTGTATCGATTGCGAGTAATGAGCAAACATCCCAACAACTTTGTTGGGATTTAACGTCATGTGGATGAGGGAGTTGACGATTAGGTTGCATTTGTTCAGGATCTGATTTGATAACTCCTTTAGAGTCTCCATAGTCGAGAAGACAGACCTGTTTGGTTGCCTTGGGGATTTTCATGCCGTTAAGGGTAATTCCATATTTCTTTATTACTTCCTAGAAAGACTTGAGGTTCCGGCCATGCCCGCTCTGGGTAGTGCTACAATAGTGACGCTTTCAATGTAAGCGTACTTGTCACTTAAGCTGTCAGACTTGATTATACGGTTACTGGTACGTTGGAGGCACGTCACTCCGTTGGTTACACCAAAAAGGATGCGACGAAACTGAAACAGATCTGCGCATGCTCCAGAAGCCTTGTACGCACTGATTGGAACTTGAGATTAAGCACTCAATAAGTCTAAGGTGCTAAATACTGCTTAGCGGGAAATTTTTTTAATCTTTTTACCCAATCGCGGCAACGGATCAACGTCTAGGTATGTGAACCGATTAGTGCTTTGACTGTAGTCCGCTACCATACGTCTTTTTTTGGTTTGAATTTTTCGTGACCAGTACTTGAGCCTTCCAGGGAGAACTCAAAGGTTCGATTATACCTTTATCCAATAGTCCACTAACTTCGGAGTGAGTGAACTTTTAATCGTCAGGGTTGTAAAACTATGACATGGCGATAGGCTTGCAATCAGATGAGGGGTTACTGGAAATTGAAGGTGATCCAACCGTAGCAACAGTCAGATCGCAGAGGGTGAATGGACCTAGGAACCCTCTGAAGGTGATTTCAACTTTATTATGTAGACCAAAGAAATCGTGGCCTAATAGCACTTCAGCACAGAGATTGGCCAACACTAATAGTTTGTTTCTTTGAAAAGAGTACCCCTTTACTCGATGGATACTTACCAGTAGCTGCTAGTTGAACACGAGAGAAACGTAGATGCCATGGTAACCACAGAATCGTTAGCGTATATCTTCCAGCCATATGTACGAACTACCAAAAAAGATATAACTTCCTGAACTTCCCATGTCTATGAAAGCCTGAAGCGATATTCCGTATACTTTTATGTTAGTCACCGTGTGGGACGAACAGCTCGGGGCTGCAGCAGTTAACGGAGAAGATAAGAGAATCAGTCGTACAGTGTGAGTGATGTTTGATAAACTCGCTGGAAATGACCTGTTTTGTCGCAGAATTCACAAACCGCTCACTTTGCGGGGCATGTGAATCAAGGATGCCTGGAACGACCGCAAAACATCGAGAACTGATTGACCAGAGATAAAGCGTGGAATTATGGAAGATTGTGACAACGTAACCGTAGACGTCTGTAAAGGCGCTGCAGCCTCATAGAATGATATCAGTTGGTTATGCGAGTACGACTGAGGTTGTTTGTGGGCTAATTCTATTAACGTAATTAATTCATGTGCTTCATCTAGAGTGAGTTCATTTTGAACCAGAAGTGTAATAACGGTATTTTTGTCAGCTTACTTCTCGGTCTGAACCTTCCAAGCTGGAGTTCCTGTCAGAACAACCCCCAAAGGTGCGTAACGAGTATCAAAAACATATCGTACATAAAGTATATATATATATAAAGTACACAGAGTGTATGTGGCGATAACATTCTGGAAATTCCGACGCATTCTGGACGCGCCATTGAAAACCGGCATTTGGCGGATATTGGATTTCAGCTTTCACTTTCGGCCAATCACAGCTCGCCTTGATGCTGGACTGGGAAGCGGCCCGATCTTCTGGCGAATCGCGTGAGGGCCGTGGAAGCGCCTTACTGCGAGCAGTGAAGCGGTATCGGTTTGGAGTTCTGCCTAACACATGGATAAGTAAAACACCTTAGGAGATAATGTCTATTGATCACTGAGACCCCGGAACCGCTGTCCCTCGGAACTCGATTCCTTTCTTTTTGTGATTCTAGACTTTTTGACCACGGAAAAGGCATTTCTATTTTGTGTGCATCCAAACTGGGAAAGCCAAGAGGTAATGCAGCTCCAACTCCCATCAGTTGAATGTTGTGATGTCATCGACGGAGGATTTAAACATATCTTCCGAAGAGCATGTCAGCTCCTTGAAGAACTGTACTACTTGTGGCGGAACGTTAGCCCATAGGGCATGTAGAAACCGGAAGAAACTGTACAGCTTTTGAAAAGCATGGGAAGTCGGCACAACTGATCGCCTTGTGGACTCCAAAGTGACTCAGTGGTCTCCAAAATACATTGGAAACCGATCCTCCTGGTCCCCACTCCATGGAGAGGGTGTCTGGTCTCATTGTGGTAACGAAAAATGTTCGATGTTATAGGAGGAAAACGGCTGAATTAAGGCCTTTTTTCCACAGGACAACTCGGACGTCATTGGCTTCAAGAAAATGTGGTTGAACCTAAACTACTGGACTGACAACACTGACAGAAAGCTTAAATGTGCCCTCTTCTTCTGCCTTACTTCTCTCAACTTTGTGCTGTCGAACGCAGATGAAAATGTGTATCGGACGGAGAGTGTCTTAGTTGTCCAATTCGACATCAAGGAGGAGCTGTAGTCATATCGGTGTATGGGAGTTTGAACTCAGTAGGCAGCCAGGTGTTCTCACAGGCCCATGATGTGGTAAGTATTCGCAATGTTCAACGCCTGGAGACTTCGGTACGCCCGCAGTTGGTCGGAAGTCAAGTTGCACTTCAGTCCCAAAGAGCACTTTCATAGGCCCTTAGAAACTGCCATTTTCTGCGGCCTAATTTAATGTATTAGGAAAGTGACAAGAATCCAGTTTGAACATACCTCCTATCCTGGATGTGATTTTCACAAACTATCACAAACGACAAGTTGATGGTATAGTTGCGCGAATCAACTTGAAAAGCTATGTCGGGTTTATCAAGGCTCCAAACCATGTCGAAACGTCTGGCGTACCGACCTAGATGGAGTGACAAGAGCATCGTTAGGAACAAATTGGAAGTTATCGGCATTGGATAATCTTGATTCCATGTTGGTGATAAGACTTTATAGGTTTATAGGCAGGTTCAGTACACCTCCCAGAAGTCGGCGGCCAGGAAGCGCATTACCCTGGATGGACGCTGAGTTGCGATTTACCAAGAAAACGCAAAAGTGGCACATCACTTCTGGAAAACTGCGAATCTAAGTGCTGTAGAAATTTGCACGGATCAGAAGAAAAATCAGCAATGGCTTCATTTGAATTAAGCGTACTCACCTATCATAGCTCTAAAGAAGTTGCTTACCTATCTGGAACAAAGTACGAAACGAGATAATGGAATTCCATTACTCTATGCTCCTTGTCACACTAACAGGAGATGGCAAGGAAGCTGACTGACTTCAGGAGCAATTGGCATCCTTACTTAGTGTGGGAGAGAAGCCCCAGAATCGTGACCAGAATCTGATGGAGAACTGACTTGTGGAAGTCGTCATTTACTTATAAATTATTGCCTTTCGTTGTACCTTTCAGATTATCACGGAACGAGCGCACATTACTAGCCGTCAAGAAGTTGCTGGACGTAGAACTCAAATAGACTTATCAGAGCCAGTTTCTCTAACTCCTGCCTGCTGGTCCGATGTGGGATAGTATCAGTCGCTGGAGAGAGATATCCAAAATCGTACTTAGTGGCGGAACTTCCACCTGCGGTACAACCCAGCTAACCTCGAAACCATTGGGTCTCTGGCAAGACAATAGCTTTGTTGGAGGCCCGAACAAATGTTCCTGGCCGCAACCACAATCCAACTCGATGCATCATCTGACGCTAAGTAAAACCTGTGAGCTTGATAAATCCAGAGGCTTGAAGATGCAGAAGAAGCGAACTCTCCGCAGGCTGCTCCACTTATTTCGTTCAGTGGGAGTCAGCGAAACAACGGCCAAGGACCACACTGGTCCTTTGGTGTCCGGCATATCGCTGGGCAGAATATTTCGAGCAAGGATTCTGTTGGTCACTGGCTAATTCTCATCCAGCCTTTTACTGGAATATAGGCTGTGAATGCGGAGCCACATTCAACCTTAGCGGTCTTCGAATGTGTTCCCTTACTCAACCCTCACTGCCCCCAGTACCACGAACCCTCCATCTCTTCTGTCCAAAGACGGTAATAAATTCCCCAGTCATCGTTTGTCTAACTTATTTACATGTACCTGAGGGAGATGGCTCCGTGGTTAGAGCGTGAATTTACTGACTGGAAGGTCCGTGGCTCGAACCTGACCTCTGCCTCTCGACTTCTGCCTAGGCTTAGGCAAACTGGCAGTATTCCAGCCCTCATGCTTCCTTCGGGTGCCATGGCACTTAAGCACCGAAAGGGTGTTACAGCTGAACGTACCTGAGGGAACGACCGTCTCAGGCAGCCGAGATGAGTCGATAATAGTGACCATCTTCAATTAGGGTACTTGTATTAACCGCAAATGTGTCAGTTTGGCTGCCGTTGTAACAAGACTCCCGCCGATTCATAGTCTTAACCCATGAGTATCAAGCGGGATTTCTACTAGGTAAAGGCTACGTTGACCACATCTCCACACTCTTTGGGGTGTTAGAGCAGTGTCTTGTGTACATACGACCCACAGTCTCGCTATTCCTTGACTTCAGGAGTGCGTTTTACTCTGCAGATCGGTAGGTTCCGCCAACCACGCTTGTTCAACATATAAAGTCTAAAAGGGTTGCTATCCGCGTATTCACGTACTACCGGGGCTAGTGTTCCTGGGGATTTCCGTATGTCGCTTTAACTCTGCGCTGACGTGTTTATTGATCCGGTAACTGCTTTGCTCAACTAGTGTCTCGCTGTTGGAAAAAGTGTCGCTTGCTGGAAAGTGGTAATGATTGCTCCAGTATTTAAGACAATTTAGTCGAAGTATGGATCAGCTGCTTGCGCATCCGTCATTTTCCGAGGGTGCCGTAAGTGGAAGGATGATCAAACTGCTATCTGGTCACTTCTATCAGTCTTCCTGTAAGAAATTGCCTTCTGCCTCTGCCTCTCGACTTCCCCTGTCTAGGCTTGGGCAACCTGACAGTATCCTAGCCCTCGTGCTTCATTCGGGTGGCATGGCAGCTAGGCGTCGAAAGGATGCTACAGCTGAACGATTTGTTTTTTATTTATTTAAATTGCCTTCAACGTCGGATGATGTTTTTTGGCCTTGTACATTCGCTTCAATTGATTGGGTCCAGAGAGCTGAGAATGTGGAGGGATTAGGTCAGCAAGCACAGCAACACTTCTCGTAACTTTTCTCTTAGAATCATACTAGACGCTTCAGCTCCTTCATCCTTTTTTGTCAGTTCGTTTCAACTTTTGACGGTCAGTATTCAAGCTTATCTTCGCTGGCTCTTCCGTAACTCCGCTGTCCACTGTTTTATTCCATTACTTGGTTGATAGTACCCTTTTGTTAGACAGTTCTAAGCTGCAACGTTTAGCGAGATAGCCTATTGTAATATTAACTATGTGCGTTATTCTTCCCCCTATGCTTTCACATGCTTCTCTAAGTCTGCCGACAGTTCCGTTCCGATTGAAAAGATCTTTTCTTGTGTGGACTTGACATCTGACTGTGTATATTTGCGAGTGATGAACAGCGTCTGTGGTCCAAAGCCACTTTTCACTTCTACAGCGCAATAGTGTCATCTTGGTTTCCCTTTTACGCATGTTTTGTACTGACCTTTATGGCACAAGTTCTCACAACCGCTTTTTGCTGGACCTGAGTTCTATGCCTCCAAAAACGCTTTTATTGTGGTGGATGGGGTGGTGTAGTCCGACGCACCAGTATTCAGGAACATTAGTAATACGTTTTTACATCTTATTTGCAGAAGTCATCAGTTAACAGAAAATGAAGTTGTTCTCTTTGCAAATACTTTTCAAAACGGGGGACCAGTGCAAGCTGCTTCAAGCCTCACATGAATTATCCACTTTTCGTTATTTCCATCGGAGCAGTGTCAAAGAATTTATGGTATTCACAGGCAAACTCGTTGGTGAAAAAACTGAACGCTGTCAGCGTGGATTGGTTAAGGAACAAGGTACCTTTTTCATTATCGTAATTAACCTTGGTTACATTGTAGAATACATATGTCACGTATTTGTTCGACATGATAATCTTTGTGGTGTCCTCATTGCCGACCAAGAGTATCCACAACGCGTGGCACAAACACTACTGACAAAAGTGGGTCTATATGTCATGCAACCCTGGTATCTGTTTCCTCGTTAACGTCCACGTTCGCCTTCGTAGACTGATACAACAGTGTTTTCCCGTTTCTACAATACGAAGGGTACATATAATTGTAAAATTGAGAGTTTTAGCGGAACGCGATAATCCTTTTAGTTCATGGTTTTTATTCCCATATTTTGATCCAATTTTTGGCCAAACTTACCCGAATGCGTATCCAAAATAGTGTCACTTTGTATTTTCGTGAATGCACCGCTTTGACCGTTTCTCTACATTTGGATGTATAATTCCTCATATTAGTCTGTGCACATGCGAGCTGTCGGTTGACGGAAACTTCTGATTGAAGTCGGCGATAGTTTCTGTCATAGTTTCATTTGTGTTAAGTTACCGTGGGGGTCACACTCGTATCTCGTGCAAGCAGCAATGTTCGACCTCTTCGATAGAGATTCCATCCTGCGGGTGAAGTTGATCTGTGCTGAAAATCTGCATGGCAATGTACAGCTCAGACTCGTCAGCAGTGCACATCTTATGAATCTCGTGAGACATCTGAGCCCCGCATCCTTCGGTTTTGGGTGGCTGGTCAACCGTACAGACAAGACTTGAAAGAGGTGTAAAAACCCCTCTCCGTCGTCGTTATAATCACTGGCCTCACAGGCTGGTGGAAAGCGGTTCATCAGGGGTGAGCGCTTTAGAGGATTTTGCAGCTTGATAATTATGTGTGAATCCAAATGTGTCACCGAATCGTTTTCGGTCATTTCCCAATTTAAACTTGACAACAACGTACCTGATCGCCAATGCGTAACTTTCTCCCATCTGTGCCGACAGAGATTTGAAAACACAGTCACTAAGTATTACAATATGAATTTGGTCGGGTCGGCTGAAGGTGGTTACCATAGAAAGGTGGTAACTGCAGAGGGGCTGTAGAGTGTAACTGCATGGGTACCTCATTTGCAGTAAATTCACCGATCGAGGACTGTTTATAATATGTATGTAACCTAGCTCCCGAAACCGACTATAGTAAGATTATTGCACCGACTGTTTCTGTGGTTACGTACCAGGCTGTTTTCAATTTTGACCCTGGTACGTAAGCCGGAACTAAGTTCAAGGTTATGAACCGTTGAATTCATTCCTCTCATTGTTCGGGTAGCTGATGTGGGCGCTGAATTTCTGTTCCCACTACTTTTGGTCATCGATTTAGATCTACGATTACTTCGTAGCTAAGACCAGTCATTGCGTTTTCATAACTTCCGGCCTAATGTTTGCTTTGTTGCCTCGTTGGTAAGGTGAAACCACGCAATTTGTCTGCAGTTTCTGTGTGTATTTATACGTTCGATGCGTTCGATTCACACTGCGGTTCGGTTGTGTTTTTTGCGACAGTTGTCTGATACGTATGCTGTGTTCGTAGCAAGCTTACATATTCGAACCGGATCGAGTGAATCGGATGTTTCCTGTTGCTTTATTCACAATTGTCCGCTGATCAGTCCCAATGTTCCACTTTTTGGAATCGGATGCTCCACCCCACTAACCCTACGCAATCAGTTAATCTAGCTACCTACCTCAATCCTTATTATAGTAACTTTCCAGGTCCATTAGAGGGTCCGACAAACATTTTCTAGCCCCACAGTTTGACACCGGCTTTGTTGATGTTCACTGTTCAGAACACATTTGGTCGTCAACATGTCACACGCTGTTGATCACCGGGCCTAAAGCCACATTAAGTACCGGGCCGATCCCATCATGTCTTTCTAGCGTGGGTGGGTCAGCTCTTGGGAAGGAAATTGTTGGCATACATTGTTCAATGTTGTGGCGATAGAGTCAACCTGCTTTCTGTCCTGCGCACCACATTCCCACGTTCCCGAAACTGATTAGGTGAAAACCTCATCGCACTTCCTTTCACAAGCTTGCCTGTCAGTCCCTGTGGAACGGTGAACACCCACGCCGATTGATGGATTTCTAATCTGAGTATATTTACTCGCTCACACTGACCTGTTTATGGCTCCAAATTACGATTTACCATCTGATTGATGCCCATGAAGAGTAACCAATAACCCTAAGAGGAAGGGTTTACACTTGAGAAATTTTTTTCCCGTCCGGTTACCTCAGTTCATGTATACGTGTCATGTACAGAGTAAGGATGGTCGGATGCGTGCAATTTATGCTCCTTCCAGAGAAATACCTTGGTGAATTAGAGTATGCGGATGAAGTGGTGCTCCCGAGGTCATATTCCACCCGAAGACAATATAGGATGAATAGCTTAAATTGTGTTGTTGCAAGATTGGTAGAGGATAACACCAAACTTGGTGGTGGCATCTGAGGCAATGTAAGTTGTTGATAAAATTACTAATCTTGGTAGCTGTACCTCTTCTAACGGCAGTACCTCTAACGGAGTGGGTGCCGGGATTTTTACACCTTGGCATGCTTCTATTCAGCCGACTCGAGAGTCCGCGTGGCTTGTTTGTGCATTGACCTTCGAAGCACTGCACTTGTGTCACATGGACGCCGGATTAGCAACGTTGAAATGCGACGTGTGGTTTTCGGCAACAAATCAGACGTTCGTCCACTTGATTGTGTGGTGCGGCTAAATCAGCTATGCTGGCTTGACCAGGCGGTCGATTGTCTGGCCACGTTCTACGTACTGAAGCCTGGTATGACTGGGCGATTAATCGGTGCGGGGAAGCATGGCTCTACCGAATTGTCACCAAGTTGACAACCTAGCGGTAAACTGGTTTTGCCGTTGTTCCCTCGTGGTCGAACTGTGGAGGAGCTCTCCGAATCGTTTACCCTGGGGATATGAGGGTTTCTCGCACCAATTCCCTATCTGCGTTTCTTTCAATTATACACTAGAGCATTCATAATTTTTGGAGATTGGAGCGCTATTATTTACGGTCACTGCGTTGCTGCCAATCATGGTGACTAATGTGTGACTACGGTCGCCCTTGAGATAAATTTACAAACAGTTTTTCTGTACACATCTCTGACTACCCTTCGAGAACATTTTGTGTGACTCGCTGGATCGAACATTATGCTGTAGGTCTGCCCGTTTTCTGACCTCTCTTTCACTCTTCACCGTTATCCACCTGGTCAGTTCTTTGGTGCAACGTAGTTTGGAAACGACTTCCACTTGATCTCGTAAGTTAAGATTTAACGCGAACCCTTCGATCCTAGTCTGATGTACTCCGAACGTTTTTATCACCCCTGTTTGGGTTTGGACAATCTGACCCCCGTGTGTCTCAACCATCTGCCTAGGGTATCCACTGGAAGCGTGAAAAAGTCGAACAATTTGATTTTTCATTTTTGGAGCGGAGACGATGAGGGTTATGAAACAGTTCACAAGTTGGCCAAAACACCCACATTAGTAAGACACCCATACACGAGTGGACACTACAAACGGGAGCAGGTGAAATACTGCTGAATCTTTTGGTGAAAAACCTTTGACCAACGCTTGAAATTTTCTATTAGGGATCTGGAGGTATCTCGTTACGTTAATATGCCCCAACTTGCCCTATGCTTTGATGCACGTAACCCTTAGGATTACACACCTTTTGAGGCATTTTACTTCGGAAGGTCGTGGAAGTTCCGGACCACGTTACTCTTGTTGTTGTTGCAGTAGTCCCTCAAAGAAATGCGCCCCCGTTTAGCTTGTGTTCCAGTGGAGAGTATTCGGGCACTGGGTTCCTATCGACCGTTAACTATGCTTCGGGCTCTTTAGGGTGTTGGTCTTCCTTTGGACAGGGTAAGTTCTGCTGGAAGGATGCCTAAGAATGCATCCATGGACAGCGCTTTGCGTAGTTGGTTATATCAATTTTGGCTCTATAATTACGTAAACTCGGTGGAACTGTCGCTCATCTCAGTGATGCCTCTGAGCGAGCCCCCTTTCAAGGAAGCTCATCGGGACTTCACAAGAAGGTTTTTCATCAGCCACGACCTAGCGTGCATTTTCCACGATGATTAGTCACTTTCCTAGTAAGGTGTCTGCCTTCTTCGCGATGATCTTCCTTGGGGCAGCAGTTGATTAATATTTGAGTAGCTGTGCATAGGTTTTCGGACCGCGGTCTCAAAACTAAGCCCCGCTTTCATTGCGGCTCATTCGTTTGCAAACAGTCATCAATAAAAGCATGCCTCACCGAAGATCCTTGCCTGTCTTTAATTTTTATACGTCATCCAGGAAATTGAAACCAGACCAGGGGTAATAGAGTGGCCACACTATCAACAACCTCTTGTGAGTCAAACTTTATTTGCTTGTGGATATAGAGAATCTGGAGACTGAATCCATATGCGCTCATGTGCGCCCATGTGAAATCTGGTTTAGCATAAAGTATGAATTACATGCTCACTCCCTTCACTGCGCTCGAGTCGCTTCCTTCAGTTCAACAGGTGGAAGCCAAGCATCCCGCAAGTTAACCTGATTATGAATTCTGGTAACCGTGCACTAAATGCAACAGCAGATAGGACGCCCAATGAGGTAAATTGCTCTCAGAAAAAGCGAGCGTAGGCTTGTGTGAGGTTACAACGAATGTGGGCGTTGATGAATTCCCACGATATGTTTGGGTAATTTAATCGAAACAAAAATGGAGTCAAATATCCCGTTTTGAAATTTCGTAATAGGGGCGTTTTTATTGGCTACGATTAAGCTGGCAGCCCTGGGCTGTGTTGTGTTTTCAAAATAAGTTGTAGTCATTTCCACGTTGCGCTCGTCCAACGCCCTTTTCGTTCTATCTTGAAAAAGGAACGACGCATCATTTTTTCGGCTTTTCTTTCCCGTGTAAATCAACCGGTCGTCCCTGAAACTCGCTAGCTCGCCTTAGTGGCTTTTTGCCTCTTCGCACATTATCTTTTAGCTTCATTTCCTTTTAGGGTTCTTTAGGTTGATGAGGCAACTGTCTGCACAGAGCTGTAATGGGAACCCGGTGAGAAGTCTCTGTGTACTTACAATGATCAGTTTTTTTAACTACAACGAAAAGATGTGCTGTCGTTCAAAGTTTCCTATACCGTGTCGTGTCTGTTATAATTTGTTGGGGCTCTGCTTTTCAATTATTTTTCACAGGGTGCCTTAACATCCTACACCCTGTTTGTCCAAAAACACTTCGTTCCAATGATCGGTTTTGCAAATTTGTGCGCGGAAAAGTGGAGTTATTGATTACCAGAATCCTGAAAATGCCACGTAAACCGTATTATTCGAGCGTCGTAACGTACTATTTTATCTGGTACAGGTGCTCATTGCTAGTTGGCTAGCATCTGAAATTCGATAGGTCGACCACTCAGAAATGCATCATTTTCCGAATCTGTTAAGCTCTGCATGCATTTTTACTTGTAGGCTACAGAAGATTTCGCAGCGGAATATCCAAGTAATACGTGGGCTATGATGGCGGAAGAGTAAGTCTTGTTTGAAACGTCCCACGTTGATGCACCTTTAGTACATGATGTCTAGCTGACAAACTGAGATAGTAAATCCTGTCATACTTGGATTCACATTGCTTGACCTGCTTGGTTGATTGCTTGCGGAAGGCCCTATCAAGCCAATGGAATTGAATATCTAATCTCATTTTCCTATACAACAATGTCGGAACGCTTCTGTCTATGTTTATTTACCAACTAGTTTGTCAACGCTTGTTTGGAATGTCAAATAAGCTTATGTTATAAAGTGTTGTATTTCGTTTTAATACTTCATCACATGTGTTTTGTGTGCTGATTGACCCGTCGTGAATGGCGACATCATGCGAAGGTTATTTTGAGTTCTATCAAGTATTATGTACAAACGAATACTTGTGGAACGGGGTTTTCGTGCTGACTCCATAAAAAAATCCGGAAAACTTATTATGTCGAATCCAAATACCTGATGTGAGCTATACGTTCCACAAACCAGCAACCAAATGAAAGAAAGATGTAATACACTGCTCATAGGGTTGCTGAAAACTCTTTGACAGTCCACGACCAGTTTCGCTCTTCTTGGGTTCCAGATGAGTCTCCCGACAATATCAAACTGGTATGCAAATGAGTGTAACTTCGTGCATTTTGAGTTCAAGTAGAATATAAGGTTGACGGAAACTCGGGGACCGTGCCTACCAGATGAGCCCAAAAAAGGGTGAAATCGCTCGTTGGGTGCAGAAGAGTTTTCAGCAACCTCTTGAGTAGTGTATTACTTCTATACATATATCGCGGTACCTCAAGTATCGTACCAACCTAAACGGGAGGCGTCCTCGTGCAGCACATTCAGTTGCTTAAAACCATCATAAACGAAAGATTCAGCTGGGTTCCAGGTGAGTCTCCCGTCAATACCAAATTGGTATGCAAATGAGTATAGTTCGCTACACACTAAGATGTTATTCAACGTAATTCGCCGTGAGATTACAGGTAAAATCATGAAAAACATTTTGACTTCACAGTGCATACGATCGGACCGTTAAGACTTTCACCACATCGTATACAAATGAAACGGAATAAATGAGTCTCACAGATGAACGAGATATTGAGATCATTGATAATGTTTGCTAATTTTTCATCGAGGAAGATGGGTTGTGAAAGCTTGCGAATTTGTTGTAGGGGTTGCATGCATGGAAAAATGTTGTGACTCACTGTCCTAGGTGCTGTTCGGAATTTGTTGCACTTTGTGATATTTCGAGTCTGTTTCAATCCGGTGAGAAAAACTTCAGTATTTCAGTCTCAGTTCGCCTTTTATCTCCATGATCAATTTGGTTTTCATAAATTTTGGGCTCTACCCAATGATTCGTTACTCTTTTAAGAGAAAAAATGTCAGGATTGCCTAATCGGAAGTCACCAAAATCCCTTATCCACTGACAATTTTCAGCGGCGTGGCGTGAGGCCCGTCTAATTGGACAGAAGACCTGAGGTTTTTGTAGCTGTGTTATTATTTTATAATCTTGACAAGTAGGTGTGACAGATGTTTCATAATATTGTTGTCATCTCACAGCACCTTTGATTTGCGAATTCTTACTAAAGGATAGTTCGAAACGTATTGAGAACCTTTTTCTCAGGGTGTTTCCTACCGAGATGTAACTTACGGATACTAAAAAATCACTGTTGATTTGCTACTTTGCACAATCACTCAAGCAGTCTTTTGTTTTTCCTTGAAAGCCATCATTATTTCCTTTGTGAGAGCCGGCAGTAATCATGCTATCAGTGTGACCTTTGGTCGAGCTGAACTTGTCAAAGGACTCTTACCCCTTTTGTATAATTTATCTACGTTTTTCAGGTGTTAAAAGTACATTGGGAAGTGCGTTTAGAACTCAGACAGGAGGATTGAAACCATAGCGGCTTTATAAGCATTTCACAGCTTTTGTTCTTCCTACGTCATCCGATATTTGGAATTAATTTGTACAATTAACTCACTGAATGGTAGCTTGAGATTTTTCACATGTTCATTTTCAACCTGGGTGCGGTATCGCGAATGAACTTGTGGTCCCATAATTTTGGCGCATTGCTCATATCCGTAAGGATGAAACGCATGTCGTGACGGATGTCTTGATGGTTTCTCTCTCGGCCGAAGTAAACCGAAACACCTCGAAAGTTACTATTGTTGGTAGACATAACCATTCCGATGACTGAGTCCTCCGCATCTAGATTCGCCGTTTATTTCTTCATGATATATTGAGGTTTCACGCAAATCGCGGAATTTTGAGTCACATTTCAGCCGCGTCAAATTTCTAGGCGGGTGTAAAAATAGGTGAACGTCAACTGAAGCTTGACTGTGTGCAGGCAAACTTTTGATTAGCCTTGGATGTAATTGGCCTCAGATTTTCCCTTCCGGTCTTAATTTTTCGTGGGATGTGGAAACACTGTCACTTTGGCAGACTCAAGAGTACGAGTTTGCGTGGAAGCTGTTCAATGCGTTTTCTTATAGAGTAGTTTTCCCAGAACATACTCTCCAGGACAGAGATTGAGGTTAAAATCTTGCGTTTTCGAGCCAAAGAAAGACTTACTCGCGACTCTGTGGTTACGGCACAAATATACGGAGAATACGCTTCGTAATCTACTGATACCTACTGTTTCGTCCGTAATGGCTTTGTACGGTTCTTGCACATTTGGATGGATAATATTATCATCCCAAGTCGAAGTTACAAGTACCTTTATAGGATTAAAACCTCAGCTAATTGATAGCTTGTATTGCAAAAAAGGGTTTTTGAAGGACTCGAGCAGCAAAACTGATTTTGATGCCTTACGTCGCCGAAACGCATACAAATCCGTGTTTTTACGTGTTAATTTATGGGGATTGGTGGGTGTCTCAAATATAGCAGTACTGGAGTACAAATCCAAGTAACTGTGATGGATGTGCACTGTTGTTAGCACTGAAGATGGAGGTTGTATTCATGTTTCTCCTTTGATGCATTCCTATCGAAAGGCCACATCAGATCTTGGGAATCTCTAGGTCGAAGTATTTGGATTCATACATTTTTATCAACAACTGGTTTGATTTTTTAGATTGTCTGTAATACGCTTCAAATTAGGACACGACTGTTCGGTAGCCTTTTCGGGATCAATGCTGTCTGTGCAGCTGGTTTCCTACTACAAGAAAGGTCCCATTTTATGTAACACGTATTCCTCCCTGAGGAACCGAACTGGACTCGAGAGTTCTAGAAAAGACTTTATAGAGAAGTAACAGTTGCGCCCGTTTTCGGACACCACTTGAATGGATCCATCAGTCGTTTTCTCTTCTGTGAGGAAGCGTCGGCTAAAAGTGCTCTGTTCTGGGGCGTAGTTCCGCATAGTAATGGTTTTCCCTGAAGAAACAACTGTACCTACTTACAACGTGGTGCATATTTTTGATATTTCGCAGACGCGCAAGTCACGTGCTAAAGTTAGAGAATAGATCACGACTACCTGATCAATAACCAATTGACGCATTGAATAGTTGAGTTCAGTTCGTCTCTTAGGGTCATGGAATCCGACCCGTTTAATTGCGAATCTGTGGTGTTTTCCACTGGATGCCCATGTTTTGTATGAGTTACAATTAGCTCATCTGCCCTGACTTCGCCTGCAGCAACTTCTATTCGGTTCAAAACTTTATTATGTAGTGTCCTATAATGTAGTACCTCTTTTGACCAACAGTGGTGGACTAACAAAGTTTCGAACACTTTTTATTGGTCATTACCAGGATCTGTTCCTCGGTAGGAGCAGACAAGTGTTTAAAAATTAGGTCACTGTACCATGAGGAATATTCTTCCAGGAGTTCGAACACAAAGTTGTCCTATGAATGGGCTTCGGCATTCCTCAGAGGCGGCTTCATCAAAAAGAGGAGCTCTCTAGAAAAGTTAATTTCCCGCTCGATTCTTACAGAACTGTTCATCATTGTAGAAGTGCTGCTTTATCGATTAAAACCAGGTAGCGCATTCGGTTTAGTCTCTGTATCTTTCATTGGTGGACCAGCGGAATGTAAACCTCTTTACCGGACCTACTTTGCGGGGTAGAGGGTGTGGACGTAGCTTGACTACTCGCACTGGACAATTGCCCTTATGTAAATGAAAAGCAACCGAGGTAGACAGGTAGACAAAAATTTGCTGTATTGAAATATTTTGATCAGAGCTCCTATTTATCTTACTAACAGATTAGCTTGCCACAGCCCATGCCCGTCTAGTACACCTATGTGCATTTATCTATTGGTTTAGGATTCATGAGTTTGAATTAATATCCTTCAGCTACTGTATTATGTGTCCTTCACATCTTTTGCTTCATCCGTAGACATTTATCCGTGCCGTGCCGCATATGATTGCCCAACCAAATAGTAGATTCAAGTTAGGTTTTCTTCGGATTGTTTTTCTTGTTTGTCTGTGACACATACGCGATCTCTTTCCCTCGATTCGAGTGAGGAAGTTGTTGAGGTGGTTGAGCAGCCTTGTAAAACCCCGGGTTTGGCCATCCAGTGGCTGCCGGACCCCCACGTAAACTAGTTGTTGATTTGTCGTTTCAGCAGCGGAAACGTAAAAGTATGCTTTTTCTGTGCCATTTAGGTCTGCCGCCTGCAAGAAGATTGATGAGTATCTTCAACGGTATCAGGTACATTTTGCCTTCCTCAAGATCAGCTCACCATTTCTAATATAGAATCCCGTGGAAGCTGATGGTTTAATGCGACTGCACAATGAACTTGATGAAACTAAGGTTATTCTGGTGAGTATCTGTGTCATTTGTGGAACTCTGACCTATATTGTGCTATGCTTCTTTATCCTCCCCCTCCAAAGAAAGACAGCGAAATTTACCAAAACTTGGTTTATCCCTTATGGGCTGATTTAGTTTGGCCGCATATATTTACATCGCTCTACCCTCTTAGGATCAAGTCATTTTATTCAGTCTTCTGTATTCGGCAGTAAACATAGGCATCTTAAATTAATTATTGAATTCCAAAGTTACGGGGCATGTAGATTTGATTTTTAAAACGTTTGAGGCGGTCGTTGTGTAGATTGCCATTTTCGCGTCACGTTTAGCAGCATGTCTGTTTCAGCGTGCTTCAAGAATGAATGATTCTCTCCTGGCTCTCAAACCGAAATCCTGGGGTTGATTGAGTTACTGCACCAATCGTTCCGTCGTGGGAAAGCGCAATTTACTTCAAATGTTGTCTCTCACAGTAGGTAATTGACAATGGTGCCAATAACTTCGGCCCTGCCTCATCTGATCTATGCTATCTGGTAGTCTGGCTTCTCTTGGAAGGCCCACCTTGGTTGAAGTGCAGCGCTTGACCGAGTTTTACCACACACTACCGCAAGTCACTTGGATCCAACTGATCGATTTAGCACACTTATCTACCCTACTAAAATTATTTAAAAAACGAACAAACAGAAAGGCACGCTTCGTTTAGTCCAGTTATTAATTCAACGATCAGTCGCTCATAAGGCAGCAAACTCTGCATCAAAGTACAGTAGTGTTTCCAGTTGCCACAGTTCACCGAAACCAAGAAAAATGACCGAACAACAGTCAAGTATTCGAGGGAATGGCCAGTCAGTTCTGTGAGGCCGCTTTATTTGTCTGATAAAGCACAGGACGAGAGGTTCATGTTGCAGGGAGTAGCTTTGATGCGAGATCGCCAATATATTCCCCATATATATATTCCCTGGGATCACTAAGCACTACTGTGTCTTGTCTCAGTGTCCCCATTCTGCTAGATGACACTCACCTAAGCGTCTCAATGGACTGGCAAGGACTTTCGTGCTTCATCGCTGCCTCACGCTTTATCGTTTCTATTCTATATGTTCGGAGAATTGGGTCCTGCGAGCCACGCGGTCCTCAAACATACGAACTACTGGACCTAACCAACGTAATCTAGGGGGTAACCAATTAGTCTACCAAAGGGGATTTGTTCTTCCTAAAGACCATCTGGTGTTTTTCAACACTACTGATGTGATCTTCCCACCAGACCCGACTTAAAGCTGTCACTTTGTCGTGGTGGTTGGGCTTCTGTGCTGCAATGATTCTGCGGTCTATACTGAGTGGAACTCAGTTCGTAGAGGTTCAACCATGCCACGAAACCAAAATAATCGCTTACCAACCTCAAAAGGCCTGATCCACGTTGCAACCTTTAATGTCCGTACTTTATGTACAATTAGGCAAAAGGCATCCTTTGCTAAAACCTTGCTTTTCCTATCTGTCGATGTATACTGTGTCCCCAAAACATGTATGCAAGATCCCACTTCGGTCGTGCACCTCAAGTCACTTAGGACGAGCTCAGAGGTTCCACACTTCACTCTTCGGGTATCCGGTGATTCCGAAGTAATGGCTCGTGGTATCTACATTGTGGAAGTCACACTTGGCCTCAAGATTGAAAGCGCCTTACTGGACTGGATCCCAGTAAACAGTCGTATTTGCGCCCGGTTGTGTAGCTCAATTGAGATCAATGCAGGCCGATGCGGTAAACGGTGTTTAGCCTATCAGCATACGCTCCAACAGTCTTCAGTTCTGAGACTGAGGAGAACGAGTTTCATCAATATCTGTCACGACTGCTTCGGGCGGCAGGGTAGATGGATGTAGTAATCCTGGCAGGTGGACGACTAATTCTGGAAGAAGCACAGTTAGGTAGTAGATTTGGAGTCGTTGCGCAGCGTACTGATAATGGGGAGCGACTTTTCAGTCGTGTGCATCGTCTAGTCCTGGCCAGTACGAACTTCCAACACAAACGCTGACATCGAGTTACCTGGAAGCCACCTACCACATGACAGTCGTGGACTCAGTTGGGCCATGTGGCCATCAGTTACCGACGGAGAGCCTCAGTTGAGGATTATCGTTCCTTCCGGGGTACGCAACTGGACTCTGATTATGCCACGGTGCGGGTCCGGTGGTCACTCCGCTTTCCATCAGCATTACGCGTCCCTAAGGACATCAGCTCCGTTCATCAAGTCCGTCAATTTTAAGTATCTGAAGAGTATCGAGCTGATCTGGCTAGAAACCTACTGGACACGCACAGTCATATGGATGACGAAGATTCCTTGGAGGTGAGTTAAATAAGCAATGATCTCAGCTTTCAGAACTGTTTGTCCAGGCCATCTCAGTTGACTAATTGAACACTGGATATAATCGAGATCAGCAGGTCTTACTGCTGCCAGAAAGGCTATATGGGCAACTAGCGACTATGATGGCACGCGCATATCCCTCAAGCACCGGATGATCAGGGGCTTGAAGGATGTCAAGGAACGCTGGTGGATTTCGAAGGCCCAGGAGGTGGAGAAGGCTTTGTTTGTCTACATGGGCAATTATATAAATTCCGGTAGACTGGCTTGAGATGAGATTACTCCTCGAATCGGTAAGTTAGGGCAGCTTTTGCCAACCTCCGACACCTATGGCTCTGACATGACGTCAGTTTGTTTGTCAAGGGCAGAGTTTACACTGCGGTGGTGCGATCCATATTGCTTTGTGGATCGGAAACATGGCCTCTACATGCAGGGGACATACGCAACATGTCAGTGTTTGATCATCGGTGTCTCCGAAGCATTGGTCAGGTCTGGTGGGAATATCGGATTAGTAATGCTGAGTTACGCTAGATGGTCTTAAGAAGAAGGAACTCTCCGGTGACAGATGAATTATTCACGCTCCATAGGTTACGCTGGTTAGGATATGTACGCCGGTTGCCAGAAGACCGTCGGCCTCGCAGAGCTCCTTTCGCCCAACCCTGTGCTGATTGGAAGCGACCAAGAGGTGGACAGTGTATGACCTGGCAACGAAGTATGGAAAAACTAGCCAGTAAATTCACCCGTCTCTATTGATGACGACCCTGGGATTCAACTCATCAATAGTTGCTCAGAGTAGCGAATAAGGCTCCGTCACGCAGTCAGTGGCGTTCATGCATCAGATCTATTGCTTTCGATTCGTAGCTACTCAGTTCCCGAGCTAACTGAACTTGCCGTCTCCTCCAATGCTTGGCCGTATATCCCTCACTCTCCTACTTTTCGGTGATCGAAACTATAGCAGCTGGAACCAATGTGCCTATGGTACTCGGATTATAGCTGATTAAATGATTGGTTGAATTTTCCCACCAGATTCACGCCTCAATGGCATCGACTGTCAAACAGGGAGTCTTCGAAGATCCCCTGAATACAGCGGCCACGTATCTGATTCACAAAGGAGAATAGATAGCACTGAAGCAGCGTACGTTCTACCCTTGATAGCCAAACTGATGGCGCGTGGATTTTACAAATTACGCAGCTTACCAAAGTTCATCTCGTTCTTCCACATTGGGGATGTGTTTTTAACATTCATCAGTTTACCGGCACTTTCGCAAATACCTAAGTAGGTCACTCTGTCCACCATGTGGAGCGGTTGGTCTGTTAGTATGAGGTCTACCCTCAGAGTATTGCAACAGTACTTTACTGGTATGAAGTGTATACCGAACCATTCAACAGAAATATTTAAGTTATTCAGCGCTGTTTTTTATTTCGATCGAAGAGAGATTTTGTTAGTGTATTCAATGTCAGTGAGCGAATCTCTCGCGGGAGAATCTCTATCTCGGAGATGTTCGCAACAATCAGTGAGGATCCAAGCAACGCATCGATAGAGAAGTTGAAGAGTAGGGAGAAATGATGACGTCCTTGCTAAAATTTTCCCCTAGGCTCGTGCGTGTTCATAGGAGTATATATGTAGACATTTTGTGACGAACAAGAGTTTGGAAGTGACACCTTTCATCCCGGGGCACACCGTAGTTGGCGACGATTGATGGAGTCAAAAGTAACCTTCAGTTAAAGAAATACAACCAATGTTGGTTGGCGTAGGGCAGTTCAAGCACTTGACGCAAAGCGAAGATTGGATTTACACAACCTCGTCCAGGATGAAAACGGCTCTGAATCCCACGAATCTGATGATGGTTTAATCTGTGCATTAGAGAGAGCTCCCTGGTAATTATGGCCAGTAGCCCCATGTCCCGATGGTCTTTGCATGATGTTTATGCACCTTTTTTGTAGGATGAGGCTACCACTGAATCATTCCTTTCTGTCAGTATTCTCTTCTCATCCCGGTTTTTTTACAGGCCAGCTATAGGAAATTCACCTCCTTTTTATTACTACAGGATGCAACCAGTCAGGTCCATGCGCTTTATTTCTCTGAAGCGGTGAGACTTTGCACTGGGTTCCTTGGGGGTTGCAAACTGGTGTTGTTATAACGGTGTTTTCTCAGGTTAGTTCTCTGTTTGAACCTTTCAAGCTAGTGTTCCTGTCAAAACAACCACCAAAGGTGCACAACGTGTATTGACGCCCAAAACCAGGTCCGAAGCACATGTGCAGCGCGCCGTTTATAGTGTGTGCGGGGACAACATTCTGGAAATTCCGACGCCTTCTGGGTGCGCCATTGGCAGCCGATACTCGGCGGATATAGGATCATGATTGGATGTTGGGTTCAGACTTTCGGCAAATTCAGAACTCGTCTTGATGCTGGACCGGCAAGCGGCCCGCTCTTTTGGCCACTCGCGTGCGGGATGGGCTTCTTGACCGTAGCAGCGCCCAACTGCGAGCGGTAAAACGATAGCGGTGCATCATTCCGTCTAACGTGTGTTTAGGTTCCTTTCGGGTTTGAAGGACTCTTCAAAATGTTCTCATCGTTGTGGACGACATTCCATTGAATGAATTGAGGTTCCATCTTCTTCGTGGATCGTACGACCAGCATCCGCTTTCCTTGAACCAACTGATCAGATCAGCTGGAATAGGGTTCGGGCGTTTCCCGCTGTCGATGCTGTCTCGTTTTCCTGAGCCTTCGCCATCTATTGGTGTTCCCTGTCAACCCTTCGCTGTTCGGTCTTTGAGAGATCTCCGTGCGTCATCGTCATCCCTTGTCGCTAGTGTAATATTGCTGGCGTCAATAAAAGCTGATCGTGACCATATTCAGTATTCGGTGGGATGTGCAGACGACTTCGGCGTATTATTTGGAAACCTGTGGGCTTTTTTCCACTCGTCCTCCAATCATTGTTTTTATCGTCCTACCGGTTTATTTTCGAGCGAACTCATGTCGATATGGTTGGTATGCTTGCGTCAATTGCAGACGATGAATTCAATGGCCTTGAGTGAACCAGCGTATTCCTGAGGGACACACGTGTACACTTATTGCCATGAGCAGACTCAAGCTGTGTACTCTAGAAGACAGTCTTGAATCAAAGTTATTCACTGTTAGCTGATTGCCACACGGTCCACCTGAATCCAGTTTTGGTTTACAGTTGGTGGCCTCCAGGCAAAACGGTGTTGGAGTCTGCATTGTAAGCTTGTACCAAATTGATCCAGATAAGATTCAGAGCTTAACCGGTGAAAGAGCAACCCGTTATCTGTGCAGTGAACATCCAGCCCCTGTGGACCACCAACATGTGCTTCCTCCGGATTTAATCAGCCGACCTGCTGTAGTCCTTATGACTGTGCTTTCCAATGACAAATGGTGAAGAACCTATCTTTCTAAGCTTCTGAACTGTTGTTTGTCGGAACACATATGATACAACAAATCATCAGCCGCGTCGAGATCTCCTGACTGAGTCGGTCACTTGCGTAACCGTAGACAAGTGTTTACTGGGATTCAGTCTAACAGCATGCTATCATTCATGGGACTGAGTTCACTTCTCACGAGCCACTGATCAATACTCTCCATTTACGCGAAGAGTGAAGTGCGAGAAGTCTTCGACGATTCCGACCGCATGACTGAAGCGGAGCATCGTGTGCATATTTCAGAGACACAAAATACATCCTTTGAAATCGAGAGCCAATTCTTAGCAAAAGATGCCTTTTGTTCAATTTGACAGATTTTGGACATGAAAAGTTGCAGTATCAAACAGATCCTTTGAGTTTATTAAGGGATTATTTCTTTCTATTTACTGGGAATAAATTTTGATATGGAATCACGACTAGGTGATTGATAACCGAATGAATTAGGAAGGTATAAATTAAGGGAATGTTGGGGGGGGGGGTCCGAAAACGATTACTCATGCGAAGACGTGGGTTCGTTTTGAAATACCTCACTTTTAGCGTTCATCTCAAGTTCTGTCTCACAAAAGAATGACAAAATGTTGGATTTTGTCGGGGGCTTCCCCCTACTTTCCAAATCATGAGGTAGTGGTTGCTAGAATTTTCTTGGGCAACTCTCTTTGAAGCTTACAGGGGTCGTTTATCCCGCGTTGTTCAGAATAGGACAGATTTTTCACTTTCGATAATGCTACGCCCGTCAAATGGACTCGAAGCCGCATCAAGTTCACTGACAGATTTACTCGTTTTTCCACCATATTGGATAATGCACCAGCGTCCAGTGTTCATCGTTGGGCGGTCGTAGTGGAGACGACTTTTTCTTTGGGAGAAGGCACCATCGCAGCTTCGTAAGTGTGGAAATGCTGGTCACTTATGGAATGCAGGTTTCTGTCTTCACGCTCCTGTTGCAGGGAACGTACGATCCTACTCTAGACCGTCTCGTAATACGACGCCCTGTAGGAGACTCGCCATTCGGCGGCCTTCCTGGTATGGTTGAAATCGCGTTCCAGTCGATGTAGCCCGCTGCATCATTGCAGCACTGCAGCTCGGCTTCGGCATCAGGGTAACAAACTTACTGCCAGTGAAGAGACGGATTTTTCTTCGTGCCGATTATTGATCCCCGTAGACAACTAACAGGAGCTAGGCTCGAATCGTATTCGCACTTCACATTGAATATGTGGTCAAGAGCTGACCGCCTGTTTATTGTAGTGAAAAAGTGGTTGTACGTACTCCCACTGGAGTCAGACCTATTTTCATTCGATATTGGAGTCTAAGAGCTCAATAACACATGTGTGGCTTTTTGTCTTATGAACTCACACAGGTACAATTTACTTCAGTTTAACTGATACTAGTTCCGCGGAACCAAGCTCTGATCTGACTACTATGTATCACGAACATGATTATTTCTGCATCCAGTAGTTTGAATAAATGTTTTGGCCAGTCACTAGTATGGGGATTTACTGGCCTGAACTTTGTGTTCAAAAGTCTTTCGAACAGTAATCAGTATTTATGTGACTCGTCAGTGAAATGGTTGAGTCTTGTGACTCACCTCTGACCACTGTGCTTTAGAATATGGCACATCTCCTGACCTAAAGCTGCAATCTTGATGTGGTGGTCGGTCTTGGGTTCCTCAATGATCCCACGGGCTACATTGGTTGGAACTTCGTTCCACAGGATGCAACCTTGCCATGAAGCCCAAAGGGGAGCAGTAAAACCGCGCACTACGAACGTTTAGGAAGCTTCTAACTGCTTACCAACTCAATTTGAGAGACGCTGATTTTATCTTATATCTTTTTTCTGATAATGAGTCGTCACTAATGGACTCTGGGCCGTAAGCTGCGGTTTCAGAACCATTATTCATCATAGATAGACACACTTAGCGTGCCGAGCGCAGTTAGACTGACTAACCCTGGTGTGTTTTTCCGGACAGAATAAACGACCCGTTTTGTGATCAGGCTGATTCAACGACCGAGATGGTGTAACCACATCTTTGGATGCAGAACGGAGGAATAGAATGACTATGGCAGTACTGCAAAGAAGTAACAGATATTCGGACCACCGCTAACACCCGTGAGGCTTTTGATTTCAGACTAGGTGAACTTGACATTATGGTCACTGTCGTGAATGGTGTATTGAAAATTACCTAATAGAACCCTACTACTGAGACAATAATCGGCCAGTGTGGACGTCAAAATATGAGTTTTCGACTGTTTTTGAGTTGATGGGTTGTTTCCATAGATGTTCTATTGTAGGCTTGCTTGGATGTTCGATCCACCGGCTCGAGTGGGGAAATGAAAATGCGCAACGGTTAGCTCCAAACTGAAATAAGAATTAGTGAAAGCTTCGCTGGCCGTGAGGCTCACCATAAGAACTTCGTGATTTCGATACACCACGGATCTTCAGAGGTTTTCAGTCGCGGGTCTGTGAGGTGTGAAAACTAGAGCGTAACAACATCCAAATCACTGTGGTTCAGGTGTAATCTCTTCAGCGTGGCATTCCAAAGTAGTTTACAATACCCGGCTTCGACAACCGCTTGTGCTACTGCCTCAGTGCCTCTCTTACTTGCAGTTATTTCCAGAAACTCTTAAATTTGCCAATAAGATTACTGTCCTCCACGTTCAACTGACGTACCCATAACATAGCCAGTTCTATCCGTCATATAGAACGAAAATGACATCGCCTTGTGTTTTTCTCATCAGATGCATAGCATTTTCGCTTCAAAGTTTATGAACTTAGGTCCGACATACTACCAGCTACTTGTCCCTTCCAAATTGTCTCTCCTTTGGTTAATCAAATCAAATCAAATCTAGCCTAAGCCTTCTCTCTGTTTTGCTTTCAAAATCCAAAATCTGTGATCGATTGATCTGTTTTATGGTTTGAGGTTTGAAAGTACCAGCAGACCGGTTGGGTGAATCTCAGGGAAAGTAGTTTGGGGACCTCTGCACCAGGCGGTACAAGTAATGGATTTGTACGACAAAGGAAAAGTTGAGATATGAGTGATATCATTCACCATACTGGTGTGAACTTTCCTCAGTATATTTCTATGCCTTGAACAGTATGACGACATTGCTCTCATCCTCCAAGGGTGAACGTACTTTCTACCCGTTCAACCTCTCACTCTTTCGGAACTTAGGGCGCTGTCTGCATAGAAATCAATCAACTTGGTTGATAGTTCCTGTCACTCAAAGCATTCATTGCTAGGCTGGATGATGGAAAGTTGCACATTTCAATGTTTCCGTATCGCAGCCTTTCCATTGTTTTGTGAGATGGTTTAGACTGCTTTTCTGTGCGGTTATGTGACCGGAAAGCAGCCGGGTAACTGACATTTCCGCATTCAGACAGACTGGTATTGTTTATCGAATAGCTAACTGTAAGAACATTGATCCACCAATTACGAACCGAAAGCAATTTTGGCACTCGTATTGGTTAGTAGCGCAATTTTCGATTGTGTGAAGTACACAAACTGTAGCTAATAATCGATAAAATTAGACCCGACATGCTTCTGTATCTTCTGGATATGCCCTGTTTACTCACTTGTTTCAACTCTACAGTTCCGCACTTTTTGTACTCGTTTAACTACGAATGATTGTATGGCAAGATCTTCCCCAAAAAACCCTAATCTCGGTCGTTGCAACTGGATTTTGGGCCCTGATCTTCTCAACGAATGTTTCTTAGAGATTTCCATACATCCCTAATCCTATTGGGTTGCCTTACAACAACTGGGTCGAATGAATTACTTAATTTAATTGACTGGCTAGAATCTCCACTAACCCCGCGTTCTCCAACCTACAACATCCAAAAAATGTGACGATCTGAGTGACATACTCTCAGGAGCCTTCGATGCCAACTGCATTTTTACTGACAATATTTTTATCTGGTTTGTCGATAGTGGAACTGCCTAGGCAGGTCTGTTAATTGTAATAAAACGAAATCCCGTCTTGTCCCCTTTTTGTCTCCTGCCTGATCAGTGCTGTTTTGTTGATTTAACGACGAGTGCACCCTTTTTTAAATGTACTTTTAACTTTGCGTCACTTAAATGCTTTCACCGAGATCTTCCTTTTATGGTCCCGTGCATTTTTTCCATCTTAGCACAACACCCTGGAGTCTCTGCTGGCGAGGGGTGAAAAATTGGATGATCTTGTTCAGCGTTCAGAAGATCTCAGCGTACAGTCCAAAATGTTCTATACCACGGTACGTCCTTCAGATTTTTTTCTCGGCCGTTGTCGCTATGTTGCTTGGAGTGTAATCCGGTCAACACCCGTTCAGGTTAACTCGTTTAATTTAAATTACCTCCTATAAGTGAAGCCAGTGTATGCTGAAAAGGTGAGCAGCACTGCACAACGGTTTCATTCCTATTGGGGATCACCAACAGTTTCAACCCGGAGACCTCCCGTCTAGCAGTTTGAGTGCTTAATCGTCCGGCCATCACTACTAGTACTCCCGCACTACTATTAGAGAGGAGACCTCGGGCTGGTATCCTGTCGACGCTGCTAGGTTTCTAAGATAGTTAAAGGCCTCCTACGTCTTTCTACACTGCCTGTTGTACCGTGTGGAATAGAGTTTTTCGGAACCAAATGAGAACCAAACTAAACTACTCTCGCCTTTGGGAACTGTACTTGTATTTCTAAGTATTTTCTCACATCGAATTTCCATTAGTAGTCTGCGAACACAAGGCAGTCGAAAACGGTCATCTGTTGGCCTATTGGCCGAGCCTGCCTATTGACTTTTCCGTTACCTAGTTCCGCGAACAGATCAACAGTCACCTAACCAACAATCAGTAGATTCACGTGAGTTGCTAACACTGATGCATTCCTAAAATAATAGTCCGTTTACCAAGTAATTAATTTCCTCCAGCTTTTCCTCTTCGGACGTGCTGTGTTCGGTCGGATTTTCTTTTGGTACATTTGGCCAAAACCTATGAAGAGTTCACACTTGTTAACTCAGAGTTTCGATATCTGAAGTGCTGTAACCACCGAAGTAAACGGAGTAGATTAAGTTATTTAAAGCAGTTTCCTCATCAATGGACGAAATTGTGGCAGTTACAACCACTGTACGACAAGTACACTGTTCTTACAGCTGATAATGATGATGATTCAAATGATCGTGTGATTATTGCTTTGCGTTTTATATTCACTTCTCGTACGGTTACCCTCCCCCCATCCTTTTTTATAAGGACCGCATTTCTCTAAGGATCGTTCTTTTGTCCCTCACAGCCTTCTCCGCTGAAGTAGACGGAGAGCCCCTGTGGATGCTAGACTTGACAGTGTGCACTCATCCTCTATGACGATTCTTAACAGAATTGGTGACCATCCAGCGCATCTGAACCATTTTTTTAATGTGTCCTTATCTTCAAAGCACCTCTTTGGTGTTTGCCTTGCAGAGGCGTATTTTCAAACTGCCAGTCCTTTTATCTTGCGGTTCCTACCCAGTATCCATAACATGCTTATGACAGCAGAAACTTCCGCTGTTTCTGTTGGGTATTATCAACGCGAGGCATCTTACCTGGTATTCTGTAGCTTGTCTTGAGGCTTAAGAACCGGCTGTGCTACTAAGATGCACGTGCGGATGGCTAAGACATTAATATGCCCTGTGCAGACTGTTGATTGACATCTGGAAGGGAGTTAATAAGTCACCCCAAAGCTGCTTCAGCAGTCGTAATTTAGCACACATAAGGGTTGGGTCCAGGTTTGCTACAGTAAGCTGAAACATTCGAAATCATACGCTGTGTGCCCAAGCCCAATGTGCACAAACTTCAGTGTGCTGTGGCTGTCCGTGCGTAAAACTCAAAGACTGTTTTTACTACCCGCTTGACAATGTGTTTCCATCTTGACCATTTCGTAAGGCGTTTTCCAAGAGTTCATATTCCTTCCATACTTATCTCCATGGTATTGGACACATCGTTCTCCCACATACTATGAGTGTAGTTTAAACCCAGCACCGGATTCGTTGATCATAGATGAAACGCACAGTTGATCGCTTGAATTATACCTTACGTTCAATTAGCTAATGTAGATAAGACCAACTTGGTTGCGGTCCCCATCAATAGCTGCACCTGTCCGAACCTGCGCTTTTTTAAGCTGGTGCCCTCATAGTTCCGTCGCACCACGACGGCTCAAACTGAACTAACATTGAAATCAACATCCTCAGGTATAGTTCACTCAGGTCTCCTCATTGATCATAAGCTTCCACTTCACTTGTGGTCTTCACCGATGCTTAACTGTGCAGATTATCTAACCGGTTGAGGAACCACCAGCAGTTCAGGTTGGATGGGTGTCACCTGTTTTTTTGATAACCGTTGTGTGCACACCGTCTGCTGGTTTACTTTTCACAGCAATTGAGAAGTGACTAACTCTGCCGCCTGGAGAGTTTCTACCACCCAACTCATTTTCAGTTCAGTTCAATTTATCAGCTATAACCATGTACTATGGACCTACTGGTTCCAGCTGCCACAGCTTCGATCACCGGAAAGCGGGTGAGTTTGAGACATGCAGCCAAACCTTGGAGGCGATGGCATGTTCAGTTACTTCGGTAATTTGGTAGCTACGCTTTGAAAGCGATAGCTTTGCTGCACAAGCACCACTGACTGCGCGATTAGGCCATGTGGGCAAGTGTCAATAACGACTGGGGAATTGAGTCCCACGGTCCCTATCCGAGGAAGCAGCAGGTGTTGTTTCGACTTTCTTCACGAACCTTGATCTTCTTTCTAACTGGTCCTTCTGTCTTTCGAACCACTGACTTGACGCACCTCCACTTCCCCACCTCCCTTAATTCACTATTCTCGTGTTAAGGCTGGAGTTTGCATGAATATCCACCCTTCTGTTGGTACCCATTTTTCAGTTTTCTGGTTAAGAGTGTCTTTTGCTTCAACTAACAAGTATGTTTGTCGTCTTCATTGCCCACTCCTTACATCTGAACTCTACTCTCCAAGTCAACTGCGAACCCTTTCTCTTTTCGGACTCCGCTGCTGAACTCCGTAGTCCCAATTACTTATACTTTCGTTAATCCTAACGATTTCCCTTCGCACACTCAGCTGGTCAAGCAGACCGCGAGGCAGGATACCTTTCTCCTACCAATTGTTTCCAAACTTGCCTTTTCGTACTCGCATCCAAATCCATCGACCCTGGACCTTTTCCCCCACCATCCGCCTAATGATCTGCTTCGATCCCAATTGGATCCTCTGATCAAGTCCTCATCACATGTTGTCCTGAGGAGGGCTGCTCTAAATAACCGAATGCCATGTAGAATGGACGGATGTGTCGCGACCTGGCTACGGACCGAACCAAGGCATATCATAATTGGTCTGAATGTGAGCCAAACAACATCGAGCGTTTTTAGCTGGACGCTTCCCATCCCATCACGAAGACTCTACCTCGACCGTGTGGAAACTTCCGTGATAACCGTATGAATGCATTTGTGACAATTTTCCTTGTTCACCACACGAAACTGTCTCTAGTTACCTTGCCTTCTAATATCGACAGGGGGTGCAAAAGTAAGCCAAGAGTCGAGATTAGAGCGAAAATAATGTTTGCGGTACGCAACACATCCCCGTCTGACTCTGCCTACACCCCCCAACTTGTTTTCTGTTCCGCCTACTGCGACAATGTACTTTCGAATGACTCATTCACAGTTGTTTCTATTAACACCACTCCTTCGAACGGTCATCCTCTTGGTCTGGCGTAATTACTTCGGTGAGTCCACACCCAAGGGAAGCACTGGATTCGAGTTTCGCTCATCAGCAGTGCATATCCAAAGGCCGTGTCGGGATTTGAGCTCCGGACATCTGACATGCGAGGGCATCTGAATTTTCACGTCTGAACAGGCGAACGTGTTCAGGTTTGAGCGATGTGATTGGTGTGCCCGACTCATCGAACGACTACCCAGTAACTGTCCTGGTTGTGCCGATCGATTGACCCGCCAGTTGGGGCTTTCTAGTCAGGTAGCGTCACAGATGCTTGAAACCCACTGGGCGACTTTCAGTTCATTCATTTCATCATTTCATTCACATTTGCTGGACAGTTCGCAGAAGTTCTCATCAGTGACCTTCCCGAACCCGGTAAACGTGCCCCTTCAGAGTCGTTTAACCATGCATGACTCCGTGCTGTTACGCGTGCGAATCGCGTGTGTGAGCTTAGTAAGTATTAGTAATTTCTTCTTCTCTACGGACTGTGACTCCTTCAAGTTCGTTCAGTAACAAGCCAGACCAATCTGCAAGGCGCCTGCCGGCAGCCGTTCCCTCTAGAGTTTATCGAATGCATTTAGTCACATCTTTACATTTCTTCGTTTCTTCCTGTTTCTGTCGGCCATTGTATCCACAAACTTCTTACTCTGGAGTGCTATCTTCATGTATCCTTATGCTCAGAACACATTTCCGCGTGCTCTGCTCTGTCTGTCCATATTTCTTCATCAAAATCCAAACTGTCCGTTATTTCCAGACTGTGTCTCCCACTAGACAGACTTCCTAGTTCTGGTGATATCTTTTCTGTTCCTTTCCAGAGGCATGAAACCGACCTAGACTTCGTCATCGTTTGCATCTTCGATCTTAATCCTTTGCGGGTACTTTACGGATACAATTTCGATTGAAACTACTCTGTGCCTCTTCCATTCCAAAACGTGGTTCCCACCCAAATCCTAACAACTATTGTCCTCGACAGATACACTCATTTGCATATCAACTGGGTTTTCACGGGAGACTCTAGTGAATCTCTCGCTTATGATATTCTTCAACTGAATATGCTGCAGAAAGACTGCCTCCTGTTTCAGTTAGTTTTATATTTGAGGTATCGCAGCATATTTTCGTGAAGGAAATTTCTCACAAAGTTGATGAAAACTATTTAACAGTTCACGAAGATTCATTATTCTTCCATGAAAACCCAGTTGATGTGCAAATGAGTGTACTTGTTGAGATCTGTCCCATTTGGGTTCAAGTAGAACATAAGGTTGACGGAAACTCGGAGAAACTCGGAGGGCAAAACCGCTCGTGGGCTGTCGAAGAGTTTTCGACAACCTCGTGAGTAGTTTCCTTTATGAAAACTATTTTCCTGTTTTCATAATTTTGTTTCAAACTGTCAACCGAGAAGACGTCATCAGTACATGGCCCCCACGGCGTCCCGCTTCTCTTGCTTTCACAAAAACAACTTGTTGTCCAGCATTCCACCAATTCACGTCCAATCCTTCATAGCTCTCGGCCCCTCCTAATGTCACAAGCTACCGTGTTGAAGCGATTAGTACTGTGAACGCTGATCTGCCACTAATTCGCAGTCGGAGTGTTTCAAACGCTACCACGTATAGCCGTTTCATAGCCGTTCATATTACCCTCATCTACTCGCCTTCAGACTTCCAGTTTTTACCAGATCAGGTCGTATTTTTAGCTCATCAAGTCATCACACTCCACTTCGATCTATGTGCATTTCCTTTCTTTGAACGATAGCTCTCTGAAACTTATCACCCCGTTTGTACTCTTGATTGTGATATCTAACTTTTCACGTTCCTGTGAAACTCACTGCGATGACCATTTTTGTTGTCCGGGCAGTGTCTGACCATGAGGCCACCTCCTCCCTGTAAACCGTATTGCCGTCTAATATAGGATTTGAATAAGTGACAACCTAGGGCAAGAATCCTTCATGTGACGACACTCAGGACGATCAGGGATCCTGTTGGGTTATTCCTTTTCAAAATGATACTGTTTAACTCAAATCAGCGACCTTTTTGTGCACTAATATGGGATAGAGGTAACAATGGAGATGAATGTAGCAAAAAGTTGTCACATAAACGGCACTCATTTGCCGTGCAATATATGTTTCAGTATCGAACACGAGCGTGTATCTATGCTCAAGCGTGTGCCCCAACTCTGGAACTAAATTAATTCTTTTAGCAAAATTGGGCAATATTTGGGGGTGTACTAATCCCACCTCTAAACCATATTCATATCAAGGTTAATCATAATGGTCTTGCTGAAATGTTCCTGTTGCTCTGAGCGAATTTTATTCCTGTTTATATTGTTTTCATGTGCATTTGACGAAGCCCCAGTCTTGAGGTGGTCGTAGCACAATACACCATCAAGTGGTGTATACTGGCGACCAGTACGGTGAGACCGAAAGAAAACCTGAGCACATGTTTACATTCAAATCAAGCAATTGTTAATAAGGCCACATATTGAGTGTTGTGAATTGGTTAAGAATCTTAGAAAGAGTTGGCCACTGGGGTTCTGACAATCAGGATACTTGGGACCGCAGGGGGCCTTTATCGGAAAATGCCTGACGTACTGAGGAACGTACATTGGGAATGGAATAACTCTTTGAAGTGGGTCAGGTTTGTGGATGGTAATTAGGAGTTTTCTCTATTACAAGAGGTGGTTCGTATTCAACAAACAATCGTGTAAGCTGCTGGTCATATCTCGACAGTACAGAAGCTTTCAAAGACATGGATGTAACCTAAGTGTATTGATTAACCGTCCTGCTTTCTTATTCTCTTCCGGTGGGGCGATTCTCACGTGGTAATTAGTGGTGGCCTGAGCATATACCCATCGATGACCCCAGACAAAGTGAGAAGAGACTGCCAAGAGGTTAAGCTTCAGCGTCTGCTGGGACATGCATCCAACTGGCAAGTAGCAGCGACGACCATAAAGCAGGCCATCTGCCTGTAACTGAAATTTATAGGATTGACAGACAATCCGATGGAATGGCATGTCCCTATTCTAAATAACTGTGGTCAGAAATGCGATGGTTATTCAGTATCTAACTTGGAGGCTTTACCGTGAAAGTTGGGGACAATTCCGATTGCTACAGTATCAAACCGTAGCTTGGCGCACGTACAAAATGACGAGGAAATTACTTTGAGCTAAGCCAAGCAAACCGAACCCTAGATCGTGTCGTACCTATGTCAAAGGGTTCGCTGTACAAAACAACAGATAGGGGAAAACGAAAACGAGGAATTTGTTTCCTCTAATCAAGAGGAATTACGTGTCTTTTCGAACTTCTTCTCATCACTTTATCGGTTGGTTGGGAGAACGTTGATCATTAGTCCCTTAACTCGGACCATCTGTGTGATGGAGGTCTTTGAGGTAAGGGAGTAGGAGTTACGCCCAAATCCGTTGACTCCATTTGAAAGAGCCTTTCCGTGGCGCGACGGGCTACCCACTGAACTGCACTGGAAGATGCTAATGTGGCACCGAAAGATTCGCTCCCGCTAGGTTGGTAGCTAGACCGAGGTCTGACAAGCAGTCTCCTGGTGATCCATATTGGAACAGTATGAAAACCCCTCTTACTGTGGTAGCCTTATGCCGACCACCAGCATTAAACATGAAGGCTTTGGTTGCAGATCTTAGTCACCCTCCTGTCTAGGTTTCGGCGCTCTGGCAACAGTTCAGGCCACCTACAGCCGTGAATTACACGGACAAAGTCGCCCTTCCACATCGGCTGTCGCGTGGTGAAATCAGCCGAGTCACCACATTCACTGTAAACAACAGGGCGGGTTGGCGAAGCCATGCGACTGCTGAAGCCTCTCGACGTTCTTCGTTATACTCTCTTACCCACCCTCCTGCATTGTTTGATTATCACTCTTTCGTGGAGCCCAGATATAGGCACATCGATCAAACACTCAGGAAAATGATCAATTGCACACTCACATTTGCAATTTCGCTTTCAATAATCGGATCTTCCCTCTGTTTTCCGTTGCAGCCGTAAATGTTTGAATCCTTAAGCAAGCTGGCGAACAAGCTGTTGCTACCCGCCCTCTTGACACTTTGTCGGCTTTGGTTGCATTTTTGGAACTTGAATACAATATCTAACTGCACCAAATAAACTTAAGACACCGCTAAGTGCCGTCAACTGCAACATCCACGTAATTCTTCAACTGCCACAGCTGGTGGCACCGGCGTCCGTGTAGCTGTCAAATCTTGAGCTGCTTGATCGGATGCCTGTAAACAATTAGCTCTGCGCCATTCTGTTCACTACGTCAGGAGCTCGCGTCTGTCGATATGGTTGTGGAGCAAACTCGACCATAAAACAATTAGTGAAGACTCTACTCCTGGTCATTCTGGAATACGTATGTCGATGGCGATTTCTCAGTGAATTCCCCGGTTACGCTTAAAAAGCAATCTTCCCGTTTAGTATTCTAGAAAATTCCCACTCCACGAATCAAGTGGACACAGCGAAATCCCCCATATGATGTTTTGGAAGCGGCCTGTTTAGTCGACATTATTCCTAAACGGAAAGGGTTAGCAGCCGCTGTTTGTGACAATGGAAACTCAACAGCTCGTGTTTCCAAACGTGCAGAACTACAGCTCTTTGCCGAGAGATATTCTATTCTTTCGGGACCGCAGCATCATTCATTTTGTTGGACATCATCTCAGTTTGAGGTTGTGTAGCGTTACAGAGGTGTGGTGGAAATCCAAAGCCCCAGAAATGGAATGGGGAATGCAGAGAAGCTGCTCCTACTAATCCAGGAGACGGGACCCAGGACAATTTCTTTTAGTGGGCTGATCAAAGGTAACACTGAGAATCTAATACGTAATGAAAGTCATAATCATACTGGGAATTTCAGTTTAGTTGTCCATGAGGTTGCATATCTATCTGTTTCGTTCGATCCGTCCAACTTAAGGCGTACTCCGCGATTTTAGACCCTCTGTCAGTTGATGAGCTGCTAATATGCCATTGGCTTCCCAGGTCCTGATGAGCTTTCATGAGTACTATTGAAAGACGATGATGGATCCGTATCAGTTGATGAGCTGCTAATATGCGATTGGCTTCTCAGGTCCTGATGAGCTTTCATAAGTACTATTGAAAGACGATGATGGATCCGTGTCGCTTCTCGTTTGAATCTACTTGGAATCAAGAAAGGTCGAGCCAATCAATCAGGATAATGATGCCAAGCTGCTGTTGTAAACCGTAAAGTTGCCATACGTATGGCTCCTGGCTTCCTTACTACTCTGGCGTCTAACTCCGATACGTGAGACAAACCCGAGGGTATAAAACAAAACTTCATCCGGATAGGGACTGAATTGGTCACCAGTTCACATTACATGAAATGCCTGACTAGCTTCACATGTATTGCCAATCAACACTCGCAGTTTTCCTCGGCTTCAAAAGAGCCTTGGACTCCGTAGAGGGGTGACTCCTGCCAAAGAGGAATGTCCTGAAGTTTTTCTAACGTACTCCATGCTCCCTGTTCCCACATGACTGGTTTACAACAAACCTAAAGCGGCTTTGAACTTTTGATCTTCGATACCCTCTTAGGTGGCCTCAGAACACGCGCAGTGAAGTAGTACGTAATTGAGTACTTCATGGATGATGAATCGGAATCACCAGAACAGCAAATAAAGCTCATAGATGAGTGTATTTAGGACATATACTATTTATGCCCAACCATCATCTACTGGCGGCTTACGGGAGACACGTCTTGATGTAGTAATGCGTTTACAGGTTGTAGGTTATTGAGGGGATATGGATGTGACACATGATTTTGAGCTGAATGAAATTCAGGCGACTCAAGTAAAAAGATGTTCATAGAGCGAAACCTATCCGGCTGTTGTGAACTATTTTATTGCTGTTCGAAACAAAAGGCAATCTTTCTAGATATTCACCTTTTGGGATCGACGCGTTGGGACCGGGACAAGACGATAGGTCAATAAATGTGAACGAAACGGAATGGGAATGTCTGTGAATGATAGTTTCGAACTCAACGTGGAATGGAGATTGACATGTGAGGCGCTGCATTGGAGAAACCCAAGTAATACATATCCGCACTGTTAGTATCCAACACAGTAGTGGCTTGGTCATGTTTGTCACACAAACGGATTGAAACGAGATTATGAGCGCGGTAAGGTGAAGAACAGTACACAGTAGCAGTATCCGAGATGTTATGGGTAACGGAGGTAACGGATGATAGCACATAGTCCACGTAAATGTTGATTAGGGTGCGGGCTTCACAGCTCTTTGGGGAAATCCATCGCTGATATTTTAGGTCCAGAAGACCGAGTTTTTCATTTGTACTTGCGTGGACAGGTTACTTATCGTGATTTCAACCCGGCGGATAATTTCTGACTTTGGTCCATTCGCTGGAAGCCGGACCTAGTCAACCGCATCCAAATGTTGAGGTCAACCTAAAAGGGTCTAATCAGAAAGATAAAGTGATCGCTGGGTTAGCTATCACCTATATCACTTCTGAATTTATTAGTATGCCCATATGCGAGTGCAAATGAGTCTTTCACCTTTTATCAGTGCTCTGCGGGTTACATATACTCGGTTGGTACTGTACGGCCAGGAATTTCTCACATAAACCTGTTACTCCATACCCGTTCCCTTCCTATCTCAACCCTTATTCATGTACGTAAACCGACGCGTGTTGTAAGTTCTAAGTTTGAAGTTTTCCTCAGACCGGGTTCTTAATTTTGCTAGTTCAGATAGTCAACCTACATATGCTGCATTATGTCGATAACTGACGCCTTGTTAGGCACTTACTACTGCTGGCTTAACTCATTTTAGAGGCAGAAGCCACTCCCTCTCTATCGTCCTCCGGCGGAAATTGGGGTCGATGACTCCCAGGAGATTGTGTCGTTATCTAAATTGTCCAATGGACGAGAAGTAAGGAGGTCCACTGTGAGACTGCGCGTCCTGATGGCCGTATAACCTAATTCTTAGTGGGTGTACAAATGAGGGCCTCTTATGGTGACTAGTATGAACTGATTAACACAATCACTTTGACACTGAACCTTAACCATCTTACTGAAAGTGACCCCGCTCCCCAAGTAACCACATCATACTGAAAGTGACCCCGCTCCCCAAGTAACACCCTCAATTTCTATTGTAATCTTCGCCCCCAACAGTTTTCGTCATTTCAAGCTCCACAAGACCAATCTATTACAAAGCTATTCTCCTGATCTCTTCGCCTTCCGTCAAGTTAATTGCCCTGTCTGCTTTTTTCCAACGTTTATCTAACCTATCATATTTGCAGATTGATGTGTATCATAAGACACGCAGTTCACATTTCCGGTTATTTACCATATCAACACTAAAATCCGTCGTATTACGTCAGGTTATATTGTCATGGTATCAATTGTTTGTTGTGGATTTCATGAAAACTTGTGCGGGTGGTTGATTCGCGTTTACCACACCTAGTTTTTCCCTTACGGTCTGCCATCCAACTGTTTTTGACTACAACGAATGATCATCGTAAATGCTATGACGATGATAGAGCTCTCGTGGACTGATCTTAGATATCTTGCAGCTAACTATGAATGAATAGTCTCTTTTTCCCTTACGGTCTGCCAACCAACTGTTAACAAATGATCATCGTAAATGCTATGACGATGGTAGAGCTCTCGTGGACTGATCTTAGACATCTTGCAGCTAACTATGAATGAATAGTCTGAATCCGAGTGTGTTATCTCACCAAATAAGTGACTTGGGACATTCATTTTACTGTTTCGCTAGGCATGTTCAATCGACACATGCTATATCAAGGTTGAACAGCACCGCCGGGCAACAACCAGGCATGATATAGCAACATCTTCATGACTTTAGGAGTCACCTGTTTTTATTGTTTGTCGGGTTCAAATGAAATACGAGTACTGGTGATGTGCGTGACTTTCACTCAGTAAGTTTCAGTCTCCCTGTCCCCTTTCCTCTATGGAAATACTAATCAGGTCCATTCCCCCTTGACTATGTCTGACTAATCAACACGAGACATACTCTGGCACGTGTCCATTTATTTGGGAAATGCGTAAAATCAGTACCACATACTTTGAAAAGGTTAAATGGACGCAAAATCTGTGCCTTTGAGGATTCCATTTTCACTTTGCAATCACCTGTATGAGGGAATCACTTTTAGCGTGACCCGTGAAAGCGAGCAAGCAGGTGGTGCGTCTGGTGTCTATCAGACAGTGAATAGACCATGGTCGTTTGGAAAGAGTAAACCAAAAAATAGAAAATGTAACACTTCAATGGACCCATTCAACCGCATAGAATGAAACCAATGGTAAATAAAGTGAAACCAACCACCAGTTTAATGAGAAATTAGTCGGCTGCAACAACAGTGTGAACGCTTAGTGGATTGCATTCGGCATAATTTCTTGGAGCGATGTGTGAAGTCGAAAACTGGAACCGACGATATCCAAAAAAGGCATGCACTGAAACTATAGCCCGCTCGCTCCCGAGGGCTTGAGTCCTCTGCGCTTCACAGTATGCCATGGTTCCATTGCATATTCCATGGAAGATCCATTAGTCTAGTTCATGCTCTATAAAAACGCCGCGAAAAACATTCGTCACTTTGTCTGTGATTTTCATCTTCTATGCTTCGGTTTAGCGGTGAACGCAACTCAAGAAGGCTGGAAAATGGAAGCGTCCAACACCGCAAGTAGTCTTGGTTTCTTTACACACCTAAGTGTCACTTACTGAGAAACACGTATTCAGTGATTCAATCAGAGTGATGCAGAGAATAAGGATGTATCACGTGATTTGGTAGAAACTTATGGCAACCATAGCGACACTCTGGGTTCTGTTGGTTCAGTTCGACTTCCAGAAGAGCGGCCGCATAATTTCGGGAGCACTTCACTGGATAAACTGCAATCCTATTTGACGGATGACCTCGCTGTTGACTTCATCTAGGGCAGGCTTGTACATTTCGGATTGTTGCAGTGAGCATAGACACCATCCTTTCGCTTATTTCCCACCTTCAGACCATTACGTTGCCCAAGAGATGATATTCACCCCTTATATCAGTATCGATGGGTGTGTGGGATCTATGAGAATCGGTATACCGGTTTTTAGAGAAGCATTTTGAAATGGCCCTTTTCATATAGGTGTTTTTTAAGTGAAACAGTTTAACAAAAGTTCAACGAGGCCTAGTTAGTAAAATCCTCTCGCCTGCTCCCTCGGTGGCACTTATTATCAGGTCGATACACCAGCCACCACGCCAGGATCATGCACATCCCTAGTTCTGAGCTGTTCCGAGGCGTGTATCGAAATGCTGGTAGCTTGGGTGAGTTTACTGGTGGTTGATAGGGTGGCCGTTGATCTGTTGACCGAGTGGGGAGATTAGCTTGCGACCCCTGTCAAATTCACACTGGTGGTTGGGAGCGGAACGTTTGGAAGCTAATTGCCAAGCTCAGCAAACAGATCAACCACCTTCAGTGTTCTGGGGTATGCTTAGATATTTCATCTTTAAAGTTCTGTTATTAGGACCCAACGAAAGTGAGTATGGTGTGAAATTGGTCCTTTGAAAGACGAGTACGGGAGTTGGATATGTCGAGTCGCTTCGCAATAGTTTACTCTTATCAAGGGTCCAGTAGCTAGTCGTCCATCCACACTGTTCAAGTTTTTAATGCAATGAAATCTGAGTATTTGTCGCTTAGTCTCACGTACCTTCATCTTTTCTACTCCTCAGGCTAAGAAGACGAACAAATGTTGTATTCTGCTATAGAACCAATCCACCCACTGACTGTTTCATGTTTTCGCCTCCCGGCTCCGCCTCTGGTTGTGCGTGTCTTGCTGTATCAAAAAGAACGTTCCGTTTCCGTGATCTCGCAGGATATTTTGTACGGGCTGGGTGGGCATTACAACCAGTTCATCTTCATCCCTTCTTTGTATGCATCTATTCATCATGCCCTCCGTCACTGTCGCATTTCCTCATGCTGGCTATGGTGCCCAATTAATCCACTGATTCTCCCGACATCAAATTCCTCACAGATATTGTGGTTTGCCACTTCACATGTTTTGGCAATCGTCTTCCTTAGTTTCCCCCGTCCGCCTTCTATGTTATGAGTTGTTCTTACGAACGCTGCTGCACATGCTTACACAATTACCGCCCTCTCTCTCTCTCTCTCTCTCGGTTCACCACAATCTTTCCGGGAACCGGCTCAATTGTGATTATAGTCTGACCGAAGTCACCCTGCTGATCCGGCAACTTGCTTACTTTATTGTGAAAATTTCTTTGTACGTCCTGAAGTGGTATTTTCCACTAATTTCAAATTGTGTGTGAATGTCCACGTGTTTTTGTGCCCCGATTAAACCCTACCCTGTCCGAAGATTTGCCCTCTGTGGATAACAATTCGCTACGTTCTTATCAGCAACTACCTGTATTTTCATGCGACGAGGAAGGCTTTCGCTGCCACCAAACAGATTTCGAGTGAAATATTCTGAGCTGTGTGGTCTAAGTGTTATCTAAGAAAAAAATAACGGTTGGGATGGTTCATCGAGATAGAGCATAACGAAGGAAATGTGACCGCCGGTTGGAAGAAACAGTATGTGGACTATTGAACTCGCCCGTATTCCCTCCTTGAAGCTGGTTTGCTGGTCTACAGCCGTTATCATTGGCAGGGCGGTGTGCTGCTCAAATGTTTCTAGCTACCAAACACCACAAATACTCCCGTTACCTTTTGAGAGCCCGAAATCTAATGAGGACGGTCTGTGTTAACTGTCGCTTACAACAGGGTGTAAGACGTATTCTTTTCGCGGGACCACCCAAAGAGAAGTCTGTTCATCCAGAGATCTGGAATTTCAAAACTAGTCCTGTAAAACTGTGCGAGTTTGTATCACACGTAATCGTTTTGACGTGGCGTCTGGTGATTCACAAACCTTGCTGTCGTAATCCGAGTGTGTATCCGAATACCACACAACTCAAGTTGCTCCTAATTAAGTCGACAGTATTGTGCGCATCAAGAATGCTTTGAACTGTCTGAAGGCAGTGGAACTAGTCTTTCACATGATGCAAACAAAATGCTTGGTTGTAGGTAGGTAGGTGCCATAACTAAGCTTGGATAACAAAATAGATAGTAATGAAGCATAATCTCCGGGCCGCGGATTGAAAACAGTTCGACAGCCAATGTCGTGCACTCTCGAAAGTATTTCCTTAGTGTGTTCAATCACCTGCCACCATTGATTACTGATCTGCCATCAGTCTTGGTGATCAGCCTGCACACGTTTCGATGCCACTCACTACCTGAATGCGGTTACTCCAATCGCTGAGGAAAAGTATGTTTGTTATTCAAGAACACGTGATCTATGGCATCGATCGCCACTTCGAAGCAATTGACGGCAGTGATAAACACTGTGACTTTGCTTGAGATTCAGGTTGAATTTCCCGTCCAGAACTCCACTGCACCCAACAAAGACGAAGCCAAAGAGTGTCGCACCGGTCTAAGGATCTAAAGCACACTTAAACATTCGAAAGCTGATGCTTTTCGAATGTAAGTGGGGTTAAGTAGATAGATAGCTAGAAATAAGTTTCGACTGTTCACTATCTTCCAAACTGGTCATCGTCCGATGTTCCCATCGCTCGGCGAGTTTGTGGTAGTCGATATGTGAATGTTGCGATATAGTTGCCTTTTCATGCTTCTGGTCCGAGTTGAATTGCTTGCGCCTAACAGCGAATCCTAAACGCACCAACTACAGGTGACCAGCATGCCAAGCTAAATTGTACATTTAACCGTGTTAAGTAAGTTTTGAAAAGCTGTCTTACGGTCCGGTCGATGTTGAGCTATACTGAAAAAGCATTCTTTGAGTTTATTTCAGTGCGTTCGCACGTTAAGCACATCTTTTCGGGTTTTGGGACAAGTCTTCTTTCCATCGACTGTTTCCGGATAGTTACCAACCCAGACTGCTCAGCGTACTAGCTTAGAGGACAGCGCCTGTAGCAACGATCGGTAGAGGTTGATTCGATGGATCTGCAAACCGTTTTCCAAGTATGGAAATAGGAAAAAGTAAAATAATTGTCGAACCATTGCGCAAATCCGCTGGACAGGTGAGTTGCACGTCGTATTTGTTGACACAGATCAAGTGCAAACCAACTGCTCACCGATCATTTACAAGTTCATCAGAATGAACCAGTTGAATGATGCTCGCAAATCAACGACCGAATGCTGCGGCAGCCTTAACTCTAAAAGCCCATAATTTTAACTCAAGCTCTGAAGTTGTCCACATGAGCAACCGTTATAATCAATTACTTGTGAGTTAAAGTATCGTCGTTATGGGGAACCGCCTGCTGGTAACCTAGTTGACCGGTTGCAACAAAACGGATTTCAGCGCATCACGGAATTAAGGGAAACTGATTGCTCCTATACTGCGGACTTCTCAAGATTTTTGTTTAGCTCATAATTTCAAAGTTGACTGTGTGATGCATGGTGGCCCAGTTGGAAAGTTACGTTCGCGCATTTTACTATACATCAGTTCTTTCTAATTTTTTCTAGCGACCGTTGTCCTGACAGCATTTTTTATACTGCTCCTTTATTTGACCGTTCCATTTGGGGCTTTTTAACCAAGGTATCCGCCTTCTTCATTCGTTTTCATTCTATACTATGGAAAATGGCGCCGACGTGACGTGAGTTTGTCTGTCAAGGGAAGAGTTCACACTGCGATGGTACGATCCGTACTGCCTTATGGATCAGAGACGTGGTCCCGGCGCGCAGAGGACATTCGGAAAATGTCAGTGTTTGGTCATCGGTGTCTCCGAAGCATTGGTCAGGTCTGGTGGGAACATCGGATTAGCAATGCTGATGTACGCCAGATGGTCTTAGGAAGAAGGAACTCTCTCGCGATGGATGAATCACTAACGTTTTATAGGTTGCGCTGGTTGGGACATGTACTCCGCATGCCGGAAGGCCGTCTGCCTCACAGAGCTCTTTTTCCCCAGCCGTGTAGAGTGGAAGCGACCGAGAGGTGGACATTGTATGACCTGGCAACGAAGTATGAAAACACTGACCAGTAAACTTAGTCGGGTGGGCAACTGCCGCCTCCTTGGATACGGACCTCGGGACTCGAATTACCAGTGGTTAATGACGTTGATGGAAATGGTCCAATCGCGCAGTCAGTGGCGCTCGTGCATCAAACCTATTGCCTTCAATGCAAAGCTACCCAATTTCCGAACAAACTGAACATGCCGTCACTGCCAAGTCTTGGTTGTATGTTGTACTTCGTTGATCGGGCAGACCAAACATTGAGTGCTTGGCTGTGAGTGGCTCAGCGTACTGTCGTTTATATCCCTCCTGTATCATCCGCCAACCTCCAATAAGTCTTAAGAGGTTAAACTTCATCAAAGTACGCCAGAACGGAATATTCGTTGCCATGACCTCGCCGACGAGCATCACCCAAACTGCGTGAAGAGATTTTCAGCACAACGAACAAGTGATCGTTAATAAAGTAACTTTCTCGATTTGTTCATTTTTTATCAGGTTGGGGGGATGTTTTCAAGAGGATGAAGTAAAACAGTCTTGCCTCTCAACAAGCGGCGCATCTTAGGATCGTGTTCCAGTGCTTGCTGGGGAAACTGCTTGTTTAGAAAACTTCAAAAAATTCCACTTAAGTCGCTTTTCAAAGCGATCTCTCACTTGTCAGGCAAACGAATATTATTTCCAACAAAACACGGCAACTTTTTGCATCTTGCCAGTGAGGAATCTCCTGAGGAAGCGAGATCCGTAAATCCTCCACATGACATTGTAGGTGAATTGTTTATAAAAGAATACCTTGACAAGATTGAATATTGACCAAAACGAACCCAGTGGACGCACAAACGCGCCACCAGTACAAAATCTTTTGAGCTCCAGATTATCCTTTTTGTAGTTGTGTTATGATACACCGCGATTAATTAATTATTGTTCTGGGAATCTTAATGTAACTCATCTAGGTGACAAAAATCTTCCGGTTCATAATGACCCAAGGGACAACGACCGAGAATCAGTAACGATTACATCACGTTGCATGAGTAAGTCAGCATCACAGATTTGTAAGAGATGTCCTCTCAGACGAAGAGAAAATCTTCATCACACAAGCACAATCTGTGTAAAACCACACAATAACCAGAATTTCGCTACTACGGTATAGGAATCGTGAGATAAGGGATTTTTCATTGGTTAGTCCTCTGGCGAAGAAACACTTCTGTCGGAAATAAATTTGTGTATCCCATCAGGTTGTTCCTCCACAAGGGAGTACCCTACAACCGAGAACATTCCGTCCATTTTTATGTGCACTCGTTATAGTCAGCTACACCAGCCTTCCAAAAGCCATGTAAGAATTCACCTACGACAGTCACTGTTTCGCTCATTACCACGCACCAAGGTCAGATCAGTTTGTTTGTAACTCGTCTATGTCGGCTGAGTTTAGAATGGACAAAGATACTTCACATTGCTGGTGCTATAAATGTGGGGAATGACGATGATTTACCCCTTCTGAGACTGATTACTGTCATCACATGCTGAAATTTTAGCCAGTACTTTAAATTCATTCACTTTACAAAATGGGTGAGGCAGAGCCAGAAAACATGGTAACTTCACTGCGCCAGTCGCGGAAAGAATGACGACCTTGAAAATTGTTTACGGTTCTTTCACTTTGATCTGGACATGAAGAAAATAAATCTACCGATTGTTACCAAACTTTTCCGAAAAACGGATGCTTCTTTATCCAGAAATACACTCATCTGCAAATCAATTTGGTTTTTGCGAGAGACTCACCTGGAACCCAGCTGAATCTCTCGTTTGTGATGATTTCAGCCTACTAAGCTGAGGGTAATATCTTGTGAGCGGAGGTTACCCCTTGGATATCTCATATTTTGGCTCCTAAACTGGACAGATAAAAGCGATCAAATTGGTTAATCGAGTCAACCAAGCTAACACGGCGTTTGAGCCATCTGGATTCGCATGCCCACACGAGTGCCATTAGCCGCACAACGTGTTCGAAAGACAGCACCTCTCACAGACAGACGAGGCGATCTAATATGTGGCTTTCAGTGTGATATCACCTGACTAACATTAAAGAACAGTTCATTCACGTATCATTGTTCCTTGCGTGTGTGTAGAGTTTGTGCCTATCTTTCCCAGAGACAGCATATCTGCCAATGACGTCATGCTAAGGTACGGGTCAAATACGGTCAGCCACAAAGGATAATTTTGTAACACTAACCAACGCCACTGAAGTGTACTATGAGTCAATCAGTTAGAAACTTTATTGATCTTCACTTCAGTACATATGCCCTCAATCCACAAAGTTATTCGAGCACGTACACTTATATTCAATGCTTGCACGGAACTGACTTGAACCCGCCGCTACATTAGCTTGCAAGGTGTGCGCACCAATAGAGAAGGAGAACGGAATCTCCCTAAGTGAATCGCAATCGAAGCTACCTACAGATATGAAAAAAAACACCAAGTGATACACTGCTCCATCTCTAGTTTTTACAATGACAAACTGTACACGATGTATCAGGTACAACCGTTCACAGACGCTTTATCGGTAAATCTTTTGGCAAATGTACAGGCTACCAACAGAGGGAATATCAGTGAGGCATCGGCACAAATTTTAACCGGTTCCGCTGCACCCCGAATCTTCCCCCAACTGACAGCCTCATCGGGACGAGCACCGGAATCACTGCCATCAAATTCATGTCCCGTGTTGACCAGAACACAAAAATCGGCGCCGTTGCGCATCAGATTAGCGTTGAATGTATGGTGTTTGACGATTCCGCCGCCGAGAACAATCATACCGGTGTTGCGAGAGTAGATTGCAATCAGATTGATGTGTCGGACGTCTTCAACGATATCCAACCGAAAGCCAGGCGATTTGTAAGTGTGGCTGAATAGGATGTCACCAAGAGATCCATCGGTAATTCCTGGACAGAACACGGGAATTCGGTTCTACAAAGATTCAACATAAGTAAAACGAGGATTAAACAGTGTGAAAGATGCAGGCAATACAAATGTTGATAATATCGTTCTTCCAGAAGAGCAACAGTGAGAAGGGTGTACAGTGCTCTGTGGCTTTCGGAATAACCCAGGATGAAAGTCCAGAATGACAGTTTATAAGTGGAACCGCGACAGATGAAGCTGGTCGGTCTGCGTAGGAGAGATAACGCCGGAATGATGTTGAAACGAAAACACCGGTGAGGCATAGCACAGGCAAAATACACTAAAAAAGGACAATGTCATTTAATCCCAGTGCACTTGCACGTTTCTATCTGATGTGCAAAAACGTTGAATCAGAATGAACAACGTCTGGAAATCATTCGAAAATTTACGTAAGTTGTGTACCCAATTGGAAAAAACAGGGTCTCAACAGATGGCAAGGTCCTTTTAGGCTTGTTACGTACAAGCAATTTGACAATATTCTTCTCTGACTGCAACCCAGGGGAGTCAAAATTAAAGACGGAAACCAGTGATCCAGAGAAGAATGAAATTGTGCATAGTGTGAAAATTTCCGAGGTTCACTGATATTCTATGTTCATCACATGCCGGCATAAATGTTCGATCAACAAGGTATTTAGTAGAAGAATCAGCAGTTTACGGGTGTTTGGGAAGGATACTTTCCATACATAATCACACCCAACGCATAATGTCGGAAGGGAATACCTACTGCGAACGATATAAATTTTGCTGTGAACTGAAAGGAAGCCATGATACTCCATCAAAAGTGGTCTATCTGTAATGGCGTAGGGAGCTTCCCACGGAAGTCTCGCGGTTAAAGATTATCCTCGGCAGATCGGGAGTCAAGTGCCTACTGCGAGTTGCGTGATAACCACGAGTGAATGACCTGATTTGCTGAATAACACAGAAGATTACTCTAAGTAATTCTGGGACGTCACCAAGCGCCTACTTAAGTAGAATTAGTCTGAATGGGGCATGCTACTGATGGAGGATGGGTCTGAAGCTGCAGGTATACACAACCGACGGAGAGTGTGGACAGTAAGTTGCATTGAATGGAAATTGTTTACTTTAATGAAGACTTGGCGGCATGAAAGAACTGAGTGACGAAGAGATCGTCAAAAGTTTCCAAGCCATCAAATCACTGAAACTGAGGCTTCGCATGACGTATAGTTGAAATCTAATCCTGAATACCACGAGAGACTATGAACCACTTTAGTACAGGCGGGATTTGACTGGTCTCCATCATATACTGTCTTTATTATAGTCACCTACAGATAAATACATACATATAATAAATATATAAATGAATAAAATATAATCATCATCACCATCATTGACAGCTCTACCAGTGAAACACACCGGTGCTCAACTATCATATTACCATGAGGAAAGAAATCCTTAACAAAGAGCGAAAGGGGAAGGGTAGGGATCTATTGCAAGGACGAATAATGTCCTCGAAAAAAACTATCAGGAATAGGGCGCCCACAACTTTGGACAGCAGTAAGATGTACACGTCTGAGCAATTAAGACGCCATCGACAGAACTGACCCAGCGTTCTGTGTGAACCTCAGCCAACATAAGCCCAGAGCACAACGATAGGCGAACTCTAGCTAGGTAGTCCGGCTAGGAAATGACAATATGTGTATCATGTCCTGAAGGGTTTCCAGTCACAAGCAAGCAGGATCACGTGGGCCCCCAGCCAGAAAGATGCAAAGATCCCACCGCAATCAGTTTCACCGTAGCCGTTTTCGTTTCAAGTTATCATGTCACGGCCTGTCTCCCGCAAACCTACCGCCAATAACGGCTTGGAACCAGCCGCTTAAGAGACGCTTTCCAATTCCTCAACTATTTCATGAAAATAAAAATCCGCACAAAAAAACAACTCCAGACAAAGGCCGTCCACCTGAGCGGTAAAAGTCCTTGTTCTGGTACAAGGATGCAAACAAGCAATATTAATTGCCAATAATCTCAGTTCACACCATACATAACCGTCCGATGCATGCTAACCACTTTTTTCTATGCATTTACAAATCTGGAGCACTCAATAGACGCACATTGCATGAGGTTGTGATTTCAGGATGAAGATCTGAAAAAATTGGTCCCCTTATCCACTGTCCATCTACCGCGCATTGATAGGGTGACGTGTCACGGCTCGAGTTTTACTTCTGCATCCCAAGCTAGGCTTCCTGGCATACAGTGACCTGCCTTCATACGCGGTTTATGCTTCTTCTAAACATCTACCTGTTTCGTTTTTGGCCTGTTCGCCGAGCTGGGCAGTGCACCGACGATGTCACCTCGATTGGTGATGAAACGTTTGCAATGCAATTGCGAAGCTCGGCGAACAGACCAACAACCAATCAGCGCACCCGAGCTACCTATATTCCACAACATTGCCAACATCTACCTGTGTTTGGTTGGGATTATGACTTTTAAAGTCGCACATCTGCAGCGATATCTGCACTAGAGTGGGTCAAATAAGATTAGCTAATCGTTGGTTTGTTTGCTGAGCTGGGCAATTTGAATGCAAACGTTTCAACACCAGTCTATGTGACATTATCAGTGCATTGTTAGTGTGCGTAGTGTGGCGTAGCGATGGACTGGTGGTTGTGCCTACCCAGATCATCCTCAATAAGGAATAAGGTTAGATAAAAAGGAAGTTCGATGGGATGATTGAGTTGGGTAGCAGTGAAGTAAGGGCTCAGAGAAAGTGTTCAGTGGCCGGACATAATTTGCACGCAGGCAAATCGAGAAGAGCTACCAGCTCCAATTCCAGCCTGACCTCCTCGCTGTACCCGTGGATATCCCACAGAAAAATACGTGAAAAAATACAGTGAAAATACATTTGTCATGACCATTACTGTGTGAACCTCAGCTGTGATTGTCATTTGACACCACCTGTCTCACTCAAAATGAAACCATCTGTCGCCCGTTGCCTCTGATCACATGGAGGCCTATTAGCTTCGCCTTCGCACGGCTTCGCCTGTTCAAAGGGAAAACTTTTGGAAAGGAGTATGATTGCTGGAACACTTAAAAGAGTTTGAATGGATGATGTTCCTAATTTTGCCACCCTGTTCCAGTGACAACAATCCGCCCAGGTTTGAGTACGCAATAAGTTCGCAGTGCAGTGTATGTAGTGTTTATAATTGTAGGCTGCAGGTAGCCAACAACTTGAGATGAGAACCACTGAAAAACAACGTGATACTAATCGAGTTGGTCATATCAATTTGGTTTAAACCCAGCAACATGCACACCCTAAAGTCCCCACTAAAAGACCTCACGAGACCAAAATGAAACGTAGATTAAGGCAGTGATAGCTAGTAATACCGTTGAACTCGTGAGGGTCGGTTGATTTTGGTTCACCTGCCGACTTTCCAGTTAGACTGTGTAGGTTTATAGCATTTATCTCCGTTGGTCGACATCTTGTTCATAGAAATGGAATTGTTGAAATTCCACAGACTCTGGAATACTAGCTCGCGAAGCGTGAAACGCACTCACAGGCTCGTTGAAAGGAACAGCCACAATCACGTGATCAGTGCGTAGGAAAGGTATTAAGTTTATTGAGTCATACCGAAATGAATATCGTGGACACAAGAACAGTTCCGAAGGAAATCTGGCTAGCCCATGTGAAGACCTACCATAGGTACAGACCACTTTGTTCGTTCTTCAAGCATAGTTTTTGAAGGGAAGAATCTATTGACCCCTTAAATCCAAGTCTTCATACTTACAACATCCTCCAAAACGACTGTAAAAAGTTAGAGATTACACTTGATTGCTGTCGAGTAGTCAAGCTGACTGGTATGTCTCGGGCTTAGACAAAAATTCAGTTTCCTATGGAGATCCATCTAGTGCTGTTGGAAGCCTGTGCCGGCAAATTGACCCCTTTAAGATCCAGGTCGATAATCAAACAGCCTGTCGAGGCTTTTTTTATAAAGTGTACACGGCTTTCAGTTACCAAGCGCACACAACCTACACAGTGATTGCAGCTGCGAAGTTCCTTTATCGAAAACGGAAACAACAGGGAAAGCTGTGCAGTTAGTGAGATAGTTGGAAAGAACGAGATGCGAATGTAGCAGTGGTTCCACACCAGCCACCCGTGTTTTTGTGGTATTAACAGGAGGAGAAAATAGCTCGAAGATATGTGATTCGAGACAGGCCGAAGACTGTTGGTGTCTTTAACCACCAACGTATCCCATCACAAAAGTCTCCATTTGGGAAGTGGCAGTTGATAACATTATATAATAATATTATATAATATGGTAATATCATCCATGACTGCTAAGTAATGATCCGGCCTGAACTCCAGGCCGTGTCCACGGTGTACATGAAAAACCTAAGGGGTTCCGCCCTTAGTTCACTTGTCGAGCGTTAGTTACTTCTCCCATAGACAGCGTGTGCAGTGCGGTGGACTACACAATCATAGCGTTCACCTGGGGGATATTGCCGGTATGCTAACCAAGCTACTTCCTAGAGAATCACTTGCTTCCAGCTCAGTATGATTGTTGTGATGTGCTGGGAAATCCAAACCTTAGACTGGGTTGCCTGGGCCAGCTAACACACAACAGTCCCCTTCTGAGTCTTCCTAAAGTAGACGGCAAAACACTAGCACATCGGAACTTACCACATGACACCAGTAGTAAATCGACTCAGGGTTGTTTATCTCCTTACCTAGACGGTCTATTAATTTCGAGGGCGTCCAGTTAATGCCCTGAAATAGAAAAACAACGAAATAACTGAAAGGCTGCAGTGCATAAGTGCACAGAGCGGGCTAGGATGAGCCACTAAGTAAAACGACGTCATTCGGGACCCAGAAACAAAAAGCGAGAGTAACCAGGGTATAAAAACGTACACATCATGTAATTCATTGGATGCTACCAGCCAGCCAAATTGTTTGTCGCAAAATGCGATTACCCCTCATACTCCTCAGGATTCTGAACTCAATTGCCTATACCATGGGAGACGTGGGATACCGAAACTCAATTAATCCAGAATGCTACTGAATCCTTCGCGCGACTGGAACAATCCGATCAGCTATTAGGAAGGGGAAAAAAGATAACATCCGTGTGGGAAATCCTCAATGCCATGGACCACGAAATCACCAAGTCGTATTCTCATAAGAGAAGCTATATCCTAGTAGGAACTATTGTACATGACTGAATGGAAGTTTCATTGTCAAGTATAAACCTGTCCAATAAATCCAACCTGTGTTGGCAAGCCTAGAATCACGACAAAGCTGTTTCGAACATCTTCCAAGAATCACCTTACAACTGTCCACCGAGCCAAGTAGGCGTCAGCCTCCTCTTCGAAGATGAACACCCTAGCTGGTGGTTGACACAGTGAGCATCCTAGCTATCACGAGATGGCTCGCGGTAGTTTACCTGAACTCTTATGCGCCGTGTTAACATTTATCCTCAACAGTACAGATTAGCATTGCACGCGTGAGTGTTGACTGGTGTTCCAGGTAAGAACTTCACAGGGAACGCCAACAAGCCCGTGGAGTTCTCTTTTTCGACCATGTTACTCATATTCTGTAAGTACTAAGGGATTCATATTTCATTCCCGGATTTCGTCGTTTTGCTGGCGGTGAGTTTGACATTTTAAAGAAAGAAAGAAACTTGTGATATTCCAACCCAAGGAGGTGATTGAAAAGTGCTACTCCAAACTATTCAATCCCACGTAACATAGTAGCTACATATCAGTTGACCTAAGTGGCAGCTGTAGTCAGAGAATACATGACAGAACAAGAGTGCCTTCGGTTGTGGTTAATTGCGATGCGTAAAAAAAGACTTCAGGATGCGTTACGTTCGTATACACTTTCACATGTGACATAAAAGAAGATTAAAATCAACCACTGAGTTGTTGGCCCAATACCGTGTGTTTAAATTTCTTCGGGTAGCTTCTTCTGTCTTATCTCAGAAATTCGACTACCCTAATGCATTCGCACGGGTTAACCAGACTACTGGCTTTGGTTAGTTTCCGCACGAAACTATTGCGCTCTAGTATTCACTCAGTGACATAAACTTCTCAGATTTGTTTTCCTCGTTTCATCTTCGACATTTTCAAGTTGCATCTTTCCTCCTCAGTCGCCAGAATAATCGATATTTACACAGCTCACGGTTCAGAAACAGAACACAAAAGAACTATGGTCCGATACAAACGATTCTGATGGGAGTTACAGATGGGAATCCTGCACTGTCCCTATATAAATCATGGAATATCTAGTAATTCCAACAACAGCGATGCTGGGAAAGAACACCTATACGACTGGATAGACAACAACCGCCAACCACATACTACTAGAATCAAGAGTGAACTTCATCGGCTGCCCATTATTAGAATGCATCCCACCTATACATATACAATCACCATAGAACAGCTGATGAAACACAACGATAAGGTGCCTAACACCGATTTATCCACTTTCTGAATATTCCCCAACTGCCGTTTGGAAGCATCTGCGAAACAGACACTTCAGTCGTGTAAATCTCGCGTATTCGGTACGCAGAATTTTATGGGCGATTAAGCAATCTCAAAGACGCAACGATGCATGAATTACAACTAAAAGCTGCTTCAAATGGGGCCGTGAAAAGGGAGTTTGCACTTCCGCTTCTGCTGATCAGCTACGAGGGAGAAAAACGTGGACAAAAGCAGGGAACGGATGTCCTTCCGTTCATGGGCTCGATCAATCCCAATCACTCCAACATGTCGATATATTGTCGATCTTCCAAGTTTTAGTTTTGGTGTACTACGACTATGCGAGTTACATATCCACACAATGAAGCTCCGGATTCTAAACAATGGGTGGATAGTCAAGCTGAAAGGATATCCTATTGATTGATAACATACGATGGATAGCGAGCAATAGACTAGTAATTGATCACGCAGAAAGGATTATAGGAAAATAAGATCTGTAAAATCCTGTTAGACTGACAGCAAAATAATAACTTCAAATGGTTCTGAGAGAATGTGAAATCTCGAACACAAGAATTACAGAAAAGCACACATCGACCAAGAAACCTATCCCATCTATGCCTATCTAATGAAGTAAACTTCGTGTGTTGAAATTTTCGGAACCCGAGAAAATTTTCACCACTCACCTCGGTCTCTTGTTCGTAAAGCATACGGTCTAGGATGGGTGACAACCAGGCTTCGAACTCCACGTAATTACTGTTGGGCACCAGCAGGTTGCCTATACGATTCACACCAAGTTCTCGAAGTTCATGCCCAGACCAACGTTCAAAATCACCGACGTACGATGGCTTTAGACATTTCACAAAGTCCTCCTCAACACCTCCGGCCGACGTGATAAGCACATCAACCTGCAGAAAATAACACAGAACCATTACACAAAAAATAGGAAACGACAGGGAATTTCGAATTTCAAAAATGCTTGAAAAACTTATTGTTGAAAATGTTGAGGTTGGAAAAGTTGCGATTTTGGGATAAAAGTGGAAAACAAGTTCAACCATTGGGTTAGTCAATACGTGCCACACGGAACAGCGATAACCACAATGTTGGTTGGCTTTCCAGATTTAGAAGAAAAACGCCATTTGAGTGAGTCACATTCCACCTAGGTTTTGCGGTTTCGCTCGTCCATTCAGAACACAGGACAAATACGACCAGGGTCGACAGCTTTATGCGCTCGCATCAATAAGAGATCATTTGCGAATGAGGAGGGGGACACAAGCATAGGTGGAACAGCTTAGCATATACTGGAGTACTTGAAAGCAACAAGGGCGCAGAACGACAATACCACTGTGATCGGGTTTCGTTGGTGTCCACGCACTTGATCATCACAGACCACGCGTTCCAGGTAATTACACCCAACCCGAACGTAGCTAGCCATTAAAGGAGGCTTCTCGATTCAGTTCATTCAGCCAGCAGCGTGCACGCAAAGACTTCTGATCAAAGTGTACCTGTCCTGGAATTGAACCTTGGTAACTTTTGTATGTGACTCCACTCTACTTTTCATCATGTCGATCAACCAAATTTGTGTTTTTTAGCGTCCAATGGAAACATCAAGCCAATCGACTCTTGGTACTGTATTGATGAAATCGATCAACTGAATTAAATATTCTACGCGTCTAATGGTGCACTCTAATGATGATAAAGGTGTCAGCGGTTCCTCCCGAACTATGCTTCCAGACGAACACTGTATATACGGATGATTGTTTAGAGAAGGATATCAGGGTAAGCCATACTTTTTGACACTCGACCAGAGGTAAAAAAAGGTGTGACCTCTCGGGAAGTGAAAGCCAAACTATGATCTCTCAGATTAAGTACATGGGATTAACCACAATAATCCCGCCAGAACATGAGAGTGATGTGAAGGTGAAATCTGAAACACAGGAAACAAACGGCTGACTTACCATGTTGTGTTGAGCAAGGAATCGGATCACTTCGCGTACACCACATGACACCATGTTGGATGTGTAGCCAAGAAAAATGGTGCAGTTGTTAAGTGGACGCTTGAGCGGATGAAGACTAGATAATACTTCCACCTGTTTCCGCTCTAGTTCCGTTTCCGGCTTTTCTTCACGTCTATCGAGCTGTAAAAATAGCATCATACAAAGGAAGAAAGCTAGCATGTTCTCCATGACTGAAATCTAAAACAAATTGGCTAGTGAACATGCCGAAATAAAAACATGCCAGGAATGCGGAGCAGTCCGATATCAGACTGGCACTTCTCCGCCAGTTATACCAACCTTCAAACAAAGGCATCTCGTAGAAGATGATTTCCCGCGCCGACTGGGACAACTATAACTGACAGTCCGATATGAATTGATTTGCCTGACTGGAGGCTTAAAAGCCTGTACTATTAGAAAAACCTTTAATTGAAACTCCTCTTCCCCTGAAAGAGGATTCTCCTATTCACAGGTTTTTTCGCGAGAAGTCACAAACAGCACTGTTGATGAAATGATACATTCATACAACGAGACGAAGGGCGAAACTGAAAATGGGGTTTCGGAGATTTCAGGAACCTTGACAGTAGTGTCGGTGAAAAACAGCTGCCGAATGTTCTTTTCAGTGAAATCCAAACGGCAGCTGTCCTTCTCAGGAGACAGTTTTCATCAGATCACCCGTCAGAGAATGCCCCATCTGGCTGGTCCCCCGGAGACCAGCTCAAAACTGAGAAGACCGTCTTGAGAAGATCGCTGTGAGTAGACTTCCATAAGCGGGGTTTCCTGAGAATGGAGACAACTGTATGGAAAATTTCCTGCCTCATTTGAAAGAAGGGTTAGGCTCCGACTCTTCAAAACGCCACATTTATAAAAAGCTAAGCGGGCTGCCTAGCTGGGAGCTTTCTTCAGCCTGAACAACCGGGGAATACCATTCACCCTCTTCGTCCACCGGCCCTCACCCACACTTCCTCACCCTTCAACTGGTCCACTGTGGTCACTTCGCCTACCAGTTCCCTAACGATTGTTCCGTGTCCTAATCACCCAGCAAAATAAGCCAAAACACTACCTGATTAAACTCAAAAAAATCTCATCTATATTGCACCTTTCATCTTCCGTACGCTGCCAGGTTGGACAACAGGCATCTATTGTTCAGACTGATTTCTGTTGAAGTATATTGTCTCCAAAACACCCATTTCGGTGGTGCACCTAAAGCCGTTTAGGATAGGTCAACTGTTTCAATTTTCACTATTCAGATATCTGGTGATCTTAATGTAACGGCTCGTGGTATCTACTCTATGGAAGCTGTGCCCGGTCCCAGGGTTGATACCATTTTAATGGACTGGGTCCCAGCAAACTTCGTGGTATCTACTCTATGGAAGCTGTACCTGGTCCCAGGGTTGACACCATTTTAATGGACTGGGTCCCAGCAAACAATCGACTTTGTGTTGTACGGTATCTATTTGCTGTGTCAGCATACGCCCCGACAGACTTCAGTTGACAAAGATGATAGAGGGACGAAGAACAGATAGTCATCCTGGCAGGTGATATGAATGCCTAACTTAGATAACCATCCCAGAAGCTGACGCCCACCGCAGGCGAGTGAATTCTTAAGTTGTGTTGAAAGCCGTCTGCTCCTGACAGGTAAAACTGTCAGCACAAGTACTTAGGGACTTGGAAGTCGCCAACCGCAGGCAAGTCATGAACTCAGCTGGATCATCCGAAAAGCCTACACCTCAAACACTCAGTCAGAAACTGCCAACATGGATGCCACTGACATTGGTCAGCCACCACTTCGTTCGGTGTTTCCAGCCACTCCGAAAGAGGATCACGTTAGCCCCATCCTCGAAGGTGAAGAGCACCAACAACACTTAAACTCAGTCCACCTCGAGGTTTTTGTCACTCCGAATCGGGCATGGAAAGCAGCCCTAATCTAAATAGGTGGTAACCAAACATGCGAAACACGGCCCAGCTGGAGACACAGAGTCACAAAGGTTGGTTGGAGGATTAATGAAAGTGAGATGGGCTATGCTTTTAGGATTGTCTGCCCAAGCCAGCCGAATTTGGAAAACGAAAACTGGATTTCCTTGAGATCGGCAGATCTTACTATTGGCAGCAACTGCATCATAAACTAGAGACCATGATGACGCACGCACATCTTTCAAAAGCCTGATAATCAAGAGTCTGGGGAGCGACAAAGAATGCTGGTAGATTCCGAAAGTCCATGCGGTGGAGAAGACATTCACCAAATACAACAACCACACCCAACTTCAGTTGGATCGATCAATTAACCGAAAGACGACCGTTAGTGAAACGACTTGAGAAAAAGATGGAAGCGTAATTCATTCGCAGAATCGTCATCTTGGGTGATGAATTGAACAATTCAGCTGACCCCTTCAACAAAATCTCGGCAAAACCCGACGGACCAGAATAGAACGCCAGGCCCAGCGCGCCAGAAACAACGGAAGTCCAGCGCAATATATCATTCCTTCAATATCAGAAGGTAGATAGTCCACATCCTGCACAATTCATGCAGGTTAGTGGAGCCATGGTGAGTAATCCGACGAGCTAGCTGCAGATTTAGAACGAAAACAGGATGCCGGTGCAATGGAGCGCTGCGACTGCAATCCCAATCTCCAAAAAGACGCAAGAAAGTCATCCCAAAACCATCGTAACATAAGCCTGGTTGCCGTAGCATCAGAAATGCTGTGGCATGCTCTTGCACAGGTTGATCGACAGACATATTCATGAGCACCAAGCTGGGTTTCTCCCTGGCTGAGGCCTCATCGACCATATCATTAACTTGAGAGAGGCTCCACTTTTCCATACGTCCAAAGTTGGTCGTTTTGGTTTATATGGCGGCTGTGTTTGATTCTGTTGACTGTCAGAAACCATTGCGATGTCTGGTGATCAAAAATGACCCTACCACATTTCATCTCCCAGAACAGCACTGTATTGTAAATCCATTACGTGTATACAGGTTCAGACCTTTCAAAGATGCAAGTCATGTTAAATAAACTAAATAACCCCCGGATGGTCTGGTATGCGCCCCACACCTTCGAAGCGTAAAGTACCCTGAAAAACTGGGTGAGACCAAACCGAAACCTGACACTTGCAAACCTCTCCATCGACGTGGTACATGAATTTATTTATCCGGGCAGTTGTAAATCGCTAGAGGCGCGATTAGTTCTCGAATTGAGAGGCCAGGGAAGCTTTTGCCAAACTCCAGAACCTATGGCGCTGGCGTGACGTCACTTCGTCTGTCAAAGGTAGAGTGCACATTGTAGTGGTGCGACCCATACTGCTTTATGAATTATAAGCGTGCTCCCCAAGTGTTAGGGATACACGAAGTTTGACCATCGGTGTCTCCTAAGCATTGGTTGGGTCTGGTGTGCATATCGGTTTAGCAATGCTGAGGTAGGCCAGATGGTTTTAAGAAAAACCGACCCTCCCGCGGTGGATAAGCTACTAGCGCTTCACAGGTTACGCCGGTTAAAACATGTACTTCGAATGCCACAAGACCGTCCACCTTTCCAGAGCTCCTTTCGTCCGCCATGTGCTGAGTGGAACCAACTCAGAAATGGACAGTCTATAACCTGAAGATGGAGTTTGAAAGCCCTAACCATTAAACTCAGTTGGGTTTGTAACTACCGTCTCCCTGAGTGGGAACTCCGGGGCCCAAATCATGAATGAGTAATGACACTGATCCATATGGTCCAACCGCGCATTTAGTGGTGCACGCGCCTCAAAGCTATCGTCTGCAATGCGCAGCTGCTCAGTTTACCGTTTCTTCAACCAATTAGATTGATTCAACACCAACTAATTGACTGTGCTTCTAATGCCTGGTTATATCTCCCCTGTGCATACACCCCTGGTGATCGAAACTGCAGCCGCCGGAACCACCGTGTCTTTGGTACACGGTTTATAGATTGATATAAATTGATACACAACTAGTTACTTATCGTGGTAGTTTCTGTACTGTCCTTTCACCATTGCTCATCAAATCCGATGGTACCGGGTGAAAACATAACGCGTGCCAGAAGGATATGGTGGGTTGTCACAAAACCGTCATCAGAGAGAGGTTGGCTCAGATATGGCTGAATACGAATCAAAGAGGTTTGGAAAATCTACCGACGTAATTCTTGCGAGGATGCCTCCAAATTGAGATGCACCATTCTTTGTGTGTGGTAAAAGTAACACACATGTACAGAAAACAGGGTTCTCGAACATCCATTTTATCTTCAGCCCGACACATACGATACCCTGCTACCATCTGAATGAAAGGGGTATCCAATCCAATTCAGGATAACCTGTTGCCTCACCGGCCCGGACACGCGTAGAAAGCGAGTGCCCTGTTGTGTAGGTCAACCACATTGGTGGGAGAAGTGAGTAACAAGAAAGAAACTACAACAAACCTGATAGGAATGAATGAACTTCTATGTGATGCACTACTCAAAAACTCTTCGACAGCCCACGACCGGTTTCGCCCTTCTTGGGGCTCATCAGGTAGGCGCAGTCCCCGAGTTTCCGTCAACCTTATGTTCTACTTGAACCCAAATTGCACTGTTTTCGAGAAATACACTCATTTGCATACCAATTTGGTTTTTGCGAGAGACTCACCTGGAACCCAGCTGAATCTCCCGTTTGTGATGTTTTCAGGCAACTGAATGTGCTGCACCAGGCCGCCTCATGTTCCAGTTGCTACGATATTCGAGATATCGCGATACATGTATATACGTAATGTACTACTCATAAGGTTGCTGAAAATTCTTCGACAGCCTGAAAACATCACAAACGGGAGATTCAGCTGGGTTCCAGGTGAGTCTCTCGCAAAAACCAAATTGATTTGCAAATGAGTGTATTTCTCGAAAACTTCTATGTGCTTGTTGAAACCGAAGATTCGTTTCGGATTTTTACTAATTTTCGGGGACAAAACGCCACAGCCACAGTTGAACGCAAATGAAGACAGACAGGGTGGCGGTAAATTAGTTGGACAATTATGCTAACATGTTCAATCAGTGTTCAGGCAAAAACCCCGTTCATGTTAAATAATCAATAGAAGTAAATAGCAGTAGGATAACGAACCATCATATTGATCACATCGACAGCCCGTGCAAAATGTGTGGCTTGAAAGCCAGTCGAACGGAAGGAATCCATTATGGCCGAAAATTCGACACCCTTGTTGAAATCATATCCTTTGACAGGTTCAGTTACACCAGTTGGTAAATTCACAGTAGACTTTAAGATACACTCGTTGAAATTGGGTGGCCTTGTGGGCTCCGCCTGCCCTGCGTTGGCGTTCGGTTGTACGATATCGCCGGAATCCTGTGAAGAAACACAGCAGACTACGGTTGAATTATAGCCACACGAGCCTTACTCGATATGAAAACGGATATCCAGGCAAAGGAAAAACAGCTGGACCGAAAAGTGACATGAACAAAGCCAACATACCGCTCCCTTCCGCCATTTAGGGGGTGCACACGGCAAATAACAAGGGTGAGAACAGAGCACAAACCACATTCACCACTAGCGCCTAAACACCAATGAACCCTTAGAACTAAAATTTGGCGGCGAAATAAGCATTGTCAAGTAGGCCGTGACTGACAATCAACTATGCAAAGGGTAGGACGTAGGTGTCTCTGAACTGGCGAACGGGTTCATGATCGCGCGCATAGTAACTTTGGTGTATTTTCATAAAAAAAACTACTCACAAGGTTGCTGAAAACTCTTCAACAGCCTAGGGGGATTCAAATGCGTCTCCTGTGAAAAACAAGTTGATATACAAATGAGTGTATTTGCCTTACCTTTGGTGTAGTTCGGTTCGATGTTCTTGACACATACGGACCGACTGGACTCACGAAAGATACTGTACGATCAGGGTGGCGTACGACCACAGATTTTCCAAGAGGACCCTCCGCGAAAAGCAGTTACTACATCTAATTGGAAAATGTTTGGGTAGTCATCGTTTAAGAGAGATTTGGTAAACCATCGGTGGATTTAATGCTGAGCAACGCTTCGCTTTTGACACAAAAGCTTCGTCAGCTCAAGTGAGTAAGTAACCAGGTTGATCGGGTTTTGAGGCATTCAGGGAACCAATCCGTGAGATTTCTTATGACTAGCCGACTTGATCAGTGCTGGGTGTCGGTCTGAAGTTCCTGTTTGTTGGTTAGTGGGAATGACTAACATTTACGATAGATTGGTTGGGGGGATTGTCTTCATGTTGAAACCGGATTTTGCGGCCTTGCTTTTTCGGTCTAGGACACCTTAATGGAATGTTCCTCTTGGGGATCGTTCACAGATTTTGTTCGCCTGAGTTCGTCGAGTGGTGCCGGGACAATTGGTTTGGGGTTGGGGGTGGTCAATTGGATCTTACTGTTTCGACTTTGTACTTTTAGACCCAGACCATTATGCTGGTAACTGCACACCGCCTCCTGTCAATTTCGGCTGATCTAAATCCGCTCTCCACAGTCTTGCCAGTTCTACACTCCCTATTCTATTCACGCTGGGACGCTTGGCGATTTCCACCGCCTCGGTCACCAGTCGCTGTGGTGTGAATCTTAAACCCCGTCTCAGAATGTCCACATTTTCAAAATCTATCCTGGGCCCAGTGTCTAGTGCATGTCCTGCCATTGCCAAATCTCTGACTATCGCCTGATATTCATCTACGTTTCTCGGTGGTCTGTTAATGGATCGCTTATGCTCACCGATTCTGATGTCTGACCTATTTAAACTTTCGTACAGTCGTTACATTTTATTTTGTATACACAGTTCCTCGTCCTATCAACCTGCGATCCTTCAACTGCACCAACAGCGAGTGTACTCTCCCTTCTGGAATGCTACTCTGGTGTTAGCCGCATTCAGTACCCTTCAAATGACTTCAGATGTCCCTGTTTTGCATGCAATGACTGCTATTCAGATCCACTCCTTGTTGGACCGTGTTGACACCAATACCCGTCTTAGTTGCCGCTTCATTAAACCCACTGGGTATCCGTTATCTTGAAGTCGCTTTTTTACCTCAAGTTGTGCTGCTCTTCGGGCAACCTCTTCTGCACACAGTGCTCTTACTCTCTTAAACATCGTTGAAACTATTCTAACGTACACTGCTTCTGGATGTGCTAAGCAGTAGTTTACTACCGCATCACTATCTGCTGATTTCCGGTAAATAGTTGTTTTTAATTTCCACCACTCTCGTGTGTCATGCAGTCAAGGAAGGGTGGACTTTAGATCCATGCTAAACTTAATGTAAGGGCCCAAAGTGTTAAGATATTGAAAGAATTCGTTAACGTTATCCCACATTAACGTGTCATCTAATTAACGCCAGAAAACTCTTGGCGGACGTTCGAATCCGTTTAAAGCTTTATGTTCAAAGTCTTCCATGTACACGTTGGCGAAAATCGGGGATAGTGGTGATCCCATCGCTAGACCTTGCTCTTGAGTGTATATAACTGAGTCAAAGTGACTGAGGTTAGAACATACTTTTATGCCTTCAACTGTCTCGTCTACGGAGAGCTGCGTTCGTTCTTGAAGCGTTGTCTGCCAGCAACAGCCTTCTCACTACTTTCAGATTGTCCGCTTTAGGGACATTGGTATACATCGAGTTGACATCAAAGCTAACAGAAACTTCGTATAGCTCTAACTGAAACCCAGCCAATTTTTTGTCAAAGTCATACGAATTTTGGAAGTGTGCGGGTGACTTGCCGGCAATCGGTTTACGGATACTTGCCAGTTCATGTGGTGGTGAAATAGGGACACCGTCCTTGTGAATTGCACATTTTGGGTACAATCGATAACACTTGCCTCCCAACTTCAACCTTACTCTGATTCATTAGTGACGCAACTTCATCTATTTAAACCCCCAAGTATATTCCACAACTCATTTTGTTTGGGATATACTGTTGGATTAGTGTTACACTGACGATCAGATTGCTTCCCGAACTTGGAGTTTGTGTTCAATTGGGGTAGGCTCATCATCTTCTGAAGGCCGAACTACATGCCCTAGTCTATGGAGCGTGGCCAGTGAATCTATCGACGGAGTTATTTTCCCCAAAACGCCGATCCGGCGTATTTCTGCATTCCTGGTCCGGTGTTCCCACCAGATCCACCTGACGTTTCAGTTAAACTTCCGGAGTATTATTCATTTACCTATGCTGTCCAAACTAGGGGAATCTGCATATTTACGTCCTCGCGAAAAACGTCCCGTAGGCTCCCAAAGACCATGTAACTAGGTTAGCAGCATTCTGACCATATCCAACGGAACGTGAGCAGCGCGGAGTAGACAAATAAAGTATTCGTCCAATCTAGAAAGATAGCAGTAAGAGGGTAATATTTCGCTTCGAAAAAACAGCGGCCACGGAGAAACCACTATTTCTGAAATTCAGGAACAACTGAAGCACACCCTGAAGAAACCTTGCGCCGCCCAATGGAAACTGTATAGGTGCCACCCATGAGCGCACACTGAGACAGGGAGACGGATTTTCACGTCCGACTTTTTATTGGTATTTGCAGGATATCTGTACCCCAATAAGAATGAGGTCGACAAAATTGTGCGGTGCCTGACCTTGTTGTGGGCTGACTGTTAAGACATTGTGAAAACTCTCAAAATCGGACTGAGCGCTCAGCCCCGTGCGAATATTCTGGACAACTATTCAGGTCAACAGGGTATGCAAATACTTGTGAGTCTACATCGGGAAGTTAATGAGCAGTAAAACCCCTCCACGCCACGCATAAACCAAAAGCAAACTCAGGGAGACTGCGACTCGCTTCTTCAAAGTGGGCGCAAAGCCTATCACTAGTTAACAACGATGGGTCGTACATGTCCTCAAAAAAAACCTTAGACCGATAGGGACCCAAATACAACTCAAATTTGGATTACTTATCAAGATGCCTCTTGCCCATTAAAAGACATGATCAAGACAGCTACCTACCGATCACAAGATAGCTACCCGCCAACAATACATGTGGGTCACTTAGGAAAAACGTTCAGAAGTCGGTTTAACACTTTCACGCGGCTAAACGTTGCCATAAGGCGATCGAAGGTTGTGAAGGTGTAGCGCAAGAGAACCCTAGAATATTTGTTTCGTACTCGCCTTCGAAGTCGAAACGCTATTGAAACAATTACTGTCTGATTCGATCCAATGTCAAAATGGTCATTTCAGTCTGTTAAAACGACCTACCGATCAGTTTGTCAGTAGGTTGCACTAAAACATGAATCTGTATAATGTAGTGGGTCTAATGAGAAAAATTCGGCCACAAATTCTATCCAGTCAGTCTTTCACCATTTCCAGCTCGTTCATTTGCCGGTTTTCATCCAAAGGGATTTCGAGAAGCTGTCATGTTTTTGTCAACCCAGCAGCTAAATAAGAAAATTTCTTGCAGAGGACCGTGTAGATTTAAGAAGTTTGCGGTACAGTCGAACTTTCATAGGCAGCAAGATTTCGATATCATCCGGTGAAAACGGGAACGACCATTTGCCATGTAATGAAGCGTTTTACGTCCGATTTGGATAGTCCTTCCGAAGTTTAAATATCGGGTATTCCCTCTCGAAAAAAGGAGGAACAGTATCCCATGAACTGAATAACAGGGTTCAGTACAGCGCTTCTTCTATTCAGCAACCCTCCCATTTTAATGAGGCCATATGAACAGGTACGCCAACCATGCCCTGTCGTACAGATGTTTTCTCTGAAATACAATCAGGTTTCTGATAAAGTCACACGGGACTGTCTTTTCTCGAAATCTCAGTGACGTGGTGTTGCAACGGGAGCGGCAGGTAAATATGCCAGGTCAACGAAATTCCCTCTAAGAAACGAAACGAAGTATCACCTGATTTCACAACCATTCAGGAAAAAGAATTGCGGGGAAGAACTTATATTCTCTAAAAAAATATAAAGGATGCAGAATTAAAAATCAGAGTAGGCGCCAATTTTCATACCAAACACTGTCATTTTCTGTGGCTGGACGAGAAATACCCTGCTCATCACTCGGGACCACTGGCACCTCCATCTCTTCCCCCGACGAGTTCCTCACGATGCGTCCTCGGTATGGCCCCAGAAGTGTCGCGTCCGCTTCACACAAACTAATGCCTTTTGTATTGATCATAAATTTGTTGGTCATTTCTGGGTCGCGAAGGCGAATACGTACAAGACTACCGCGGGGATAGTGTTGATTCGCAGGTTGAGGGCAAACACAGTGGAACTTCCCGCCAAAGTCAATATAAAGGTCTGTATCGTTGACGTTCTCAATAACAACTCCGATGACCTGAACATAGGTAAATGAAGGAATATTTCATGAGATATCCATCACCTTCGTCTTCTACCTTATTTCACACAACACAGAGAAAGAAGCTTCTTAGTATACACAAACGGAATCACGAAAGTATCACCGACTGTCTTACAAGAATTACAAACCTTTCCTTAGTGTTACCGTGGAATTCACATTCGAAATGACATCACAAGTTGATTCGGTTTCGAGTTATTTTTCTCGTAAATTGTTTGTTCACAAAACTGAGTATGAGACCAATCTTCAGTGTACACGTAACTACCTCCCGTTATGAGGCGAAAGTCATATGAGTTTGGTATTCCTGAATCGTTTGCCACTAAGAGCATAGCGAAATCAAAGCGAATCCTCACAGACGCCTTTTGTGGGATGAAAATACGAAAAGATTTGATAGGTTGGAACAAGATCCACGCATCCACCTCCTTCGGAAAATGTGCCTTTTGTGAATCCCGGTGTTACTATTACCGGTGCCATGATTAGGAAACCAAGGAAAACATTTATGTGAACCACAAAATCTTCATCTTGGCAAAGTCATTGGAAAAACACCAAAAAGTTGAGTAACGCAGATAAAATACCATTAAACGACAAATAAAGCCGCGATATTGTATCCAGGCATATGGCAGTAAAAAAATCAAAAAAGTGTATATAACAGTAAACTCACTTCGCGCGAGTCGAAGTCGCCCATTTGGACAAAAGGGCTATTCCGGAGAAGGGTTGAAAATGACTGCTCCTCATTAGGGATACGTTTTGAAGGAAGTTTCCGGATATTCATTTCTTGCAGTAAGCGGCCAAGTGTCCAAGGGACGAATGCGACGGCGGTCGAGGGCGGCCGTTTACCCTCAGACACCTGTTTTTTTCACTTAACGTGACAATATGAAAAACTTACCGAGAGTTTCGTAGTCGCCTGAAGCACGTCTGGAGAATTAGGTTTAGTATCTGTTGCCATCGGTAATTGTTCTTCAAACTGTTGTTTTTTTGCCACTTTCTGAACAACTGCTTCTTGTTGGCCCTCATCAAGCCGATTGGATTTTGTGCTCAGTCTGAAGAGACAATTCGAGCCGATTGGTTTTGGAAATATCCGCAATGGTAATCGCGAAAGCATTGCACTACAAAATAAAAGGTTTCGGAGGTCACGATAGGTGGAGAACAAAGGTAGACAAGCTATTGAATTAAGAGGGACGAGAAGGTCTCGCCGGTCCACGACAGACAAAATAAAACTTCGGTGACATTTAGATACATGGCCTAACCAAGGAACTGACTAGTTGTAGTGTGGACATAACATGGACATAACGGAGTGAAAAAAAGCTCAAAGATGCAAGAACACTTTGCGGAAGTTCATCACTAACTGGAATAGAGAAGGAAGGAATGTTGCATCCCCAGCCCTGTAATTTTGGGCAGGTAGAAAACTCGACTCGAAGCTACACTAAACGCAATAAAAACATGCGCGCCACTTAAAATTTTCCAAACACCCACCTATTGCTAGACTGACATCCCTGCTGATCACGCTATGTCGTTTGGCCAGGTGACGTGTGGTTGTTGCCGCGGTTATATTGGTCAGGTAAGACACCTGCTTTCTTGAATTGCCTGAGTACTGGGTAGACGAGAGCCATGTGGACGAGCCTCCACAAAAGGAGCCTTCTATTGCAGGTAAACCGGTACATACCTCGGTAGCTGTAGTAGCCCTGAAAGAAGGGTCTGATGAAGTCAGCGGACGAAGCCCGGAGGCCAGGATCACGTTTGCAAGTTTGCGTCAAAAAGACATCACTTTGTCTCAAGGGTCGCGCGTACCAGGCATCAGTAAAAGCTGTGTTGTTGTATGATTGCAAAACAGGGCCTCTGCGGACAGATGACGTGAGGCGTCTTCAGGTTTTTGACCACTCATGCCTCAGTAGCATCGTTATGTCGGATGGTGTCAACGGATTGGTCACGAGGTGATTGGAAAATGGGTATTTGGTTGTGCAGCACGTACTTCAATCGCGGAAAACATCCACCACCATTAACTACGGTGGCTCGGCCATGTGCTACACATGCCGAAACAGCGTCCATCAAGACGGATGCTGTTCTGTGCCTCGTGCAGAATGGCACAAACCGCAGGGTGTGCAACATGACTTGGCAGAAGGGTATGAAAGAGATTACGAAGTTTTAGTGTTGTTGGTGGGGTACGCCTTCCCGGATGGGGTTCCCGTGACCCCTCCTGCATTTGAATGGAGAGATCGCAAGGAATGGCGGCCGATCGATGTCAGTGGCGCTGCTAGTTTCTTTTCAGATTGCCTGATTTAACGCTTGGAGGAGTAGGCACCTCAGAATGCTCGCAATAAGCCAGCACCAGGCGCCTTCCATTATCCGATCTTTTCTCTTCTTTTCACTCTAACGCTTTAGGTGAACTTTGTGACTGCACGGTAGCAACGGTGTCAACACTGTCGCTGCCTCTGATAATTCTGATGATGGCGAATTGTGTACTCAATCCTTGACGGTCAAGCTGGTTTCACATCAGTACCACAAATGTCGAGGGTTGGCAAGCATTGGCCTGGCCTTCCCCATTCGGGAAGCAATTTCCTCAGTTTACCGGAACTGATGTGGCTGCCCAAACAGACGAACCTATTCACAACATCGATCGGTTCACCTGCAAGCACGAGGCTTGGGTTTGATCCCACCTAATAGTGCTGTAGCACTTACCAACTTCCAGGTGCGAAGCACATACCAAACGGTGCGGCATTATTTAAGTTGTTTAAAATAACTTTCATTTATGAATGGTCTAATCCAAAGCGAGCAATACCATCGGCGTACTCAATGTCCGTGAGCGAACGTCTCAGGAGTACTTCTACAGTCAAGTTGTTAGAGGCAGGTAAAAAAGATTCAAGCAGTACATCGGTTGTGTTTGACCATCGATGTCTTCGGAGCCTAGCCCAAGTCCGGTCGGGACAACGGATCAGAAATGCCGAATTACATCGAAGGGTGCTCGGAAGAAACAACTCACTCACGATAGATGAACTGATCACACTGCATAGGTTGCGCTAGCTTATCACGTGCTCCGTATGCTAGTTGACCGAATTCCTCGAAGGGTTCTTTTCGCACAACCACGTGAAAGGTGGTAGCGAGCCCGGGGAGGTCAAACAATGACTTGGCAGCGAAGTATGAAAGCCATTACCAGTAAACTCCGCTGCATTGGTCATTGCCGTCTCCCTGGATGGGGACTCCGAGACGGAACTCATCAATGGTTACAGACATTGTCAAACATGGCCCAGTCGCGCCCTCAATGGCGTTCGTGCATCCAAGCTATTGCCTTCGATCCCAATCTATTCACTTAAAAATCCACTGACAACCATGTGTTTACGCATCAATTATGTCATTACCAACCCCCAACCCCCGCCAAAATCATCGGTGAGCGAAACTGTGGCAGCTATAACCACTGTATGACAAGTACGCGGTTCTTGCAGCTGATGACGTGTAGCTAAAGAGGAGAAACGACAAAGCTATACTCAACTGGTACCAGTGAATATAGTGAGCTCAGGAAAGAATTTGCTGCAGACATGTATGCGTTCATGGCGGGATGCATATAAAGCCTTTATAAGAAACAATAAATTAGAAGAGACGCCCTTTGTCGTCAGGCACTGTCGAAGTCTCTGATGGCTAACGGAAACAAAAGTAGATCTGAGGCCGAGAAAACCTATCATGGGAAAAGTGAAGGTATGGTCGCTGCCGCTCGACCAGGGCGAAACCCGGCTTTTTTTCTCGTGAATTTGACTCTCCAGATTATCAGTCGACCTGAGAGCGTTACTTGGTAGTTATGGTCACTAAACTGCTCTTCGCAGATTTTTTGCACTTTTTTAATATAGGAATCTCGTCCAGGCGCACATTTCAGTTTGTATTTTGTCTTCTTTCCAGGTATTTTGGAGTAAATTCATTATGTTCGCAACGATGGACTCATCACCTTCTTTGAAGAGTTTAGGATTCAAACCGTCTGGACCGAGTAATTCTTGCTGCTGAAACAATGAAACTAAGGCTGGACTTCCGCTGTCGATGTCACACTGATATCGACGCCCCACTCGAATTCATTTTGTCCCTCCAGAGGTTGGGTTAACGAGGGCAGCTGAACTGTTCCAGTGTTGCACTCAAAAATAAACCAGAATCTCGTATTGAAGCTCTCCATGGGAAGCTGCATAGTCCAACTCAATCCCCAGCTAGTTTGCATGTGGTGGCCTCCAAGTCACAAACGTGAGTGTTAATGCTGGCTAGACAAAAATTATGTTCAATCCACGACTGAAGAAGTCGTTCGCAATTATCAATACGATGAGCGTCAAGCCCAAATTGACCTCCAAAATGGGCTTTCTCCCGACGGAGTCGGCTGACTTGAGCATTGATGTCACCTGCCAGAATCACGATATCTGTACTTCTCGCTGATCAGAGCAAGCGTGGCAAAGTACGGCAGATATTGTCTTAGCTTCAGGGCTGCCGTCTGTTCGAGCCGTCACAACGAACAAACACTGTCTACCACGTCGAGATGTACTGACAGATTGAAGCAGTTAAAAAGGCAAAGATGACTATTCACCGGAATCTAGTTCAGCAAATCGCACTCAGACCTGGGGCTATTCGCGACTCCGTAGATACCAGCAATCACTGCATTAGGATCACCAGACCCAAGAATAGTAAAGTGCGATAAATCTGGGATCGGCCAGAGCTGAGGTGTACTATCGAAATGGGGTCTTGTATTCCAACGCCCGATCGCTTCGAAAATAAGCCAATGGCCGGTATCTCTCAAGCATTAGCGAGCTGTTGGTCCTGAAGAACTACCACCTACGTTTTCAAATATGGAGCTCGAATTCTCAGCCAGTGCTTGTCTAACTTATTTGAAACTATCTGGGCGAAGGACACCATCCCAGCAAAATGGAATGATGTGCACTGCAGACAGTATTGTCACTCAGCAAGTGCACGACACGAATCCGGACGCTGCAGTTGCTTGTGAAATAATTTGTCTGGAAATGGTGAAAGTATCGCGCAGAACTTGACGGCAAAATGTCCAATTTGCAACCTTCCTGTATAAAGTCCTAGCCATCCACCCCGCGAACAAGCTCCTTTTTATCCACTCAAGCGGTCGAATTCTGCTTCCACAACATCAAACAGAAACGTTCAAGTGGAGTCGGCTAAGTCAGAACACGTATGCGCCGCTTCAAGAGTGTTTATCGCCACCATCTACCAGGCGCTTCAAACGAAGGCGTAAAAATACCAGCAGAAATATTTCAAGTGGGGTGACTATGTTAGACTGCCAACCGATGGACTCTCTGATTGTAACGAATGACTCGCATTGTTATCTACCCAGTTTTCGTTCGATGAATATTGGAATAAGGTGCCCCAGCGTACTTCTCCGTGTCCAAGGGCGACACACACAACTGGGAAAAGTGCGACACGGGTGATAACGCAACTACAACGTACACCATACCCGAACAGACGCAGGAACTGTGCGCAATGGAATCGTACTACTCGGACCCAACCCTTATCTTCGGTTCTTGTAAGAGAACATCATTACCAAGGGGCACCTTCCGAGTTAGGTGTATCGCGTCCGGATAACGTGTCACGTGAGTCGTACCACGACTAGAGTTTCGCACTCTACTACAACCGAACAAGTTAAAGGCTGGACTAGTTTTTGTTGACATGCGTTACTGTGGAGACATTTGCTTAATGCCTTTGTCTGCACAAAACGCATGACAGCTGGATCAGAGACATACGGGGTTATTGATCTTTGCCCTGCCTAATTCCTTATTGCTTTTGTAATTGACGTTGTTTATAGAACAGTGCTTCACTTCTCCTAATAAATTCCATTGAGTGTTATCACGGAATAGTCGTGGGTGGTTGCGGGATTTGCAGAATGCACGCTCGCATCGCCCTCCTTTGAACAGTAGTCCTCCTGTTCTAGCTCAGTCATTCTTGTGAGTCTACACCAAATGAAGGTAGCACTGGACCCGAGTTTCGCTCTCATTAGAGCTCATCAGCAGTACATATCCTTGGCCGTACCTTGGATTGAACTTCCCAAGTCTGGCATGCGAGGCGAGCGTGCTACTACTACTCGACCAGCGCGCGCTGGACGCATCTAGAGTTTCCCGTCTGAACAGGTTAACTTGTTCACGCCTGAGTGAAGTAAGTGGTATGCCCGACGCCCCGAACGACGAACTGGTACCGGAATATCTCACAAGGCGTCCTGCAATCTTGGCGTCTCTGGACTTTATGGTTGCGTTCAATTCTGCCGAACGGTTAGTTCTTCTCAACACGCTTGCGCAACGTGGTATGTTCCAGAAGTTCGTGAATATCATACGTTGTATTCACATGCATAAGGACGCTTTCATACAGCGGTGACGTCCTACATTTTTGTTTACTTTCATCACTGATGAGGCAATGATGGGAACACTGGGAGGTCCCCAAAACTCCAATGCACGGATCTCTCCGAGCGAGAAACTTGTCGACCTAGGATATGCAAACAACATTGTTCATGTTATTGGAGACTAGTAGCAACCGCGATCACTACTAAAGAAGCTGACAGAGCTCATCCTATCTCTCGGCATCGCTTCGAGCTCACAGTGGAACGTCCTGCTGCAGGCCATACAGTCTTCGAACATGTCTCTAGGAGACATTGGATGTTGTGGAACACTATAGGTACCTCAAACGGTTCATTAGCTCTGACGATAGTGTGGTAAACGAAGTCAACGCACGAACTACGTTTGCCAATTTGTGTCACCTGTGGCACCCAAAAGGCAAATCAGCGAGTCTCAAAGCACACGTGTATCAGACTACAGTGCGGGTTGTATGGTTATACGGCCTGCGAAACCTGACCATTTCGAGCGGAGGACCTGATATATCTTCGGGTGTTTGACCATAGATGTCTCAGAACTGCAGCCGGAATTAGTTGGAATCAGTGAATTCCAAACGAGGCGATCGGGAAACTGATCTTTGGTGAACCGAACGGTAGTTCACTCAAAGAATGTATTCCGCGCTGCAAGCTAGGTTGGCTGAGCCATGTGTTCCGCATCCCGAGTTACCACCTGCGGAAAAGAGCGCTGTTTTCCGTGCCTAATTAGAAGTCTCACAAACACCTAGAGGTGGATTGACTTTGAGTAGAATTGGTGTTAGTCAGCTTCCAGGGTGGGGTTCGCGCGACCATCTTTCTGCATGGCTATAGACACTAAACATGGCGGTTGACCGATATCAGCGACGTTCATGTTGTCAGCTTCTAAACGAATTGTCTGACCGAGTATTCGAGGGTAGACCCTTCAGATGTTTATTGTAGGATAGCCCTAGTTCCGTCTCCCCGTCCCATGTTTCTGCTTTCCATTTCGGGGATTTATTCAAACAAAATAACATGGCTGTATTATGGCGAGGCAAAAGTGCACTCATCAGATGTCGCTGTCAATGATGGTGTTGATGGTGCGTGAGATACAACACATACGTTGAAAGAATAAAGTCTGAAAATAATATACCAGTTGTCCAATTTGATATAGGGTACGGGTTTTGAAAGCCGCAATGTGGAGCAAAAAATCGTTCAGCCGTAGCACCCTTACGGTGCCTAATTGCCATGCCACCAGAAGGAAGCACAAGGTCCAGGATACTGCCAGGTTACCCAATCCTAGACAGGAGAACAGATCCCCTGAACTTAATAATGAATTATTTATAATCATTTTGCTAAGGAGAAGTCTATATATGGAGAGACAGTTAGGTATTGGACAGCTAAGATGAGTCAGACTGACTGAAGAAAGTGACGTGTGAGGAAGATCCGGTGAATGAAGAGCTGTAAGGACGAGTGATTTGTCCCGGTTACCCAGACGAAAGAAGTGGTTTGGTTGAGCTATCCACCTAGATCCTTTGACTCAAAATCTGACTCACAGTGCAGTGGGAGAAGCTAGGATTTTTTGTGAGGACCCATCTTCTAGCCTCTGACTCAAAAGTCTGAAAAGCCACTACCTTCTTTGAAGGGTGCGGGGCGCAGGCCTTCCGGGTCAGGTGCATTGTCGCGTTGGAATATTGATATCTCATGCTGGATATCTCTTGCTGATTGCGGGCTGGTGTCGATATTCCATTCAGGTGCGCTGGATCCCTCCAGCAATTTTGGTGATGGAAACCGCCTGAAGTGCACAGAGACGACGATTTTTTGAGTGAATTGCCGTTCCATCTTTTTCGCATATCGTCTCGCTGACACTTTACTTCTTTTGACCAGTTGTTCGAATCACCTGAAATAGGGTGCGGCTGCTGCCTGCATCGAAAGTCTTCCCCATCAAATATGAACCGCGGGGAAGCGGCTTTTAGGGTTTTCTTGACCCACTGGGCTGCACGAAACGTTTGGGTGATGTCGGTGTCACTTGCCTTGCAGGATGGGGACCGCGTGATCCCCACTGCGCCTGATTGGAGACGCCGCAAGATATGGCTGCCAACCGATGTCAGTGGCGATCTTGTTGTCAGTTTCTATCCAGATTGCCTGAATAAGTGTTTGGAGGTGTAGGCACCTCGGAATGATTGTAGTAAGGCAGCAGTAAGTCCCCTCCCCGTCCATCTTTATCCTTTTCTTCACAATAAGGCTTTCAAAAAAATCATGGTTTTACGGCAGCGAAGCATCGGTGTTGAACGCTGATTTCATGCTGTCGATGATGATAATGATGACTTGGCTGCAGGTGGCTAGTCTGGCTCGAGGACACTGAAAGTAAGGCATAATAGTCTGACTCCTAATGCGGCTGCGCAGAGCAAGTTCCTCTTGAGTAGAACGAGACCCTGGGGTTCTAAAAATATTTTCTAACCCATATTTCCTCTCTGAAAGGCAGAATCGCTGCTTTCATTCATTAATTTAGACACACTGAGCATATGGTGACACACCTTACTGCCTTCACATACCTACCACACAGGACAGTTACACTTTACCTCCAGACAGCTTCACAATATGGGAAATCGCTGTTCTTTGTCGAGCTGCTCACCTTTAGTCTTCAAGAAGCAGTGTCGAGTGCAGGAACTTATCGACTACCACAGTGAATAGTTGAATCGGTAGGTAGTCTTGCTGTTGGAATAACAATGACCCATGGCCCCTGACCTAAATCAAAACAAGAGCAATAAAGTTGGATCAGGTAGAATGGAAAATCGATATCACAACGTTCGACGTGGTGACTCCCATCTAACAAAGCTTAGTGTTGCGATTTGAAACGAAGAGAAAAAGCCTGCAAAACGGGGTGTGTTGACAGTTATTCCTTAACCGCACTCATAGTAGTGGAAGGCTACCGCCATTTGGCATTTCTCATTGTTACTTGGCTGTCCCAAAAGCATAAAAATCAACTGGAACAACGTCCGCGAGACTCCCTGAATTTTCGGAAACTTTCTTCCATTCCTTTGATTTCATGGGACCAAAAGTTCAACAGCTGGCAAATGTACTGTTTCAACTGGCTTCCGACGATCTACCTCGCTGAATCGTGGTTGCGGTGACAAAATAACGAAGACGGTCGCGATCGCTTTCCTCGCGGCGTCGCCCTCAGTGTTCGTGGTCGAAAAAAGAACAGGGGGTGCTCAGTCTTTAGTGTTATTCAGTATCAGTTGGCAGAAGTCGAACTGCTTGTTCTTGTGACACTCCGTTGGTCGGTGCCACTCAATAAGTCATTTTCTTTCTAGCTATCGGTCCACTTTAGTTTTAAGAAAATGCTAAAAACCTAAAAACTGGTAACTGACTAGGTGGCTAGTATTTGTTCGCCAAGCTTGGCAATTGACTTGCGGCCGTTTCGCCACCACTATAGTGGACATCATTTGTGCGCTATTGGGCGGTAACGGTTCTCTCCCAGCAGACGACCGTATATGGGATTCCAGATGTTCACAGCCCATCACAACAAGTACAATGTTGCTATCCCCGGTTCGCTCCACTTATGCGGTGCGAGTTTGCATTATCTAGCCTCTTTAACGACGCAGGCCGTATCATACATATGTCCATAAAAACAGCAGTCATGTGTTGTTCTGGTCCATGATGGAGATTGACACACTTGGAAAAATAATGGGAAATATTTCAACGAACCGTTCTGAAGTAAATCTTGATCGTTGTCATCCCCAGGCAACATCACCATCATCATGATCATCATGATCGACAGCATGACAGCATGAATGCTTCGCTGCCGCATAACTATTATTTATTTGAAAGCCTTATTTTAAAGAAAAGGACAAAAGTGCTAACCTACCACAATCATTTCGTGGCAATGTGGGGTACTAGAGTGGGCAGTCGCTGATATAAAGTACCAAGAGTAGTTGCCCCAAAACAGAGCCTTGTGGGATTTTAATGGTGATCCCAAACCACGGAAAAATGTAATCGAATGGTAAATAACCTGTCTCGGGAGAATTTCACTGACTAATTTCAGTAATTCACCCATGGTAATCAACATGTGAAGTTTGTATGTTGTTCCAAGGTGCGACACCGCGCCAAAATATTTGATAAATTTATCAAAAAGTAGAAGTGCGTGTGGTGGACTTTGTCATATGAAGGTAGTTTACATGTAGCATAAAACGAAGGACTGGTCCACCCCAATGCGTATCTTCCTATTCACATCATGGAAGTTAGAACTGGTACTCATAAGCACCAGTATAAACTACCGGTATAGTGAAGTCAGTGACTGCGCTCTTGTACTTGAACTCCCGGCTACATGTTAAACCAAATAGTCTCTTGCTTTCTGGCAATTTACACCAGTGCCTTTTGAGTAAAGGGCCTAGCTTCCGGCTTATTTCAGAAGTCCCACAAAAGGCCTGCAAATGACATGGATCTATCAGTAAGCCTTGGTTTCACCCGATCAATAGGCGGGGGTCAGCAGTTCGGGTCGGTCCATGGGGTGTCTTCTCCTTCACTCCACATGGAAGTGGACTTCTCATTACGGAACACTTATATTGATGACGACGGTAGCAGTTGAATAGTCGTTTGCTTTGGCACCGGTCTGGCGTACTATTACCGATAAAAAAGGTTCAAGCGCGTGCGACCCTTTCGGAAGTTATATTGATCAGGAACCCACAAACTGGCCCCAAGAATCCACACAAGGCAGAAGTGAGGTCCGCTACAAAACCGCTATGCAACTTACGACATTTAAAGACTTTTTCCTTGTTCTGTATATTCCTTTCCACAGTGCTATAGCAACCTTGCCGTGTCTAGCCGCCATGCCAACGGAAGGAGGCACGAGGGGTGGGATACTGCCAGGAGCATCAGCGATGCTGACGTTGGGTTCGAACCACAGACCTTCCGTTCCGTAGGCTGGCGCCTTAAACACTGAGTTATCTCGAGCTCAGAGATTCGCTGAGGAGCCTCAACACTTCACGGATTCACTGGGTTATACAAAGGATCGAGGCCTTCGCTCACATTCCCGGGTCGATTCTGACTTGTCGTTCAGTTGCTGCCGTTCGCCTGAAAAGTGCAAGCGAAACAAGGGTGTAGCATTGTTAGTTAACCTCTCAGCGCGGGGCGGTAAGCTTGCCAATGCGAGGATTCGCATAAATAGTGCTTTGAACTGGGTATTAGATGTAGCAGGGACAACCATCGCAGGAAGTTTATTCCAGGGAACAACTACTCGAAATGAGAAAAAAGTTTGCCTAACAAAAGTGTGCGCTCTGGGTTTGAAAAGCGCCTTACAATGTCCCCGCCGTGTGTTAGCTGGATCAACGGCGAAAAATTTGTTAGCCAAACCTTGTTCAAAAACAGGGCAAAAGTAAGTATTAGGTCTCCTCGGAGTCGACGATAATCAATAGGAAAGAGGTCAAGCACCGCGAGACGCGTTTCACAGTCCACGGATTTAAGGCTGACAACCATTTTCGTAGCAGCCCGTTGGACACATTCAATGAAGGTTACCTCCTTCTTGCGTCCTGAGTAGACAACTTGGCTAGCATATTCAATAAGCGGTCTGACATAGGCCCCACAGAGTATTTGGAAGTCCATGCGAATAATACCAGAGAAGGTACGCGGAATCATCCGTAGAACGGCCAATGTCTTTTGAGCCGACTTCTCATGATGCAGTCAGAAGGAGATGTTTGAAGAGAGCCAGATACCTAAATCCCTTTCGACATCTATCCTCGTGATATCTTCTGGTCCATTCTCGCCATGCACGACAAAGTCGTTCGCTGAGTCCCGTCTGAATAAAATATGGACGCACTCTTCGTCATTCAGGGGAAGGTGTCAGTCCGAAGACTACTGCTTTGCAGCGTCTACATCCATTTGGAGGGCACTGGCGTTTGAACTCCAGGACCTCAGGTCGTCTGCAAAAAGTAGACATGGACTTGAAAGAACGTCTGGAAGCTCGTTGACGTAGATCAGGGACAGAAGTAGTCCCAAAACAGAGCCTTGAAGAACTCCAATGCAGAGCGGCGCCGCAGAAGAGTAGGTCGAGCCTGCTTTCACTCGGAATGTTGTCTCAAAGGAACAACCTAATATAGCGTAGAATTTCCCCTTGAATCCCGTAAGGCTCGAGTTTGTGGAACAGCGGAACGGGTTGGATTCGAGTGAATGCTTTTGAGAAGTAAAAAAATATGGCATCCGATGAGTCCCTCGTCTTGAGCTTGGGTTGAGCCGTCCACAAATGCGAGCCTAACCATCACGCAAGAACGGTTTGAGGGAATCCATGTTGAACTGCGGTTATCAAGTTGTGCGTAGTAGGGTGATCTAGGGTGACCCGCTTCAGAATGCTTTCCGTCACCTTGCACGGTACACTAGTGAGGCGAATGGGCCTGTATCTGCCGGGCGGTAGTCGGTCACCAGTTTTGTAGATTGGCGTGCCAATCACTTCCTTCCAAGCAGTGGAAAGATTGCCTTCGTCCAGCAATGGACGAAACACCAGGTAGAAATGCTTTGCCAGTGTGAACGACGTTTTCTTCAGGATCCTTGAATGGACCTCGTCTGGTCCCAACGCGCGGAACGGGTTTGTCTTGTGCAAGAGTTGGCGAATGTTCTCCTCCGTGAAGACCTAGTTAGTTAGAGGCTCTTGTTAGTCACGTTATGACAATGCTGAGTGTGACGCGGTCAGTGGGGCAGAATACATGCATGCATGCTCTATTTGGACTTCAGATACCACTATTCGGTTACTCGCGGGTTCCCCGTTCCTGCCCTCAGGGAGAACGCCGCTGGCTTATTTTTGCGGCGACGCTTGATGTACTTAAACTGCACACTTGTTTTTCCGGACGAGGTCCAGTATAGTGGCTTGTTTTCGTATGTTCCATTGGCGGATTTCTGACTTACAGCGGTTCCGCATTTTACGAAAAGCCAGCTCATCTGTTTCCTGTAACCAACTTTTTGAAAAACAGTTGAGACTTTTTTCCAGAGGACGCGAATCCTTTTAGATAGCATGCGGTCCATCCGACAGGGTGTTGTATTTTTTCCAGAGGACGCGAATCCTTTTAGGTAGCATGCGGTCCATCCGACAGGGTGTTGTTTTTTCGGGAAGAACATCGCGTCAGCCTCGTTTACCTTAATTCAGCCATTTATTTCAGCCGTTACGAAGAGGCCAGTTCCTGTCGTGGTGCGATAGTTCGCGAGCATCTGTGGCTCACTGAAGAATGTCTGTGTGAACTGAACGTACTGCCGACTAAAAAATGTGTTCAACGCCTGCAGCGAACGCGACGAAGGCATACCCTGATTTGTGTGGGCCAATCAGGAGGGACCATTTTTAGGAGGACTCCGGCCGACCTTGTGAAAAATTCCGAGATAGCACTAATAATAATGAGGGAACGAATTTCCCTTGTCCCAAAAATAACTACATCAAGTTGCCGTATCTGGCCATAGTCAACCGAAAATGAAATAACCTCCCTCCAACGGTTGTTCACGCTGTACCTGATACCCAATTCAAAGCACCTTTAGACATGTCTAAAGGTGCATCTTTTTAGTTGAGTTCCCACGCTGGCAAGATTATCGCCCCGTGCTGAAGACTTGAAGGGCAGTGCTACACCCTTTTTTGCTTGTACAACCAGGTGAACGGAAGCAGCCGAACGACAACAGCAAATCCAATCAGGGAAGCCTGGCCGAAAGCCTCGACCCCGGGTAACAATCCATGAATCTGAGAATCGTCAGCAAGACAGAGCAACTGGCAAAACCTCCAATCCATGATGTCGATTTCAGCAGCACAACTCCAACTAACTGTACAACAGAGACACAATCGGTTAAAAAACTTAAATAGGGTTCTTGAATCTCTGGTGCGCTGCATGTCAGCGAGTACGGCAAAGGCGTTTTGAACCCCATCTCCCACCGACACTGCTCTCAGTGCGCTCAATGAATTTCACTTAGATGTTGCGTCTGGATGGAGTTCCAAAAGTTGGTCCCCAAAGCATTAGAATATGTTTGAAACCGGGTTTCCTCAGTTCAAAGATGCATGGAATATTTGACTGATTTTGTATAAACGGAGAAACTCCGTGAGTGGTCGCTTCACAAATGTTATGCGCTTTTGACATTCTCGTGACCTTGGCACTGTAGTTAATATCAACGGCCTGTACGTTGAGCAAAATTCCCATTTCAGTATTCGCAAACACTGTCACACGATTACCAATTACATATATTGGTGCGGTTGAAAAAGAATATGAGCGCTCCATGCCCAGCACAATTATCGGGGTGGTCACTTCAACTGTTTCTTCCTCGTGGATGACCTTCCATCACCATACGGTGCAGATATTTGGTGGGAGACAATGCAGTGCTTAAGGCGTGAACTTACGGGCCGCAAAGCTCATTGTTCGGACCGAACACCGATGTTGTTACTATCTTTGTCCATGTTTGGCCATTCTAGCGGATCTCAATCCTCATGCTCCCCCGGTAGTGCAACAGCTAAGCAGACACACAAATTTACAAGTGAACCCCATCGACGTAGCTGTTAAGAACCGGTTACTGAATCCAGTTGTTGAGGGCTTTTAGCTGACACTTCCGAGACCTCTCACCGAATGCCAGCACCCTATAAGTCTACAGGCTGACTTCACAGGGCTTGAAAATTCCCAGTACTTCGTCACTGATATCGTGTGCAGGGTAAATTGTAAAAGGCACTCATTTAACAATCATATCCCGAGAAAGCCACCCACACCATGCTGGTTTCGTGACTAACTGCACCGTGTCACGCCATTGTTTCTGCCGAAAACAAAAGTTTAAGAGATGCGGCCATGATACAACAGATAAGCCGCTCCTTGGATGCACAATGTTTCTTCTGCAAAGCGTTTTCGAGTGGAATGAAAAGTTTTGCGCAAAAATGTTGGAGTTTGTTGCATATGTGCTCGGACCAAAAATCACCCTAATCTGCTGTCACTTTTTCGCGATGTATTTTAATTACTCCCCTTTCGAATTTTTTGACGTGCATTTGACTCTGAACTTGCTGTGCTATGGTTTCAGAAGCGGCTTCACACACGTTTGTTGGGAACTAGGGAGCTGTATTCTTTTCACCCTTCACAGCGTTTGATAAGGCGTTAAATGAATACATGAAGGATAACCACGTGGTAGTTGTGCGTTCACCCAGTAATCGAAGTACCAACGCTGTTTTGCGTTACGAATGGGTGTACTACAAATGCAGCAGACTGCTGCAAGACAAACAAAAGTCGGGGATGCCGAAAAAGCTAGTATGCTGAGTGTCTTCTAATAACAAACAGTACGTGAAGCACCTGTTGCCCAGTGCAATTTTGTTTAAAAGGGCATGATACTTGTGTGCGTCAGCCAGGCCCATTCAGTTATCCGTTACGATCGACGTTATGGTCTTCCTAGCATTTTTCGCAAGTTATAATGAAACACACTGCTGTTTAGCAGCAAAATTGCACGATTTTTCCAGCATTGATGAATGCTGCTTCCTCAATTTTAACTGTTACTAGCAATTAGCGAACAAAAATTATTATCAAGAGTGACACCCACACATATTTTGCAGCCACGGGGTCCACGTAGCTCCTAGCATGTGCAGAGAACTATCACAGCTGCAAAACTATCTGAAAGTTCCGTACATAATAAGTGATTCACCTTTTCCGCAATTCCGATTCCTTACTACGTTGAGCAGCGTATTCACACTCAGTGGTGTTTGATGACCTTGAAGATTCGCTCACCTAAAGAAAACACCAATGTGGATAATTTGCGTAATAATTTTGCATATACAGAAATTCTGCAATACGAAGTGGCAACCCTGAAAATGTGGTCAATTCCGAGAACTCAACTCCATTGTGCGAATACTGAGCGGCCACCTATAATGATGGTGCAACTGCGAATTCAAATGCCCACAAAATGCTACCGCAATTAAAAAACGCATTCTGTGGTTGCTCAAATTCACTGTAGAGTTGAAATTCTCCACCGCGTTTACTGAGGTTCAGTTCGCTGGTTCATTCTACCTCACGAAATGTATACGCCTATATCTCTTGTGGCTTAATTGGACTGATCGCATCAAGTCGTGGAGCAAACCTTCCATGCCAGTTTGACACCAAGCAGCTGCACAGGGCGCTCAGTATTCTCACAATGCAACTGAAATTTCGAAAGTTCTGACATGTCCCTGATGGACTAAAACAGACAGGCAATTGAGTTCGGAGTGCCAGTTCAAACGTTTGAGCCCCATCTAGGCACCCCGGGGTCCCAGTGATGCTGAGAGAGTATTACACCATATTTTTCTGCCAGGAGTATGATTGCTTCAGTGGGTGGTGAAATTTTGTGAGTTGCAAAACTGTGAAGGTAGACTGGGCTGTTTTTCGGTTTGAGCACATGGTCAACAAAAGGCAAGGATTTTGCAGCTAAGTGCATTGTGCGACCAAGGAGCCTCGCTACAGAGAGCGGCATGACGTTCATGTAGCCGACAACCGCGGCGGTTTTTTTAACGCCACAGTAAGAGCCAAACCGCAGATTGGCGGATGCGGGTGCGATACCAGTGGCTCCCTCAGAGTAGTCCATCTTGATGTATACTCCCGACATCCTCTGGCGTTTCACTCGTGGTCTTCACCTTTAAGTCCGTGGTCCCGTGCTTCACCAGGGCTTTCCAGAGCTGTCGGGGACGGAAAAAGAAGCACCATCAGAAGGGTCTCCCTAACGCCAAGCGCATGGGTCAAGTCAGTGTCAAGTAAAACAGATTCCGGCAGCAAGTGGTCCAAGTGTTGTTATTGGTACCAAATTTATGTAGCAGGGATGCATGATGGGTTGGGTCAAAAGCTTTTTGAATGTCCAAGTAAACCATTACGGTGGAGTGCCCAGCGTCATACTCTGCTGTAATGGTCGCAAAGAAGTAAAGTTGGCGGCCACTGACGGTTCTCTTAGACAAGAATCCTTACTGCCAACCATCTATGGCATTTGTAGTCGGGAGGAAATTGGTTAATGAGCATTTGAACGGACGTTCAAGGGTTCCCAATAACATTGAGGTATGTGGATCCTGATTTAAAATGCGGGCCGACTGTAGATTGGTTTCACTGGGAGAGGACGATTCCATTGCTTATCGGGAGGGTAAAAAGTGTTAGGACAAGGATTCCGATATCTTCACCGCTTTGTCTCAGAACCCGGGGCGGAAGGCCATCAGCATCTGGCATGACGGCGTCCTTAAAACTTAGAAGGTCAGTAATATCAGTGAGGGAGATGTTTACGTTGATAAGAGACGGGTGGCTAGCCTGAACATCAGGAGGTGTGGAATATGTGGCGGGTGGTATTGGTTCGCAGTTGGTAAGGAGGGCAAGTGGCAACAAGCGGAGTAAGTGTTCAGATTGTCGGCTATACTGACAGAATCGGTGATGGGGCGACCTTTGGTGGACTGCAAACAACAAATTTAGTAGCCGTTTGAGGCATAACGTCCACGGAACAGTCAGTTGAGTAGTTTGGAGTGAGAAGAGGTTTGAAGACGGTGCGCTGTCCTTGGCGTTCCAGAGATATCCACAGGGACGCTCCGTCAGTTGGGAGCTCGCTGACAAGAACTGTTGATTAGAACTCGTGAGGTTTCAGATATTATCGGTTGGTCAAAGTGTATTAGTAACTTACCATGCGGGGTGATACCAGGGTGATGACTTTTTATGCGACAAACAAGGTGAACAGCAGTCTATAGGCTTTGGTATAACATGCCACAGACGCGCCGTGTTTGTGGAGAGGATGGAGTCGCCCTACTTCCGGAAGCCATCATAGGAGAAAAGGTGTGTAAATTGTCCGGAGAAAGAAGGTGAAGTAAGAAGGATTCGGTAGAGCAGTTAGGCCATAACTGACTGCGCTGCGAGAAACGACACAGTGATCACTTACTGGAAGGTGTTTACCAATTGCAGTTGTAGCCAGACGGCCATCGTTTGAGAATATTTTGTACACTAGCCACGAGTGAGGCTACTTACAATTTGGGACAATCTCTCTACACTAAGTTGGGAAAGCAGCGAGCCGTAAAGAGTAGGGCGCGTGTTGGGAGACCAGAAAATATCCGGTAGGTTGCAGTTAACCAGCATAACTTCAGACGAATGAAGAATGTCAAGTGCAGTGATGACAATACGGGGAAAGATAGATAGATAGATAGATAGATAGATAGATAGATAGATAGATAGATAGATAGATAGATAGATAGATAGATAGATAGATAGATAGATAGATAGATAGATAGATAGATAGATAGATAGATAGATAGATAGATAGATAGATAGATAGATAGATAGATAGATAGATAGATAGATAGATAGATAGATAGATAGATAGATAGATAGATAAATAGATAGATAGATAGATAAATAGATAGATAGATAGATAAATAGATAGATAGATAGATAAATAGATAGATAGATAGATAAATAGATAGACTTACTAGTACAGGTCGTGACACCAAGCAGCGGTCAAGTACACAAGAGCCAAGCCCGCTGCCCACTGGTGGTCAAAAGCCCCAGGGCTACCTGATCTGAGGGATCAGTGGTTGTGCCTCAGCGAAATCAACTTACGCGGCACATTTGGTTTCATCCAGTTTCGCAAAAAGGTCACCTTGAAAAGACCAATCTACCGATTTGTATCCAAAACGGCCATGAGATCAGCAAAAAAGTATTTCGCGAAAGCGTTTGTCTCTTTTTGTCTTCCTGCCTACGTGGAGCAGTTGGTCGTCGGTCTCTCACATGTAGCCGTTTAAGCACCTGATCTACAGTGGACCGAGCTGAATTTGATGCCGGTTGTTTCCGCCCAAAAATAGGTCGGGTGAGATTTAGAGCCCAGTGCTTGCAGTGTATAAACAAGTTGAGAAAACTTATGAGGTTTTCGAAAGGAGCAGGGCTGAATGGAGGAAAGACGCCCACCATTCGGCTGCTCTTCCCTTGGAACTACTCGCAACTGATCTGTATCCTTGATGCTAGAATGGAATGCACAGTCTGTTCAGTGTCCCACATCTTTCACAGCATATTGTAAAAGGAAACATCCCTTCTAAATGTGTACACGTTGATACATCCTGATATCTTTTTGCGCAAGGTGACTACAAAAACGGCGTGGCCAGCAATACTCTGAAGATGAAAAATGTTATCTAACTGACGGCGGACTTTCTCTTCGAACTTAATAAGAAACAGAAGCGGTGGGGACTAATTGGAAATATCTCCAAGTTCTGGAGAAAACGGCTAGGAGCCAAATCCGCACGCATTCTACAGCGGCCATAATACACGCTTCTGACCACCACGTTAGAGAGGACACGAAAATCAGTTTCATTTGACTTCGTTTGCGAAAATGCCTCAAGACAAACGTGGCGCAGAACAACAGGCAGACGGTTCTTGGGTGGTCCGGATAAGGGTGACTCTCAGATTCCTGCTGGTATCGGTTAAATACCATGCGCTGTGGAGTGCTCAACTATGCACCTGAAGAATCAGCTAAATCCCATCCAGGAAGAGGCCAGGAGCCTGACGGGCTTTACTTTTCACAAGCGGGCTTATTTAGAGTTGCTAAATTATAGGATAGTTTCCGCAGCCATTCCGTCCAAGAAGGCTAGAGGTACATTTTTGGTAAAAGAAGATTGGAAGCACTGGACTTCCGTATCACTTTAACATAATAAGCATTACACGTCATTTAAGTGAATTCGACTGTTACAGTAATAGCTCAATGGCCGTTATATTCGATTACGCGCTGAGGCCAATTAGTTGATGCCTGTTATACCAAAATGTTCTCAAATATTTGAAGACTTTCGAGATTATTGGATTTGAGAGTTTGAGCACTCGATCATGGGGCGCGACTGCTCCTATAGTTATTTTGCGGACGCCACGTAGCAACATTCGATGTTCACCACAAACATGAAACAGCGTGGTGACTGCACTTTCTACCCTTACTTTGTGTCCACTACTTTTGCAGTTGCAACTCATCCGACAGCTAAGAAAATACACCCAGTATCATGCTCCTCACTCGAAATTTCCTCAGAGGAAATGAAAATTCTGGGGTAGAACGACGCCTCAAAGATCAAGGAGGCGTACTGACAAAGCAGACTACTACGGGTGGTTTCTTTGAAAATACGGTCGTCGGACAACATGATATGTTATCCGCGCAACCTGAGTCCATGCTTCCTAAACCCAACTAAATTCCCGCATTTACTTTCGCAGCTGCAGCAAAGCACGTTCTCTGATAGTGCGAGTGACAGAGTTGCAAGCAAATCAAAGACAGGAGCAATCTCGATGAACCTCAAAAGTTAGAGAGGTCGTTGAGGCAGCCCCTTGTAGACCTCAGCGCAACCAGTTATGAGTATAAACGTAACGAAGGATGTACAGTTGTCTTGACTGAGTCAAAATGAGATACGTGTGCAGCGGTCACAAAAATTCTTCCTGTTGTATGTTCATTTTGCCGGACTACATTTATTGCTTTTCGATGACCGGCCCGTTTTTTTTGTATGAGGCATAAAACTGCATTCAATTCCCGATTTAACAATCACTTAAGACTCCTTTGACCTCTAACCGGCTGTTTCGGCGTGCTTGTAATAGACTTGGCTTAATCGTGCCTTCACACCAGAAGACAAACAGCAAGCCCCCGTCTAACTGCTTGCTAACGTTTACAGATCGGGTTGGTAGGTCCGAATTTTATTTCCTTTTTTGCTCGTACGAGCTTTTTAACCAATTATTTTGCTGGTTAACCCATTTACAAAGCTATCACACGATACCTAGTTGTATTTTTTACTCCAGAATTATCTGTGCTAAGGAATTTCTTAGACTGCACTCTGGTTCAGCAATGTGCCGGTTGTATTTTTTACCCCAGAATTATCTGTGCTAAGGAATTTATTAGACTGCACTCTGGTTCAGCAATGTGCCGAATTATTCGCAATCATTAGCCATACTGTGACAGGCTGCACTTTGCTTCGGTGAACCACAGAGGATATGGTCGAAATGCACGTCCACCGATGTGGACGTGCAAGGTTGAAAGTTTGCATTTGCCAGGTCAGGTGCCATTCCAAGTGTAAGGTTTACAGGATGACCAGATGAACAGGATATCCTGACCACTTCGTTAGAGCAAGCTCCGTCTGCCTTAGAGTCACTGTGCATTCTATAAATGGCAAGAACCCGAAAATGGTGGAGTAAATTTGCACCATGGAAGTGTTCCTACAAAGCTCGAACGTGAATTACTTAAGGCAACCCGGTTACGCTAAGATAGAAGCGAGAAAACTGTTGGGCTTTTAGTGACAGTTGCCTCTCCGACTGCCCTGCAGAGGACCTTAGAGTCGGGTATTAGTTTTTGAAATCTTTTCCCGACGATCCGAGAATTGCGCCCTAGGGAGGAGGGCAAAAAACCGGATCACATGGGTCAAATAGGAACAAACAAACTATCCCTTAGCAACCGGGCAACCGGCCCCAAACTTAACAGTAACCCGACGTTAGTTGTGGATTCCTGAGCTCTTAAAATCACGCTGATGCAGCTGATGGCGACTTCAGAGTTGAGCTTTTACTCAACTATGACATATCTATTGACCACCAATAAAAACAAAGACCCGATCAAGGTTTACCTTGTAAGGGGCGTAAATTCAAGACATGGAATTATTTTCTGTTATTCACCTAGCGGATGAGGGCGCAGAAGTGAGATCCATATACAATTCACAAGCTCTAGTCTGGATTGGGTAGGATGTGCAGAAACAAATATCGGGTTCCACCGGCTGCCCAGCTGCGTGGGCGCACGTTGACCTCGTAGAACGCTACAAGGGCTCGATAACCACCGGACTGCTAACCAGGACAAAGCTAGCGTTGACAATCGCTGAACAGTCTTCCGAAAATTTGAATCTTCCAGTCTCCAGATCTACTTCATCAAAAGCGGATAGTGTGATTGTGTGATTGTCACTCGGGACTCTGAGGGCCAAAAGCACTAATGTGATAACAAGGTAACTGGAAATCACAAGCATATCAACCCAGCCACGCTGCTCGCGAATGAACTGGAAGCTCGTTCAAGCACAGAAATTTCCCGCGGTCAAACCCGCACTTAAACGTTGCCCGATCGGAAGAAAAAGCTTCCTGAATTCAAGGTGTAGTATTCTGAGAAAAAACCTTTTGGAAATGCCACAAGAAAACGTATTCCTTTGTGGCCCCATTGAGGCCAAACATGATAGGAAAAGGCCTCAAAGAGACGCCTTGGCTACCAAACCGTGCCACGAAATCCTAAAAAGCATGTTTACCGTCCGTCTTTAAATGAAATCAAACTGTGGGCTTCAAAAATAGCATTGAACGAGCTGCATGAAGAAACCACTGGAATTTTCGACCGCGAAAAAAACTGCGTACGTTGAAAGAAGATTCTGTGCTAAACGGATTTCTAAGAGTCAGATTTCCCTTCGAACGAACAGCCGGCATTAGAATCACCAAAGAATGAGACAGGCAAGTAAGCCTCGGAGACGTCTTTGAATCCTCGTAATCAGAGCCTGCGTGAAATCAGTAAATCCACTAACCTTCCTAGTGGTACAACACCTCTGATACCTGCTGCGGAAACAATACAGAAGTACTTGTCTAGAAACCTCCTCAGGCTTTCAACAAACTGGAAGGCTTGCAGTGAATAACCGTCCATTCCTGCACTTATAGAGACCTGGCTTACACCAAAGTTGTCCGACGCACTGACACCGATAAAGTGTTACTCATTTTTCCTAACCAAATCAAAATGCGTGAGGTCAGGCAAGGACGCTGTACGCCCAAATGCAGTCTTCGTGCCTTGATACCAAAGCTGCATCCTTTTATGCTGCAATGTAGACTTAAATTCTTCTGCGTGAAACGGTTTTTCTGCTAGGCGTCGTCCACCGTTGTGGTCCAAGTCTGCCGAGAGGCAACCTCAAGCAAACCCTCGAGCGGCTCTTCTATAGCTTTGAGTGTCTTTTCCTTGTAGGTGACTAACGCTCCAGAGGACTCCTGGATGGAGTTCAGGCCCATCAAACGCAGTGGATGTAATGTGTCGGAGCAGACCAAAGTAGTTCGCTCAGCGCTTAGACGTGGAGTTGCGCCACAACCACCAGATAGTGCGCAGACCAGCCAAACTCTCTACTGGACGCAGTTGTCACCATGGAAGACGCTTCGTTTATCAAGTGGTGATTAAGAATCTCAAGAGATATAGTGACCGCTGCGCGGTGACATGCTTCCATTAGTCTTCGGACCAGGGACAAGGAATCGAAATGAATTCGAATCACCTACCGCGCGAATTGCAAGTATTCTTATCGGCCGTCTTAAACTATGACCAGTTTTTATTAAAGAGGCACACAGGTTCATGCACACACTCGGTGACGCAGTGAACAGACGCGCATTTGGAGGGATCAATAGTTATTCGAAAGGATTTGGCGTCATCCGGAAATGACGTTGCAATTAACTATCAGAAAGATAACCAAAAGTGACAGAAAATGAGGTGGCACTTCATAGAATGCGGAACCGCTACGAGTAAAAAGATGTGTCAACGGAACATTCGAACACCGGTCATGAAAAATAAAATGCGCTATTTGATTGCATGGGACACCGGAAAAAGCCGAACACCTTTTAGAGAGGCAGAAACTTGGACCCCTCGAGTGACCCATAAATGGTATCTGAAGCCTACAAATAACATACTTCGGAGTAGTGTTTTTACTCAGGTACCCCATTATGTCAGGCAAAGCGTAGTTTCGAATAGCCTCTAACAACATTGAGCTTAACAGAGGAGAATTTTTTGTCAACTCTTGCAGGTGACGAACCTCTCCAGGTTGACTGGGCGGGATGAGGCTATTCCAAAGATCCTGAAAAAACTTCGCTCACAGTTACAAAGTGATCCTACCTGACTTTTGTCAGCCGCTTTACAAAGAGAAACTTTCGCTTGCTTGAAGGGAAGCGATTGGTACGCCAATCTTCAACTGGTGGCCGCCAAATGGTCGGCAACTTTAGATATTTCCGCTTCATTAGCACACCATGTAAGGTGATGGAATACATTCCGAAGCAAACCTTCTTACTTAGCAATTACACATGGAACATCATGGTACGCCTCGGCTTGACATAGTAGCTCACAAAAATGCTCTGCCGCCGTTTATCTAAAACGCATCCAAAGAAATAAGTAATATATATATGAAATCCCTAACCCTACACTAACAGCATATAGGGCTAGCGCCTTAAGGCTTTTCGTCATAAACCACTTGTTGATTGAAATTGAAAGCAGTACTTTAGGGATCGACAACCGTTCATCCTCCCTCCTAGATTTTAACATTGTTCAACCCACGTAACAACTTCCAGAAAATCCAGTCCGCCACCTCGGAGGTTCTATACCTGTCAAGCTCTGTCTGGTCTCCCTTACAACACAACACCTCTGTGTACTTCTATGGTTTGTTCTAGATGTTTTGTAATATAATAGCATATATTGACGAGCCTAGACAGCCTTCGAACTCTAAGCTACTTCGTAAAAAATCTACCTTTATTATCTATCATTTAATCGATTGACGTCACCATTATAATTGCGGTAAGCGTTCATATCTTTCTCAGTTTATGGACTTTATCCTACCTGATGCCCCCTAAATCCCACCAGGTCACACTGATCTCATCCAATTCCCTCTTCCTCCCAAGCTTCATACCTGTTTGGAACACTCTGTTCGACAGTTTCCCACTCCACCTGAACTGTGCTACACATCCAAAGGGATCTCCTTGCGGACTAAAAAATACCTGTGATCTTATACTGGCTTTGTTGTACCTCTGCTGGTTTCCTTGTCCAACACAAAACCTTCCGCTGTCCACAGAGTTGCACATCCCAGCTCAGTCACCCCAAATATTACGTCCGTCACGAGGCTGTCCAGAAACTGATAGCACGGCACTACCACACTCAGTTTGATAGCATATCCAAAACCTTTTACTTTCTGCTTGACTATGCCTTCTGCCTACTCGCTCCCTTAGCTACAACTACGAAAAATCTCTTCAGTTGGCTCCAGCGACATCCGCGAAGCTTTCTTTCTAATCTGCTAAATCTTCCGTTTAGAGCCAAAAGATTCGGTGACTTCCACTCTGTGCGCGTCAAGAAATCAGCCATTTTCCGTGCTCCGTCTTTTACGTTAGCACCAACTCCCTCTGTAGGGGAAATTGTATACCGGCTCTACTCCAAAAGAGACATAAGCGAGTCCCTACAGTTCTACTGTACACCGTGGCTCTCGGAAATCTGTTACCATTTATCCGTATTCCCGATTCCTTAACTTCATCACCCCAATTACGATTTTCGTGACCTTTGCCGAAAACCCAAATGTACATGGGCGCAAGGCCAAATCGGTGGTTTTGACTTTAGTTTAATTTGACCAACCAGATTGTGACAATTCTGCTGCTTTAACAGATACGCTGTTCTGGTTCCTCTTTTTTCGCAAGTTAATTTTTTCTTATCACGTGCAAAGCACGATGCCTCTTGTCTTGCACTTCCTAGTTTTGTTTTTGTCTACCAACTTCAAAGCTTTATGATCTGATCTTATCTTAGTTTTCTATGATCCCCAAAATAAAGACAAAGTCCTAGTAACTGTGTTTCTATGCCCACGCCGATTTAGGCGTGATCAAGTCTACATCGGATGATGTCCACCGTTTATGCTACTGTCCCTTGTCCGCGCAATCACTGGTACCTACAATTCCCGCCATCCGTGCTTTTCATTTTGACTGCAACAATGATCATGCCTGACAGTATGCCAACAACTATATTGGGATCAGCATTATTATTATGCCAGCCAAGGTTTGGCAAATAGTGGATGGTCTTCAGAAGCAAACACTCATAAAATCGATTATTTAAACGGTCCAATCACCAGCCGTTTGAGCCCCGACGAATTATAGTATCACCTTGAGTACGTACTCAGTCGTATTCAGGAGTGCTTTCCCAGAAGTCGCCAAGTAAAATATGTTTGCCTCATGCGGTTATAAAGCACCTCAGTTCAGCCAGCGGCGCGCTTCTCTGCCGAAAATTCCCTAGAAGTTCACACAAGAGCCCGTAGGCGTGGCGGTCCTCCGGTCATATACCTGCGGTTTTACTTTTGGGTCAGCTGCAGTGGTTTGTTTCTGCTATCGAAGGACCAGCAGCAAGGACCGGTTAACCAGCTGCTTAGTGAATATCATAACTTCACAGCGTCCGTCGAAAACCACTCCAAAACTGTTAACTTCATACTGAGCTTCGGCTTGTTGCCCTCACTCTTCGGTTCGTCAATGTAAATTACTCAGTATCAGGAGCCGCAAACTACGGTCTTCGAGCAGTGATATCGCAATAACCTGAATATTCTCTGATTTCATGCAGCCGGGTCCCTTACACAAAAAACAATTTCACCCATACCGAAGAAGAGGGCTTGTTAAGCGTGCTCACCGGTGCCAAGCTACAATTGCTGTAATGCAATACTGAAACATAATGGTCAAATATAGGATGCCGCCTGCTTGAGTCCGTTCAGAGGATGGAATTTCGGTGCACTCCGCCAACTTTTTCAAACGCTACCAGTCCGTAACTAGCCTTGAACGGTTTGCCACTCTTCAGTCTCTTACCATTTCAAAGGGCCAGAAGGGGAAACCGTTTCAACCGCGCAGTTGGCCTTGGAAACAAACACGAATCACTTGAGTAATGCACGGACACAAAGAGTGGGGAAGCCCTTGCTCGGGTTTACGCCCACTATCCAATGATGGACGTTTAGGTTTCACACGTCTCTAAACCTTGCTTCTGATGTAACGATGCGGCTAATTTGACCTTGATACTTTACATTTTGTGGTGGCATCAGATATACAGACTCAGTGTTTTTGTCGGATGAGTCCAAAACGCCGCAAAACCAATGGCGGATAAACATTGCCTTTTCTGATTGAATTGTGGGGTCAAACGAAGCACCAGAGTAGGGATCCAGGCACCCGATATTGATCAGACGCACTCACAGCGTCTCAAACAGCCTACGATTTGGTCGCACCCGATATTGATCAGACGGACCCACAGCGTCTCAAACAGCCTACGATTTGGTTGAAGACTGACAAGCACCTTATGGTTATATGGCTGATCAGAAGTCGGGAAAACGTGTGACTTACAACATAACTTTTGTGTGAAAGTTTCGAAATTAAACTTGTCAACTGGCAGAAACCACGAGAAATCAACTTGGTCAACCCAGATCGCCTCATACTCGAAAGTTGTCTTCAACCATCGATTGAGATCATTAGCCCGCTTCCCATCTAGTTAGCACATTCTGGCGTCCAACCGACCACTATCAGGTTATCCGGGTGCCGACTCAAACAGTTCATACGGCAGGCTGTTGCATCATATCTTGGATAAACATCTCAACTTTACCAGAATTATTCCTTTGTAGCAATGTGAGCCTTCCTTAGAAGCCTATTCGGCCACGCACAGCCATTGCTTACATCTCCCGTGGTTGCACCGTCAAGGCAACCGCTTAACCAGGGCAGATTGTTGCTTAGCAATGTCCTCCGGAACGGGTGGCGCTGGAAACGTTGTTGAGCATTTCGGCTGATTCGTCATGCTAACCGTCAGTGGCCAACTTGGCAAAGTAATCTTTGGAATGCCGGTGGTCGTCTGATTGCAAAAAGGTGAGGGAAAACCGAATAGATTGAATTAGCTTTCAACCCGCTACACAATCGCTCAGCAAGTCCCAAGTCAACCGTCAGAGACCATGCAATTTCCACATCAGCGCTGTCAGTTGTGACCCCAACAACCGAGATAAGTTCGCCGAAATACTAAAGCGGATAGAGAGCAAAGTTTCCCGGCTAAAGACGGTGCTCCAGGTGAAGTCCACAAAGCCAAATTGCTAAAAGCTCTCAGTTTCTGTTAAGTATTATAGGCCGTGGATATCCAGGCAGTTTTCGACACCTCTGCGCTGCTAACAGTGCCAAAAAGTCCACAAAACGTTCTATGAGAACTATTTGGTTATCAGCCGGGTGAAGGTTATACATAAGGCCCCGTTTCGCATCTAATACGCTGTTCCGTAAAGCGACGGAATATCAAATCTTGTCGAATAGCCTCTTGAGCAGATGAAGAACAAGTTGAGTAAATTTTGCCACGCCGCCACAAATTTCAGCAACTAATCACAACCTGCTTCATCTACTTTGGTGTAGCATTTGGTTCCGTAAAAAGGAGCCAAGCTACTTAAAGGATAAGCTGCTGTCTTGCCAGAGTCTGCTCCTTATGTACAATTGCTCACCTGGAAAATTCGGAAAATATCACGGCGTTTGTTTTAAACCAAGGATGATTTGTCCCAATGTCAAATTTCACAAAGCTTTTTAATTCTGGTGGCTGCCTTCGTAATTTTGCATACACTAGTCTACCGGCGGTGTGCTGCATGGAGCAAATACCCGGGTATCACCAATGATAACGTTTTTCTGAATAAGAAGTGTAAAGAACTGCCGTAATTTTTTGTGGATAACGGCCACAGCACTTTGCTAATTGGATTAGAAGTAAGTTCAGAAAAAAACCGATGTCTTCACAACTGGCTTAGATATTCAGTCGAGCCCACTGTGCATTTACCCAGGATGTTCTTCAGACTTGAACAACCTTGCAGCAAACCAGCACCCATCTGGATGGTGTTGCGGATAGACAGTGGCTTGCTATATCTGAATGACTTTTGCCTACGGTTAAGGCGAAGTTGAGCTATCAGGTATGAATGCAGTCCTAGGGGGTGAAACACTGAAACGTGTGGAGCACACTAGCTTGCTTGGTCCTTCTGCCACCTGTTCTCCGTAAACAGCAGTGTTCCGAGTACTCCTGAAGGCCATATATTCCTGATGAAAAGAACGTTGCCGTGAGGCAAAGCAAGACAATTTTGGTCAATACCACAGACAGTTGCCGGAGGAAATTCACTGAACAGTCCCACAGATATCGCAGATATCTCGAAACCGACCGAGAACGTTGCTGCTAGCAGTAGATGTAAGAGGAGAGCAAAGCTTGCAAACTAACTTCAAGAAACACAATCTGCTTACCAGGCAAAACGAAGTTTGTGCCCCTTAACGCTCATCCTTCAGTGCAAGCCAGTCATCACAGTCAACTTGAGCTGCTCATTCATGCTCACTCTTTGTTCTTCCTTCGAGATAAGTCTGTGCTCTACTTCTTTTGTCTCTTTCCTTCTCCGTTTTTTCCACAACAGTATCCAAGTACTAATGGCAGGAAACTTGTACGCTCGTCTTCTTTTGCTCAGCTTCACCAAGCGGAAATCTGTCACACCTGCATATGAAGGTGAAGACCCGCTAATCGCCCCTACCCGCAACACAGTTAACCCTGCACCACTAGAACAGAGGCCTGTGGTAGCTTGTCTCGTCACATGAAACAATACGTCACGTTCAGTCCCCTACAAGGTCGTACCTAATCAACCGCTGAAGTTTTCTGACATTACCCAGGAGGCTATTTCTATCACAACCTGTTTCCACGTACTCACTATCTTGTGTGTGATTTTCACCATACGGCACAGTCCACAATCTCTGGCCTTGTCAATCAGCCGGTGACATTTTCAGATACACCCAAACATTTGGTTTTTCTCCACATATAGACTGCCTAACGGATCTATATTAGGTATGAGTCTTTTAACCTCCATAAGATCTGTCTGGATACCGGGATCCAACATTAGCAATAAACGGCATTCAGGTTGACTTAACCAGGTGTATCATGTATGCTGAAAGTATACAATCCCTAGTAGGATTCAATGTGTCAGCTACCTTATTTGTCAAAGCTGTACGATTCTATATTTACGATGGAAATAAATTTCTTTTTCCGACAACTATTATTTTAAGTTATGATGATCTGGCTGGTCCCCAGTTTGCACCCACGTAGTCTCCCAGCGGAATCAAAATTACCCGTCACTAAGTCTTCTTGACCCTGCCTGAGTCAGTACCATCGTCCAACGCAGATTTCTGCGCCACATGAACGCGCATCCCATGTCCGATTACCGCAAACTCGACGTCCGTTACGGACCTGCCCGGAAACCGAAGTATGGACAGGGCAATGACGACATTGCCTTTAATTCAGTCTGATTGCACTGCTGTAAATATTTTCTCCTTACCATCGACTGTCACCTATCGCGGAAGCCACCTGGGTTCCTTGTAATGCTCCATGTTTGTTACAAAGTATTTTGATATGCATGTAGTTAAGAGTGGATGTAGCCGCGGTTTAAATACCGTGAACTAACAGCCACCCTCCTTTCATCCAAATGGACAGCATTCTCCTGGCGCCAAATGTATCGTGAAAGCTTACCATGATAAATGCACACAGAATTTTTCTTATTAAAGGGAACAAAAATTATCATGCTCGGCGCCACAAGTAATGACAGCAACGTAGAGTTCGTAAAAATCACAAAAATTCGTGGTATACGTGCAAACATAATGCACCATATATATTTTGAAACAATTCGTCGGAAAAATTTGTTGCTAACGTAATTAAGCGGTACCTTTATATACCCACGGTGTCATTGGTGACAGTTCGGAGAAAATTTATCCACTAAAATAGCAGCGTGGAAGTTGAATGGCGCGGTGAAAATGTCCTGAAAATTTTGGTTAGTTTTTGTGTTCAGTAAAAATCACTTTATCATCATGTAAAATCAAAGAAGTGCTCCGCGTTTGTTAGATCCGTGGCATTATACATAATCGGGTGTCTAAAATACAGATTATGTTGTTGATGAAGCTGTTAGTGCTTCGTCCTTACCTTTGAATGAGGCCGTAGTAGGCTACCATGAGGCAATACCGCATCAGGAGCACTGTTTTTGCCAACTCAACGGATACACATTACGTGGTGATCTCGAAAATTCCGGCGGAAGTTAAAAAGCTCCAATAATAATGAGAAGGAGGACAACCGGTTGTTATTTGCAGATGGTTGATCGATGTGATGTGGTATTAAGTCACCTTCCTGGTCACCCCGATGCATATTAACGAATGCTGAAATTAATCCCTTCCCACAAACGTTTGGGTGAAGTGTATTTTAACGTTTGGTCGTTCGGAGTGCATGAATTTTCTGGACCGATTATGCTCACCTGTCCCCAGATTCGGTGCCAACCTTCGAAATTTGTCTCCATCGATAAAGTGTACACACTTGTTGCGCAGAAGAAACATTTTATAGTTCGTGCGCATTTGGAGCCAAAATTAAATAACCAACCTAGCCTGACTTGGACATCGGGTCGCCTCTGGTGCCCTTGTGGGATTGGTCTGAGCTGATTTGTTGAACTCTACATCGTGACGTTTGTCCGTTGTAAAATGTTGTGCATCGTGTCTGCCATATTGAATGGTCCTCCATAAGGGACGTCGGCTTTTGTGAGCTTTACTGAAGATTAAAATGTTTGCTTAGTGAATGGAATCTCCATAAAATGTTTCATCAGCCAAAAGTGGAATCTTCTTGGCGGGGCAGGAGACCTAGTGGAAGTTGCCGGATTCTCGTGGGTTCACAATGCGACAATTCATGTAATTCTCCTTCTCATTTATCGGCGTCCCACACATGCACTCAATCGATGTGATTCTCGAGTTGGTATACACATACGAGGCTTTTTGCACATCCTTTTTTCGTTGAATTTGTTGTGTACGTTGAACGGCTTTAATTCACCGAAAGCATTTTTTCGTTGGATTTGTTGTTTACGTTGAACGGCTTTAATTCACCGAAAGCGCACGCAGAAATTGGCCTGGTACTACGTCCTATGCTCTCAGCGTTAAAAAATGCGCTTGCCAGCGCGGCGAATGTAAACAGAGTTCTAGATGTACAGCGGTCGAAACTCGGAGAGACGTCGTTCCCTGGAATAGCTAGCCGAAACGGATAAAATGTTTTCTTAGATAACAATTATTCGTCATGTATGATTTGGGTTACAGGCCTATTGGCTAAACCTTTTTCAAAAACATGGCCTAAATAAATTTCATGTTCCCTTGGAGGCAAGGGTGGCATGGCAGAAATAGTTCTCCAGACGTGTCTTGTATGCAACAGACTTGGAGGACGCGATCGTCTTCTTAGCAGCCCATTCAAAACATCGTATGAGTATTGCGAACATCTTGTGCCTTGAGCGACAGCTTGGTTAGTATACTCAAGGCGATGCGAGCTATCGGATGATGCACCAACTAATCCAAAGGTCGACAAATGCTTAGCTGGATTTCAGTGAGGAATCAAGAATGATATATGTGTAAAGAAAGCGGACGCCCAGTTCCTTTTTTCAACGAGCTTTGTGTTATCCCGTGGTCCCGTTTTACACAAACATTTCGTAGACCCTGCTGCAAATGACATATGAACGCTTTTGTCATTCACAGGAAGACAGCGCGGTGACTATTGTTTGCGGTTTCAACATCCATTTAAGATCTGCCGGCTTGTAAACCCCAAAATTTTGAGTTGCCTTTAAAAGATAGACGTAAATTTAAGAGCACATTCAAAGAGCTCTTAACATAAACAGACAAAAATAGGCGTTCCTAAAGCTGATTCCGGAGGATTTTCCAGGAATTTGGTACAGAGAAGTAGCTTAATCCGGCTTCCGAAATATTTTACCCTAACAAAAATCTCAAGACAGCTAGGAATTTCTCCGCACATCACATGCACTTCGAGCCTGTGGGGACGTGGAACATCTGTAGCTCGATCGGCCGCTTTTGGGAGGTTGGGAAATGTGGCCTCAGTTATGAGTACTGCGTCCCTCTTAAGAAGCTGTCCCTAAATGCAAACATGTTTTTTTACACTAGAACTGCTTGGAATAACGCAGCTCTGTACCGGGGCCGTATAAATTTTGTCATTGTCGTTATTTGGAATGGCGCATTTTAGAATACTTTTCAGCATCTTGAACAGAACGCAAGGAAAGCCAACACGTGTTTAGCTGCATAGAAATGGCGGTTGCAACGTATGTAGACTGGTCCAGCAATTGCTTCCTTACCAGAAAAATGAAGTCTGCCTTTATCTAGCGGCCATCTGAACAGCAGGTAGGAATGTTCGACCAAGTTATGCGATATTCACCTCAGAATTTTTATTTGGCTCGAGAGCGCTGAATGGGTTTGTCGTTAACAACAGTTACCGAGCATTATGCTCCGTTAAGAGCAAGTTGGTTAGAAGCTGTTTTTGGTTCCACCTTGCCAAGGCGGGTGTGCCAAGGTGGTCGCCGCGACGTAATACAAGCATATAGGTTCTTTCCTTCTGGAAGCAGATCGTTGGTTTGTTTCCTCGGCGTTGTCTCATGGTACAAGTTGTTGAGCTGAGACGAGTGAAATATCCTCTGAGGATTCGTCACAGGAGGAACCAGATAGGACGCAACCGCGTAGTGTGGTTTTCCCGTTGAAGGATGGGTGACGGTATATCCTCCCCAAGTGTGAATTAATCTAGTTGCCAATCAGCTGGTTGTGGCAGGAATGTTATGGGTTTGGACTTCAAGCTGGGATTTTGGCGTTTCAAAATCTTTGAGCTTCGTGCGACGCCCACCGCCAATGATTCCAAATTGCGCAGAAACAGCCGCACAGTACCCGTTGGCTTTTCAGCGTGGGCTGGATGCACTACAGGACGAACACTTAGCCGAAAATTGCCAACTCCTGTAAACACAAATGCCGCATGAGTATGTGAGGCACCATGTCAACGGAAGTCTTTAATTCATAGAATAGTCTTCAGAGCGTGCTCTTAAATGGACACTATCAACGATATAGGCGACCTGAGAACAGGTCTAGAAATCCCCAGCAAGAACACGGGTCCAGCCACACTCACTGTATAGTGAAATAACTTATACTACCACGGCCAGATGCTAAATACGGCAAGGGCACCGTCGAATGCACATATATTTTGAGAGACATCAGAGTAGCATAACTTCACGAAAGCACATAGGGTGCAACTGGCCAACAGTAAATAAGTGCAGCCCTTTTGGAATTATGGTAGCATAACTTCACGAACGCACATAGGGTGCAACTGGCCAATAGTAAATAAGTGCAGCCCTTTTGGAATTATGTGCGGCATGGCGGAATAAGCGGAAAAATTGAAATAAGTTTTCAGGAAATAACTCTGGCAGTTATTTCCTAAGTAACTGGTCTTTAGGAATGCTGATAGCACCACCTCTCATTGTGGATAAAGTCAGTGACGGGTTTCTCTGGTGTCCATCTGGGAAGAGGCTGTTTGACGTCGGTGGGGGCCGTTCATTCTATCGGGAGATTTGTGCCCCGGGATAATGCGTTCTCTATCAACTGCTGCTACGTCGTGCAGGCATGATCAAGTATAATTCAAAAGTGTCGAGAATACCTTCCCTGACAAAACTCTTGGATGCGCGTGGGGCTAAACCCTTGTCCATTATCCAACACTAAGCTCTCCAGAAGACCTTGCTGGTGCAGATCTGTGAACGAACTTGTGGAATGTTGTTTGTAGCACAACTTTCGGCATTTGAAGCGAACGTCGGCCAATATATGGCGGGCAACACCATCAACAAGGTCAGCTTATTCGACATGCATCCTTGACGGCGGTCGTATTAGCTGAGGCCAGGGAGCGGACGGAAGGTTTGGAGGATTTGTTGTGGCCTGTCGACATTTCGAGCAGTCTCTGACAATCTGAAATGTTGCTATCCAAGTGCAGTCAGTAGGCGAAATTACAAGCGATTTATTTCATCTCGTTTATCCCAGAATGCCGGGAATGAAACTGCCAATAGCAAAAGACGAAAGGGGCGTGGCAACCCCACGCCTACCCCAAGCATGATGCAATCGCCAACAGTTAATAGGGAATGCCGATTATGGAAATGGATTGGGCATCATCTCTCAACGATTTTGTGGGGCAACGTGTCTCGAGGAAACGGATCGCCTGCCGCAGTGTCGGATCAGCCAAATGCTCGGGCTGGGTATCCGGGACAATCAATGGTACGGTACAAACTGCTTGCACCAGTTATAATTGCCAATCAGTCGTGAGAGTGCAAACGCCTGGCCGAATTTTTCTGTGTGGCGAAGCTGGATGTCGAAGTCGTAGCAAATTTGTGTGGGCGCCTGACTACGCAAACGATTCGTCGAATGAGCGGGCACGCCGGATTTTGAGGAAAAATAGAAATAATAGGCTTGTGATCTGTCAAGGAGAAATTCCAAATCTGTGTATCATCGTGTGAAAGCGGTAGACGGAGAGCACTGACGCCAACGTTGCACTTTCTGTTTGGCTGTAGTGTTGTTCTACTCGGGTATTCGATATCGATGCGCGCATGATCAATTGCTCAGTTCTGTCCGGGATCACATGATGAGTGACAGCAACGAAAGCGTAAGTGGAGACATCAGCTGTCACAACAATCAGCAGCTATGGATCGTACTGCGTCAGTGGCGGTTCGGAGTTGAGCATGGAATTGATCTGGGAGAAAGCAATTTTACATTCTTCTGACCATACTCAAGATACGTCTTATTTTAGAAGGCGGTCAGGTGGCAGTGCAAGCAGCGATACCGAATAGTAACCGGTAAGACGCAAGGAGGAGCAGAGTGCAGTAACATTTTTGGGAGTCGGTATCTGTTGAACAGCTCGTACGTCCTTATGATCACGTTGGCAACCGAAAGCATGAAAACGTCGACCGGAAACGGCTGTCATGAAGAGCAGGCAGAGTTTGTTGTCCTGGATACGGTAAAGCAAATATCAAATCGCATGTTCAGTTCATCGTGATAGCCCGTGACAATAAGCGCACTATCTGTTTCACTTTCTGGAACATAAAAACCGAGATAAAAACCGGAATAAATCGACATAAAAGCCGAAATTGACACCTTATAAATACGGTCGCTCGAACCGTCGTCCGTACATCACCCGGTCCTGAAGTCGTGGTCACTTTTGTTAAGGAGTAGGTTGCACCGGCTGGTTTAAAGAAGCTCAACCCTTCTGATCCTTGATGTTGCCATACTGGCTGACTGGAAAAGAGTGCCGAAACACCGTGCTCAGAAACCTCGTGTGCACATCTGATGAAAAGTACAAGGGTTGTCCGGTCAAGACCATGCAGCTGTTGGAACGTTAGTGCGGAGAGCATGAAACTACTTTTTCGGTGATTGTTCACCATTATTTAATATTCACACAACGTACAGGGAATTTCTGGGGATGCTCAGTGATTTGAACGTCTCAAAAGCTTTTTTCGACTAGAACTTTTATTTTTGCGTCTACTGGCTTCAAACAGCTAAGTTTGCATTGGTCAGCGCTGAAGGATACTCTTTTTTACTAGCAGTTTAAAATAATTTATAGGCCGTCGCACTTGGACTCATGGCGCAAGTTTGCCGATCAGCTGGATTCACTGAAACTCAAATTTTTTTCTTTTTTTCCGGGAATTCCGTCGCCCCCGTATTATTAATCACCGGTAGCACAATCGTAGGTGACACCAGTGCCTGACAGCCGTGAAACCGCAAATTTTATCCAATTATATTGATAACTCAAATGTAAAAGGGATCTGCAGCAGATATTCTAATTTGCCTACACAATTTGGAAGGCAGAAAACCTCAGCCACATTCCCATTTAATAGTTTTTATATGGCCTATGAAACACTCCACTCCGGCCCCGCCCTTATCAGGGCCATTAGGTTGGCTTGGTTCCTAATATCTACCAGCCTTAATTCCCAACTGAAAACCAAATTTTAAGTATGCTGTGGTAAACCCTTTTGCAAATTAATTTGGTGCTGACGAGAGGCTAAGCCATATTCTATCTCGTTTCTTGGTTTATATTGTTCTGCAACTTAATGTGCTTCACAAAGTTTAAGATTCGGATTTCTCGGATCACAAACCGTGAACCGATGTGTACTAGCTCCAGCTGGTGGGGCTATGTTCACTAAGGATAAAGAGAAAAATAGATAAAAGCCACTGCAGACAACCTGTGCATTGTCTGTTTTGTCTGTTTGCCTGTTTCGTATGGAAGACAGTAAAGGCTGGGCGCTAAAGACGATAGCTTTAGCGCAGAACCGCCGCTTGTTGCACGGCACAGCCATATATCTCCGTCACTGTTCACTGATTGGTCTCGTTCCATCGTCCACATCTACGGGACGGCTAAGCATTACTAGTAAGTGATTTTAAACTTTGTTGCCAGGTCACTGACTGGCGTCTGTCCGTTTCAAGGCTGAACGAAGAAGGATACTCGGGGCGAACGGTCCTCCGGGATGTGAAGGACATGGTCTAAGAAGCGTGAATTCTGGATCGAGCAACGAAGAGTGACCTTCCTCGGAAACCATCTAGTATAATACAGCATTATTGATCTCATTTTTCCACTAAACCAGCGCGCTGCTTTGAGACGCCAATGGTCAGACACAGGGAGACTCTAAAGATATTTCTTGGAGAGCGGCCACGTCTACGACACACAAACTAGAGTTGATCAGATAACGACATTGTGTGCTCTATAGCTAACAGTGGCGCTAATGCTATGTCGGCAGCACAAATGTCGTAGGTCAACACAAGCTGCCCGAACAGTCCTTACTCGCAAACTGATTTCGTCTTTGCCATTTCACCGGGAATTTCGCAGTCGCACAGACAGAGCAGCTTACTCACTGCATCGACAGATCCACCTGCAAATATGAAGTTTGTCTTTGGCTTTACACATCCTCGCGACAGCACTTTACAGTTTGCAAGTGCAAAGCAAATGCCAAACAGTGCAACACAATTACCTGGGCTGTTTAATGCAGTGTGTGTTCTCCAATGACCCTGTCCAAATACAGCAATATCGTCGATGTCCATGAGCAAACCTCCAGTGTATTTCTACACGTACAGTGTTAGTCGCAGGCAAAGTGGGAGTACATCGATTACTAAAATACAGGAAAGGGGCGACAGGAGCTAACTCCACCCGACGCCCTATGGATGCTGTGAACTCAGAATTAAATTTACCACAGACAAGTGCGTGCCCGCGTGGGGAGGCATGCAGAGCCTTTATAAGACACAAAGATTCTAGAGGGATTTTCTTCATCGGCAAATACTGACACGGTTTCTATCAAGTACCGGGATAAAAGGAGATTCGAGATAGAAAAGCCGACGATTATTGGTCGGCGAAGGAGCACCGCAGTTCCAGTACGTGTCGCAACCTGAAGGGATGGTTTATGTAATCTAGGTCAGGGTGAAACGTCGCCTGATTCTTGCGGCTCTGCCTCCCCGGATGGTGGGATACCCTTCGTGAGATAATACCACACAATACCTTACAAACTACGGGCACTAATCTCACGCATAAGATACTTGGACCCCTTTTAAATATGGGAATAATTGTCGAGGAGTTTTATTCTCTCGGCGTTCCTTCACCACTTTAAATACTTTGTAGTAAAATCAATAGGATGTACACAACAGGCTCACCATTTTCGAGGGGTGCAGAATGCAAAACATCTAGACAAGGTATTTTAATGAGCTAGAGCGATGAAAACTCGCCCCTGACTCCTATCGACTATGTGCTTGTTGGTTTCATTTAATAATTTCAGTGTTCTTCAAATTGTTCAGTCCATCGTTCAGAACGAAATTCTGTGAGTCTTTGATTTCTCAACTTTCTTAGGGATAATCGCACTGACACCTACGTTATTCGGATTAGTTTAGCAGCTCAGATGGAGTAGGTTGTGAGCATATCGTGTTACAGGAGCTCTCGTTACTTGTTGGGCTTATTCTTTCTATCATTGCCTCCTGTCGAACCTCAGGTTTTTCACTGATTGGTGTCGGAGGCGTCCACAAGCGCCAGCGCAGTCACCTGTTGCTAGCAGAATTTTCAGGCTTAACTCGGAGCAGCTGATCGGGACGAGATCCAGCATTCGTTTGGGTCAGCCAGTGACCTAGGTCAGACGGTTCCAAAGACTCTCATCACAGCTACTTTCATTTGTCTGCAATCGAAATCCAACTCACCGCGGTGCCCGTCGAATTTTATGAGCCTTCACTTTACTTGATGTGAGGCTCTTTTCGGGTGATGGCCTCAATGTCTTTGCAGCAAGTAAATCATCCCAGATAAGAAGCAAATAGATACGCGTAATCTCATGGTTGAAGATCACCTGGCCGGTGATCTTCAACCACAGGATCCCCAAACGGACCAATAAACCCTGCGATTCCATATCGGCTTCGCTCCACCTTGTTTCCTCGGCCAGCCTGAAATGAATCTCGCTGCCCAATGAACTGCGCACCCCAGCCCGATCACCTTAAATGTGACGTCCGTTATGGGGCTGTCCAAAAACTGAAGCATGTCAGGCCAATGATGGCACGGCACTGCCATACCCAGTTCGATAGCACACCCACAACTATTCCATTCCTTCTCTCAACCGTGCCCTCTCGCCCACTCGTTCCATTGACTGCAAATACGACGAACTCCCCAATCGACCCCGGCTGACTCCATGACGCATTCATTCCAACCTGCTGAACTGTTGGTTGAAATTTAACCATCTATGTGTTACTGTGCTTCCCACCAAATCCAATAACTTTCTATAACGTTCGCGTTCCGGCGTGTCGGTTTAGTGACGACCACGTTTACATTGGATACAGCTCACCGCCTATGGCGCTATCCTCTTTCCCACCCAAAACCCCCTGTACTCACAGTCCCGCCAGTCACGCCTTTATTCTGACTGTAACCTTATGATCATGCCTGATGGCATGCCCCCACAAGTTGGGAATAAACATTATTATTATTATTATTATAAGTGAAAAACTAGTATCAAGGCCCGCCTACGCTAGCCCATTATAACCTGGTTCAGCTGCTTCTAAGATCGTTTGTATTTGGTCGCCTCTACTTCAGATGACGCAAGTCTCCCTACCACCGTTAACTGGGTCGTGACGGTCAATCCTGAATCGGCCGCCAAGTTGAGCTTCATCAGGAGTTGTATGGTAAACCTGAGTATCCATATCACTTGCAATAATCGAGACAGCTGAACTTCTTTCCGATCGGGCAATTGTGACCTAACAGGAGAGTTGTCTATCTTGGCCTCAGAGCTGCCGTCCATTATAGGACATGCTAACACAACGGATAAGCACAGTTTACCTAGCTAGGATTAACTGACCTCGATTAATCTAGTCAATTCAGCCTCACAAAATCTACTGTTAGCTGAACTCCAGTCCGATAAAGCGCACTCAGCCCTGGGGCTTAGCACAATTCTCGCACGGTAGATACCACAAGCCATGGAGATAGTGCATTTTTCTTAGCACTTTCAAGTGCCACACTCTTGAAGGCTCTCTCTCAAGGCGCTGACGCCATCCGCCGGGTTTAAACACCGTGACGATGCGAACGACCAAATAGAATACAAAGCCATGGGCGTCTTTCAACCCCGTATCAATGATTTGTTTAAACCTTCCTGACGATGTTTTGACACCGAACCGCAGTCGAGTATACTGGAACAAACCGCAGCGTGTATTGATTATCAATAAATTTCAGGACTCTTTCTCGACTCTAATCTATAGGTAAGTATCGGCTAAGTCAGTCTCATTCATTCTCATTGAGTTTCGCAGACTAATCTTCTGGAAGACACAAAGGACGTCGATGGTTATCCAGTGAAGCATCGAAGCCGGTGGAGAAGTCTGTACGAATACGGACGGTTCCGTTAACATTCTTAACCAAGACGATCGGTGCGTTTCATGCAGTGTAGTTGGTCGGTTGGAGAATATTAGCCTTCAGATGTCGGTCCATTTGCTGGTCAGCTGTGGTTGGGGCCGCATAGGTTACGGGGGTTTGGCCTAAAAATCTGTTCGGCACCAGAGCGGAGTTATAATCTGGCTCTTGTTCTGTACATTGTCCAAACTCGTCGGCAAATACAGATGCATAGCAGTGTAGGACGTAATCAAGTGAACGTTGCGCAGTGTATTTGTTCGAGGGCACCTCCAGTTGCAAATGGAAGTACTCGGCTCATCCAGCGGATTCAGCTTGTCAATTTGATTCAACCCGATAAGGTCGGGTTTGGTGTGCTTTACAGTTTGGCACCACGTTAATTTACAGAGCGCCGTCTTGTCGAAGCTCGTTTCAAGCTGTAAACGACCTGGGATGTTGTTGATGTGAAACTTCAAGAACTCCCTTCGGAAAGCAAAATCGTCTTTGGATGTCGCTGTACCGGAGTCGCACTGACATTGGCCATCTTTACGGTAGTGTGCGGGCACCTATGTCCTCTGGGGTTAACATATATCTTCATGGCCTCGTCAATTGCAATTGGAACATTCATCGTGCCTCAACCGGAAATAACGGGCGAACTACCACTCATCGCAACGCCAGAAATTTGAAAAAGCTTGCTGTTTTCATTCGGCCCTGTTGTCAGATATCCTTTGAACCCTGGACTTCATTGTGTGCACATAGCTGCTTGAAGCAGCGGGTGGATGACTGATCACAGTCGTGTCGTGCTTTGGGTTGATGAGGGGTTGACGGTCGTTGTTGAGACACTGCAACATCATTTCCGCATGATGTCCGCTTTTGTGGAGCAGCAGAATTTGCACCTTGGGACAACCAGTGACCTAAACTGATCCTCCGCCAATAAGCTGAGCTGGAAGCGCTCGTATTTCCCGTTGAGAACATTGGCAAAATAGGTTACATCTTCATCATTTTTGGCCAGCTAGAGGCATTGTTAACGGAGGTTGAACAGTGGTGTTTGCTTGCCAAATTTTTTGGGACAGTGCTCTAACCGTTTCATCAGGCAGCCTGAGGCAGCTTCGGGAGAATAAAATTTGTATGCCGTTCATGCTGCCGTGTGCCGAGTTTTCGCTACCCACCATCAACCTCGGAAAAAGCTGTTTTCAAAATGTCTTTGTACCGCTGGATCAGGGAGTCGAAAGTGGGGCCAGAAAGAGGGTCAAATATGAACTCCATGACTGAGGCTGTGGCTGCATTAGATGAAGAAATGGAATTCACTAGTACTGGCTGCTGGCGTCTGGATATCCACTCTCTGAGTTAGTAGTTTCATGAGCTTTAATAGCGCCCCTTCAAACTCCTTTTTGACCCGCCGCAATAATCCTTGAAGCTGAATAAATTCGACTGACATCGTGCGTTTCCATTCGCTACTTGTAACAGCGGTATTTTCTGAGCTTAGTTCTAACTCTCAACCTTTAATCTAGTGTTTTCGTCACAACGGTTACCAATGGTGCACAACGTGTGGTCACGTCGAAAATCACATCAAAATCACGTGTACAACGCGTCGTTTATAAAATGTGTGCAGCGACCAAAATCTGGAAATTCTGACGTCTTCTTAACGCGCCATTGTCAACCGGCATTAGGCCAATATTGAATCAAGATTGAATACTGAATTCCTGCTTTCGACCATACAGAGCTCGCCCTGATGCCGGACCTGCAAGCGGCTAGACCTGCTGGCCATCTACGTACGGGATAGGCTTCTCGCCCGCAGCAGCGCCATATTGCAAGCAGAAAAGCGGTGGATTTTCGCCCAACACCACAGAAAAGCGGGCTAGGAAGAGTTGGGTCGAAAATAGCCATCCTTATCCCCAGGGCTTGATGGTGATCAACGGCAAATTATTAAATGCGTTTGAAGTGCGGTTAAAACGTGAAAAGTATAAGGTATGTTTTCAAGCGCACTTGCTGTGCGCAGGATCATAAGTAGCTGGACCCGAGGCCTTAAAGCCGATCAGGTTAGACCATTTAGTCAATGGCTCCGGGCAAGACACTCCAAGTAAACCCTACTGCCCGATGCTTTGCAGGCCGCCTTATTGAGCCAAGGTTCCAGATGACTCGTCTTAGAAAATCTCCTTCTTCACCCCGGAAAGAGAAATATATCATTTGTCCCCATGATTCTTTGTTGTTGCACTTCGTATCATTTGATTTTCAGTCCCCCTGCACGTGTACGTTTTTTCCAAATTACAAACGAGACCATACTTTGGTAAGTTCATTCAACTGGCAAAAAGCAATGCTCAGCTGGATTTCTTATCCTGTCAAAATGCTGTATGTTTTTTCAAGAGCACTCACAAAGGATTTATATTACTTTGCACTTGTCAGAGAGCTCAGGAAATAACTGGGGCTTACAGCACCCCTTATTGTTCTTGTGTTTTTTTTGGGGATATACATCTTAGGGGTTGTCCTAAGACCCAGGGACAAAGGCGATTGATCGGTTTGGATTCTAGTCACGGCCGTTTTCGCGCCACTATTTTTTTATCGAACACGGTTATCTATTACAAAGGGACCGGACCGTACCATGTTGTGACGCCTTGAGTCCCACCGAGCAACCATTGAGGGGAAGGTCCGTACCACATTCGAAAATTCCTATAAGAAATTGGCTAATGTTTAGAAGTCTGAAACACCAAGTATTCTGGCTTTGCAGGTTTGGAGTGGGAACATGTGGGGTAACGCCTTCTGTATAAATGATAATGCATCCGCATTTATCGCCAGAAACCACTGCATTTCTTTCAAGCTTTTGAGGGAACGGGTGCTGTTAGTGGCCCCAATCGAACTTTTGTCTAGGTTTGAGCATCACGGCAATATCCCAGTTCATTTATAGACGTGAACTGCACTCCTACAAATAACTGCATGACGCATCGGCCGTCGCGTGGTGTCATCAGCCTTACGTGCTGCATACAGCATGGAGAGTAAGTGAAAACAGACTAGTGTTGACAACTCCATTCTTTTATCCTCACGTATCTTGCTTCCACTTCTCACCACTCGGATAAGAAATCTCGCTTTGTAGGCCCAGCAGTAGCCCAGCAGCAGCAGTAGGTCCTGCAGCCGTTTTGCAAGCAATATATGGGCGTCATCCGGTGCAGACATCTTCAGGCATCTCGAAATCAACCTTCAAACGTCAACAACCAGTCTGTCTGGCTCTTTTCAAAGTCAGCACCCTGGAGCAAGCAGGAAAGTAAGCTTTTCTTGCTTCTGCGTTGGACTTACTTAGCAATGCTCTGTGCTGAATAGCGTAAATAAAAGTTCAAACTGCAGGCACAGTGATTTAAGTAACCGTCCACCGTGCCCCGCTTGATTTCGGTTGCGCAGCTCTGACAAGGATGAAGCTGCTGCGGCAAGATATGCAGTGTTTGGTATACTAGTAAGTTACCCGGAGAGTGGATCCGTTGGTAGCCTCCTCTTCGTGGCGACGCCCGAAAGCAGTCCCAAAAGCGACCGAGTGTTCGCTGTCTGTCGTCGTGTCTGCATACACATCAAATGACTGTATCTGTGATAACGTCGAAGATACGTTTTTAACGCTTCGAGTGCCTTGTTGGGCGGGCTAGAAACTCAGACTTTGTTGTGGTTGCCGGAGGTTCAAAAGCACAATTATAAAGACCTGGCATGTCTGAGAGGCACTGAGGTGAATGCAGATGGGACTCGGTATGTGCGGGCGGCAGAGCATTATTGCTTCGGGTGTTTGCTGACCGCAGGCTGCTTTATACCGTGTTAACTCTCTAAATAACCAAAGCCTTCTGGCTGTATTGTGATCTCCAGCAGCTTACTGACTACAAACGCAGATTGATCACATCACCACCAGTTTCCGAATGCGTAAGTCAGTAACTGACTGGCATTTAAATGGCATTCGATCCGAAGCATATTTTGGTACCGACTAATCACTCGTCCAGTGTTATTTCTCCGTTGGTTTTCAGGGCTGTGTAAAGAGCGAACAAACAATTCAACAAACGAGACTGACAGATCTGGAAGTTGGGCAAATTTGTCTGAATGCTCTTTATTATTCTTCCTCCTGCTCCGCCACCAGCTTTGAATCCGTGGAGGAAACGGTTTGCCGTGGCTTTTCATACTTCTGAGATTTTTTCCTATGGCACGGCTCTACCAGTCCACTCAAGCACTGGATATCAGGACGAACAGTGACACCGGTTTAATCTCAAAGAAGTGTCCTGGTCAGTCAAGAACATAAATTGGCCGGACGAATTATCTAACTTCTTACGCCAGTAAGCGTGTGAGCCAACCGTGGATCTTTGACAAGCTTGCCCATTATTGAGTTCCCAGAAGTCTGCGAACATAGCGAATTCTTTTTATTTTCGGAGTTCTCGACGTATGAGAGTCTGCGGAGATCTCTTCAAAAGCTTTCGCACTCGAAGCGGTGGCCCTGAAGTCTGCCGAAGCCATAATAAGTTGCGACAACCCGAAACCACGATGTCTTTATCAGCAGAGCAACTCCAAATAATCTCAAAGCAGCAACCGAAGCTGCACGGAGAGAGTCAAGTGGGTCCAGCTGATCTCCTAATACAGATTATGTGGGCGAGTGCTACGAAATTTAAACTTCCTCGTTCTTCTAAAGATGCTGCTCCTAACTCGACCACGGAGTTTAATTTCAACGTTAAATCGGGACAAACTCTAGAAAGCTGTTTTAGAAAATATGAGGACATGATCCAAAACTGACTTTGCTCAGTTCGATAATACCTAGAAAGAAAGTTTATCCGTTGCTACGTAAACCGGGGATAGCTTGAAATGATCGGTCCAAACATTTCATACTCCCCAAACCCCCTCGTGATCTTGGTTTTGCAGCCTCTGTCAAAATCATACCCCAAATAGTTTGTGGGGAAAAGTTTTTGCTTAATATTAAACAATCGTGCTGAATGTTTCATTGCGTAGGCCGGTGTGGCCAACAAAGAATGCGAGCGCTTCCAGCTCAGTACCATGACCTGGGATCAATTCAAGTGTCTGGGCTTCGTGGCGTCGTCTTTAATCATCATAGGCTGCAGATTTTCGGACCCGGCTCCTTAACCGAATTCAGTTGGATCCAGAGTGGATGCTTCAGAAGCTTACAACCGAATATCAGAATCCTACAAATCACAAAGCTGACGCTACAATGATTAGACGTTCCGACTTCTCTCAGCTTGACATGATGTGTAAAGTAACTACCAAAACGCAGCCAAATTCCAAACGAACCTCAGGAAAACCGCCAACATTCTACTGGATTTGTGACCAATGGCGCTATTCACGCCACTGTCTCCACCGGAACCATGGGTGCAGCAAGTGCAGTAAAAAGGTTAACAAAGCAGATTGATATAGAGACAACTTCAGTGGTCTGCGTACCCTCTCCCCACAGTCCCCGCAATTCATGCCTTTATTCTGACCGTAACCTTATGATCATGCTTGCCGGCATGCATCCCACAAGTTGGGAGTAAGCATTAATATTATTATTAAACTACGACACAGACGGGGGCCGTGACCGCGACATTCATGAGGAAATCATCGGACCGACAAAAATTCGTCACAATATGTACCAACGGCACCTCGGTTATCTTCCTACTTGCTGCCGCCTTTGAATGCACGCTGATTTCAGGACGTATCTGGGACGCAATTGAGGGACCACCAACTGGACACACAGAGTGCACTGTTCCTATTGCGATATGCGGAAGCCTCAAACTGACCGGGACGTTGAACTACCTTGTAACATTCAAGAGGATTCAACTAAGATTTGCTTACATTGCAAACTATGTAGGCCTTGATCTTATGGGTCCGAATTGGATTAATTAACCTCAAACCTTATACCAACCCGTCAATGCCGTTTGCAACGAAGCAGCTGCAGATGGACGCCATACGTTTACAGGAACAAAAATGCTGACAATTTTGTGGTCGCTACAGTTACAGCCCAACCAGAGACTAGCGGAAGCATACTCGACGCAGCAGTTAATCAGGCCCTGGTGCCAGGCACAGGTAATAAACCCACTTCTCTGTGTTTTGGCGAGTCCTGCTAGCAGCCTGCAACTCTGTGCCTGCACAGTCCAAATCTTCAAGTCTACAATATCATGTGCATGTGGATAGTTCTTGCGCCCTCCGCAAAGTCAAGAGAAGGGCAGGCAAAAGGGACACCACAACAGTAATAAGGGGGCCAGATAGCGACTTGAGGTCATTGGAACTACTGTCCATGATGAACGCAGGGTCGAATGCCACGTCAAGCATGAGGAGCAAATCGGATCACGTGCATCACCACGTCAAAAAATCAGTCTTCAGATAACAAACTGTGGTCCCGATGGGAACCAACTTTCTTGGGATACCGGACAGCTGTGAGTACTTCCGAAGTGGAGAGCACCAGATCTCAAATCAGTCAGCACAGTGGATAAGAGGCTATCTTATGGAGCAGAAGGTTTTTGATTCGGACTCAACCTCAGCAGCCAAACTGCTACCTTCAAGGCAGTATAACAGCCCGTCTACCTTCTTTCTTTGGCATGGCAACTAGGCACCGAAAGGGTGCTACGACTGAAAGATTCCTATAAGCAAAGCCCCAGGGTTGGTTCGATATGCAACCGCATCTCCATGAATCGTCACAATTAATTTCGAAGCAGCGCTTGGATGAACAACGTACTCAACGAAGAGGTTTACGGAGGCCAGCGATAACCCAAGGTTACACAAATGGGACGCGTGTCACATGGGGGCTAAGGATATGTTGCGGATATCAATATCCATAAATCCGTTCTCTTATTGGGAATTTGTCAGTTGTTATCCAGAAGTTGTTCCCTTGAAATTTCCCGCCTTTTTCCCTTTTTGGCATATGATCCCAGGAGGACCGCGCTCGCAGTATACCAGCCACAAAAGACCGACCTAGAAAAGGGGAGATTATGTGGGAGAGCATGCGTCACATCTGTGTATGCTAGTTGTTGCAGCCCCGAACACCACCAGTATTCATTTGAATCTGGACATTTTTTTACCCCAGTATGAATTTCTAGGAGCTGGCGCAGCAAGCCTGCTTTCATCCCAAGGTGGATTATGTCCCACCGGCCTTCGGTCGCACTCAGCATCGATGGGGACTTTTCATTACTGTCCGTGAATTCTACTGTAGAGACGGAAAAATGTACCTGAGTTCGTCCAACACAACGGCTAAACCGGACAGAGGTGAGTTTAGTATTTGAGCTATCCAACGAACAGCAGTAAAGATAACCCTACGTGGCTGTGAGTGGTTAATAAAGGATACTATTAAAAAGCGATGTAAATGTAAGCACAACTTAAGGACTGATCACTTCAATGACTTGCACTGGGCTATCTCGCGGCAAACAGCCGTATTGTCTGCAGAAATCAAAAGGTTCTCCAGGGACCGCAGTGATGAATGGCCTTCTAGTGCCAAAGTACTGATAACACCGACGAACAGCGCCGCAACGCACGGCTTAATTTATCCACTGGTGCAGTCAACTGCGGCATATCTAGAACTTATCGCCTGATTAATTATAAGCCTTACCCTCAGAGGTTCGACCAAAGGCTCCATGGACGCATGCAGCTGTTGGGAAACGAAAACAGCTAGTTGCTGCAACCGGCAGGCGTTTTTTTCCAAATACCGTTTTTTTTAACAGCCTCTACGGGCAATACGGACGAATTTTGGACGCATTGACGGTTACCTGAAATGGAAACACATCGTTTACAATTTTTGTACACGTAAACACATTAGGCACAAAGCGTACCACAGTACAACAAAACTCACTCAGCTACACGGACGACAAGCAGGACGCAGATTTTTTCGCGAATAATGGCGCAGCACACTAAAACAAATACACTTGAATCGGTCGACAGTTCGCATTCCATAGGGGCCCGGAAATGCACAGCATTGCGGTTCCTATTGCTACGAGACGAATAAAGAAGCTTTGATGCCTCCCAAGGGTCTCGATCTCCCTCGGCTTAAAAGCCCTCCAGTAGTGCAGAAGTTCTTCACAGATTGTGCACAGGTTCTGCACCCAGACACAGACGCTTGCTAACTGGGTTGGTTTGGTTCAGGCAGTAAGGCTCTTATCCGAATGTCCGGTCTGCTCCTTCTATGTGCTTTAAGAGTGTTTGGGCTAGGGTCATAGTTGGGGATTCGTGCGCTCCTCTCAACTCGACTATGGTCGATGATCTTACCAGGTCAGGTGCATAACAGGACTGAACGAAGACATTCAGCGATTGGTCAGAATATCAGCCAACCTGATTCACTGACGCTCGGATTGAAAATCAGGATCGAGATTTTTACCCAATTTTCCAGGTTGGTTTTCCTCCTATTGTTCACATGAAAATGCTTTCAATATTGCTTTGAACTGGGTACCAGGTGTAGCGCGGACAACCGTCGAAAGAAGTTCATTGCACGCAGCAACTACTCGAAATTAGAAAAAAGTTTTCCTAATAAGCGTGTGCGTTCTGGGCCCGAAAAGCTTAATAATAGTAATAATAATGTTTATTCCCAACTTGTGGGAGACATGCCGGCAAGCATGATCATAAGGCACGACTGGCGGGGACTGTGAGTAGAGGGGGTTTCGGGAAAAGGGACAACGTCATAAGCAGTGAGCTTTATCCGATGCAGGCGTGATCACCACTAAACCGGCACGAGCAGGGAAACTCTTTTGGAGAGAACATTGAGCAAGATCACATCGTCAGGATTTGAAGTTGGCGGGCAAAAACCAAACGAGGGAGGGCAAAACAATAGGCCTCGTGGCCATAGATTGTTGGGCCGTTGGCCAGGGTCACGGAAAGCGTATGTGGGGATGATGAAGTGGAGGGACCGCTGTGTGTTAGCTGGATCAACGGTGAAAAATCTGTTTGCCAAAACTTGGTTAAATAGGGCATAAGTAAGTATTAGGTCTCCTAGGAGTCCACGAGAATCCAGGGAAAAGAGATCAAGAACCGCAAGACGCATTTCACAGTCCACAGATTTAAGGCTGGCAAACATTTTCATAGCAGCTCGTTGTCCTGAATAGACAACTTGGTTAGCATATTCAGGAAGCAGTCCGAGGTCTTTCTTGGTCACCCCTTGACAATGCTGAGTGCGGCGCGGTCAGTGGGGCAGAATACATAGTGCATAGGCAGAATGCATAGTGCTCTATTTGGACTTCAGATAGCACTATTCGGTTATTCGTGGGTTCCCCGTTCCTGTCCCTCAGGGAGAACGCTGTTGGTTTTTTTGCGGCGACGCCTTATGCATGTAACCTGCACATCCTTGTCTTTCCGGACGAGATCCAGTAAGGCGGCTTGTCTTCTTATGTTCCGTTGGCGGATTTCTGATTTACAGCGGTTCCGCATTTTGCGAATGCCGGCTTATCTTCTGTCTCCTGTAATCAACTTTTTGAAAAATAGTAGACTTCTTCTCCAGAAGACGCCGAACCCTTTTAAGTAGCTTGCGGTCCATCCAACTGCCTACTGCTTTTTGGAAGGCACATCTCGTTAGCCTCGTGGACTTGCTGGAGAGTGATTCTGTGTATCTTTTCCACTGGAGCTGGTTCAAATTTAAATTGATCACGATTGATGCGCATCCTGAGAAGTCTGCACGTCAGAAGTTTCAAATCCACGGTTGAGGTTCGGGATCTCGGACCGAGTAGCAGATGAACTCAACAACCAGCACACGGGGGTCCCCGTGTTCCAGTGTGACGTTAATTAACCCCTGTTCTCCGCAGTGTTTTCCGTTGGTGATGACCCACTCCAGGAGGAATGGTGGTTGGTCTGAGCTGTATCTGGTGGTGTGACACTTTGTGCTCAAGCGCTCTGTTGAATGAGTGGTCAGCGTTGCTGCAGAAAGTCCACTACACCCGACTCGTTGGAGCTCCATCCGGGAGGTCTTGATGGGGGGTAAGTCGCATACTAACAACACATGTGTGAAGTGCCAGCTAAAGGAGAGTTGCTCAAGTGTTTGTATGATGAAGTGGTCATCTTCCGAAGGACTCAAGGGTCTACGGTAGACCACGCCGAGAAGAAGAGAAATGGTCCCGCGCCGCAGGGTTGGGATCCACAGTGTATCGCAAAAAGGTGCGGGAGTGGTATAGAAGCGGACAATTTGGATGACCAGGGCTGCATGAAAATATCACGCAAGTCCATCGGCCCTCCTGCATTCTGAGTCAGCTGGAATTATGGAGTAGCCTTGTGTCGAGATCACCGCGTCAGTCATCTCGTGGGAGCCAAGTTTCTGTAAATGCGACCATGGACGCTGTCGAAGGCATGCTGCCCTCTTAAGATTGCAAAGTTTGCTAAAAAGACTCAATGAATTTGTGGACGAGCACTTCAACACTGTCTCTGGTGCCTCCAAAAGGTGTGCTGAGTTAGAAGTTAGCAGATTAAGCAGTTGTACGCCGAGGACTGTCGCAGAGGGTTGCGCCTTCAAGCTAGCGTACAGCCTGCTGACTTGGCAAAGTTTGTGTTTTATTACTGCAGTCGCTTTTCCTTCGTGCTTGTGTGGACTCCCAAGTCGCCCGCAATAAGCGAGACCAATTGGGTGTACGAAGGATTTTCCGGTTCGCTGTTGCCAATTTGTGGCTTTGGCTGCCTAAGTCATTGGCGACGAATGCGTCCACAATTGAAGACGCCACTTTTGACGGAGTGGAGAAGGAATCGGGCAGTTTTACCCTATCAGTGGCTGTAGGGTTCTCGCAGCATTCCCTGATGTCAAGGTCAATGTTTGTGGTTGAGTTGTAGGTAGGCTTCGGCGCTTGTCTCTTCGCAGCTGGCCCAATCCAGCCCAGAGTTTGTGACTTGAGCGTGGAGTTTACCACTACACTTTTATCATCTGCTACGGAAATAAGAGATGATGGCTCTACGTATATCGGACGATGCGTCCACACAAAGCCTGCCTCCTCCCGCGCACAGTTGCTTTTGCTAGTCAAGGGGTCTGCGGTGGTTGAGTAGAAGCCGCATTCTGGAGTCGTTGCCGGTTGTGGCTGCGTGATTTCAAGAACACAGTAGGCCATAGCTAACATCGGTTTGGCCATAAGTTTGGGGTCGGCTGAACTGGAGCCAAGCGGATGCCTGTTTCGTGCCTCTCCACTTGGGACTTCAGTGGCTCAGGTTCGCGTCTCTTGAAGGCGATCCCCGGATATAGGCCTCAACGTTGATAAGCCTTTTGGATGCCAACAGCCCGCTTCAAGATCTTCTGTACGGCAGATGGGGAGGAAAGAGGGACCAGGAGCTCAAAGGTTCGCTTGCTTCCTTTTCCACGTAACTCGACTGCTCGAAGCGATTAGTGGTCAGGCTTTGTGAGGACACCGCAAGGGAGCGACTGTGCCGGTTTCGTCGGTGTGATTTTTCTGAAGGATGACCTCGAGATGATAAGCCTGCTCTCTCTTATGTGTCTGTCCACCAAAGACGCCGTGGCGGTCTTGATTGCCACATCGGAGTGGTGGATCACCTTCATTGCAGCCAACTGACCCGTGGTGGATAACACTAGGGAGAGTTCATTATCTACCTTTGTCCAGGCTACTCGAGGGCTCTAGAAGGAAGCGTCAGCCTTGCGTTGGGTATCGCGAATAGAACGGAACATTTGCACTGGTCTTTCCGATTCAGCAGTGGGCACTTTGTTTCGTTTTGATTAGCTCCCTTTTTAGTTACAGAATGCATAGCACCCTTAGGGTAGACGCAGCTGGCGCAGAGAATACGGGTCAGAAGAGTTAGACAATTGGCTTTTCTGGTCGTCTAGAAAATCCGCTCACTTAAAGTACCATCAGGCCTTGCAGGTTTGACACTGCATACCACGTCGTACATTCGATGGACACCTAATTCACCCACATATGTTGTGCTCTATCGATAGCTGCAGAGAACAGCCTGTTTTGATCCGGCTCATGATTAAGACTGTGCGCACCACAGGTATTTAGTGCAAGTTGATAGAGGCTGTGTTGTGAAAATTTCCAAAAATTACTAGTTTTTCTCTGTATATACAATAAACAGTGAGAGAATACTTTCAAAAAATTTGCGTGAGCGAGAAACAAAACCAAACGAAACCGCGCAAACGAGTCTCTGTAGCCCGAACATTCTTGTTCCCTTACGAAGAATCGTGCGCGACCTTGTAGAATGTCCTGCGATAACCCCTAAAGTACCGCATCAGATATAACCACCACATGCTCACGGCTCACAGCTGAAAATAATGCTGTGAGAACTCCAGGGGTTCTTCGAAAAAACAATTATCTAGCGATGAAGTAGTTGGTCATATTCTGTAATTTGCACTGGTTACGTCGTGCACTTCGTGTGACACCGCGCATAACACTTCTCGCTCAGCTTAGTGTCTGGTGGGGACCACCAAGGAGCTGTCAATTCAGGACTTCGCAACAAAGCATGAAAATTCTCACCGGTATAGTCACTTGCGCTGACAATTTCCATCTCCTGGATCGGGACCGCGGGACGGGACACTTGTGTTGTATCGCGCAGCCGGTGGAGATCCTGCATCCAGTTCTTTGCTTTTACTTTTAACTTCCCCACTGTTTGTTTTCTCAGGCAGATGCAACGGTCAATGTCCAAGTAATTGACTGGGTCGTCCTCTTTGTCTGTTGCCTGTCGTTTTCTTAGTCCCGTACCAGTGTTGAGTGAAAACAACCATACCTTGATACACGGACTACAAATACCTGAAATGAAAAGGCCCCCCTAGTTTGAGCAGCGAACATCTATGGTGACATCTTCCTTGAAAATTGGACAAACTTTGTAATCTAACAGGATCTTTCAGAGAAAATATTTCGAGCCAAAGTCTTTGGTTTTGGGCACTCTGGGAGTGAGTATTGCAAGCATTATCATCAACATCAGAGACAGCAAAATCATTGTTGACATTGATGCTACACTGCCGTACAATCATGAGTTCCATGCAATTATTTAAATATAATTGCGAAGGGAAAAGAGTGGATGAAAGAGGTGTTAGGCAGAATTCCACACGGATCCCGCTTTACCGCCCGCAGACAGGTGCTGCTGCGGCCGACAAGCCTATCCCAGCAAGATTGGCCAGAAATTCGGAGCCTTTGCGGTCCGGCAGCAAGCCGAGATCTGATTGGTCGAGAGTCTGGACGCAATAGCTAAACACGACACAGGATTGGCCGAATGCCGGTTTCCAATGGCGCATCCAGCACGCGTCGGAATTTCCAGAGTTGTTTCCACTTACGCTCTATATATGAAGCGTTCTGCAAGTGTTCTTGACTTCGTTTTAGGCGTTAATATACCTTGTGCGCCTTTGGTGATTTTCTTGACGTGAACGCTAGCTTGGAGGCTCAGACCGAGAACTAAGCTGAGAAAAATGCCGTTACTACACATTCTGAGGTGCCCACACCTCCAGGCGATCAATTGGACGCTCTGGGAAGAAACTGAAAGCATGGAGGCCTCTGCAATCGATCAACTGCCATTTCTTGCAACATCTCCAGCCAAACACAGGCTGGGTCACGGGGACCCCGTCCAGGAGGGCGTACAACACCAACACCCAAAATCTTCGTAATCACTTTCACATCCTTCTGCCAAGTCATATTTGTACGCCTCGCGGTTTGCACCATTCTGCAGGAGGCACGGAGAACACTCGTCTCCGCAGACGGTGTTTCGGTATGTGAAACATGTGGCCTAGCTACCGCAGTTGAGTGTGCCGCATGTTTTCGGCGATTCAAGTACTTGCTGCACAACCGAATACCCTTTTCAAGTCACCTCTTCACTAATCCTTTGACGCCATCCAAAACCAGCAACGCTTCTGAGGCATCGGTGGTCAAAACCTGAAGATGCCTTGCATCATTTGTCTGCAGACGTCTCGCAGCCGTACAAAATGCAAGCAGTAATAACTTATGGTAGTAAGTTAGTACTGCCACATCGGCCATCTAACGGTAGCATTTTGCCGCCTACAGCAAAACGGTCAAGGGACAATCTACTGTGGGCACCTACCTTACCTCAGTATCACTTCTTATCTCTCCTGTTTCCTTCGGCGGCCACTTTTTTTTGGTCTCACCCATAGGGACGTCAGTCATGTATCCAAATATGTGTCTAATAGAACCCCACTGTTCTGGTTCACCACTTCTCAGGCTCGTTCCCCTGCCTTCATTTCTACCCCAATGTGTGAATTTTGAAGCAAATCGGCCAGTGAGCTGCTGTGAAGTGCGCTTTTGTTAATTTGGGGCTCGATAGATAGCTCAGTGGTCAAAGCACAAACATATTAATCGGAAGGTCCGCATTCCAACTGCTCCTGCCTAGGCTTGGGCAGCTGGCAGTACCTAGGCCCTCGCACTTCCTTCACGTGGCATGGCAGGTAGGCACCGAAAGGGTGTTTCAGCTGAACAATCATCTTATTATTATTGATACCTTGTAAATACACGTTTGCTCCCAGGATACAAGACGGTAATCGAAATTACGACGCCCCTTTTTGGTGGCAAATGTCTACGAAATTTGGTGCTTCTCCTCCCTATGCAATGGGTTGGACGGAAGTTGCGCTGGATGTCAGCTCCGAGCCGAGGTTTTCCCACTTGGCCGGATTTCTGTAAATAATCGCGTTTTCGCCGTCAGTTTATCAACCTCCATGAAGACCCACACTAGGGGGAATAATATCCGCTCCTCATATTTCTCTTCTGCATATGCACCAAACAAGTATGGTTGTGTTTCGTTGGAAGATACTTTTTATCAGAGTCTAACCACATTATTGTATATCACTAAGGGTTCAGATATTTTTCACCGATGAATGGGTGCACAAGTAGGACGTCTAGGTTCATCGGAGTCGCGACTCGGTGACCTGATCGGCTTGATAGTGCTTGTCATCTTTTGTGGATTTGTCCCAACTGTCAGTTGTTCCTCAGTGGCACCGAGTTCAGAATCAGTAGAAACCGTTGCGCTACCTGTTGCTCCTTGTTAGCAAGCAGTCGTGGAACCAGACCGACTACATGAATATTAGCTGCCAATTGCCACTCCATAATATAGACTATCAACCCACGCCGATTGAAATCATGATGTTGGTTGGTGTAACGTTTCGATAAGTTTTCCTGAGACATAGGAAAGCCACTCCCCGTTTAGTCGGCGTATAAATTCTTGACCCATAAATCAATCTTATCAACTTAGCTTGTGTTTCATTGGATTTGTACGGCAGCTGTGCACTGCACAATGGCTGGACGACTGTTATGTTTAACTTATGATTATGTAGTCTACGCGAACCTCTAAAAATAGCATCTTCGGGATAAATCTGTGAGGTGAGGTAAACGCGACCACTCCTATGACAGAAGACTCAACATATGATGTTCCTGAAGCCCCATCCAATATATACTGGAATTCAGAACAGAACTTTTGCTCTGCAACGCGAGATTGCGTCTCTTCGGACACTGCGCAGGAACGATCTACTTTCAGATAAAAAAGATAAGATGAGAGATAAGAAGGCTCTGGAAATAGAGGGTATCGCAACCGATGCACAAAATTGGACCAAGGAAACCGGTTGTCAGTGGGGTCATCAGGTAGAACTCTGGAAGCTTAGTGTACGACGGGGATCAGCGTCTTGACCGCTCTGCTGAGTACTTTAACGACAGTTTGATTTACCGTCTGCCACCTGTATCCATTGCTTTCGTTCAACTATCTCAACTCTAGCCATGGTTTGTGAGTTTACGCTTGCCTCATTTTATGAAATTCCAATATTCCTTTCTATTTTAAAGCTCTGTTGGGTCACGGTGTCAGATGAGCTCCCACCAGAGTTATTTGAGGACGGTGGTGATTTTTTGCGTCTTGCTTCAGCCAGGCTATGTAAACTAATCTGGAAGCTATTTTTATGGCCCTCACCGCAGTCGTACCACGCCCACTACCTTCAATTATACCGCGACATTTGGTCTCATCACTCGAGACTAAAGTCACATCATTGAGCACCGTGATGTACTTACCACTTCTTCGTTAATTACGTTAATTACTTCAGCAGCTTCACGCGCACCACCGATTATTGCGACAAGTCCGCACCACCCGTTTATTTTCACTTTTCACTAGAGTGTTTCTTCATAATAAAAGAATAATCCTTCATCTGTAACACCCTTCCGGTACCTAGCTGCCTTGCATCCCGAAGGAAGCAGGAGGGCTGATATACTCTCAGATTGCCCAAACCTAGACAGGAGCAGTCGAGATGCCAAGGTTGGGTTCGAACCATGGACCTTCCGATCAGTAAATTCGCGCTTTAATCACAACCATCTTCATGTTGTGACAGCCAAGCACCAGTTGCCGATACTCGCGTATGGCTTTCCACGATTTTGATGATAAATTGGAGGAGTTTCTACGACGCTGACGGAAAAGTTAGCGTAGTTGGTGCATCCTATTCACTGTACGTTCCTCAGCCTGATGCTAATAACGGGTCTCGAAAGCACAGGTTGAACCGAGTCAAGTCAGCATCTCTCTGGACTTGTTTGCCACGAGTAGCCTTATCTCCCAACAGCCCTACGGGTTTGATGAATGCGTTGTCAATCCTACAGAACAGCCAAGGACATGTGACGCTGCTAATGCCTTTGGTGTGATGTGAAGATGACCAGTGCACCCAGGGACAACCTCCAGTCCCACGTTACCTGGCAGAACCATCTCCTTCCTCAGTTTCTAGTACAATGTCCGTCTTTACAACTCCGCTGAACTTGTTTCGAAAGTTCGTATGATCCTCGAGATTTGAAATCGGATTGGTGCTTGCCTGTCCGCCATTGTATGCTATTGATATGTTGTTCACTTCGTGTCAAAAAAAAAGTCCGGATTTCTTTGATACGTAGTGTCTTAACCAAATGGATATGTTATTTCTACAGGGCTCCGTTACCATGATCCCTTACCGTTTGAGCTTTGAAAGCCACAGCGTACTGATAGTCTCACCCCCGATGAATTTGGACACTTTTCTCATTAACGAATGATCAGTTAAGAGCGCATTTATAGACACTGTTATAAACTAAAACTCATTACAACTACAAATGGGTTGTCCAGGATACATATCATGGTTTCTATCTGCTGGTCTATTTGGGCATGTGGAACTTGGAGTACCTGAACGCGCCAACCGCATGTTGCCTCTATTCAGATGTAATCGAAAAGCTGATTGGATGCAGTTCATTGGTTGTTCGAGGAACTTTGAAAGTTAGACACCGAACTCATACAGCAGCCCCTCGGATAGATCAAGCTGTAGTATCCATCCTGGACGCTCAACACCTAAAGAGGCCAGTTTACGCGACGTTTTTTATCAGATCGTCCTTCTTGTAGGCTACTCGTAAATTAACTTATTTGTCGATCCTATTTTCCCAATTGAACTTCTCTCCGCAGAGTCCCTTGGAGACCATCGCAAGTCCAGCGTTTGTATTTTAAGCCAACTTGATAGTTTTAGACAACCATTTGCATCTAACTGTTCTCTTTTTAGGTTTAACTGATCAAAGTGGTCTTTTGGAAAAGCGCGATGTCCAGTGTTGACAGGGCGCTTAGGCTTCTTAGAAACTACCCTCGGGTGTGTCTATTCAATGTCACTGACCTACCACGCAGCCGGCCTCCAGTAAGGCAGTCACTTTTATTCTTTTAGTACTTTCTAGCTTTATCGTGGTCTGAACCGGAAGAAGAAGGGACTAAGCCATCGCGGAATGAGCCAGTTCCAAGCGTGGCCACCTCTCGGTCAAGTGGGCCAGAAAATGCCGTTTTATCTAAGTGTACCGAAAGAGCCATACAACACGGATGTCGCGTAATTATGAAAATTTATCTAACCGATCGCTGTGCGTCAGTTCTAGAAGATCACTTGCCAGAATATCTCTTTTAGAACTTCAACGTATGATTGATCTTGATCGCATCGACCCACGGGAACCTATAGATCTGACAACTATTTGCAACACTAACTTGTACAAACTTGATGTGGAGCATGAGCGTCACTATGGCTTTCAGCTGACAGACGAGGCATGTTTTTCACGTGAATGATTTATCTAAATTTAACAAGTAGGGTTGTGATATCTTTGTTACCCCAGTCAATATTGAAGTTCAATATGCGAGTGAGCCGGTAATTGCAGCAGTGGAACGTGCTGGTGGAGTAATCACAACAAGGTTCTATGACCTGTTCTCTGTATGGGCGAAATGTGATCCAGCATCTTTCTTCAGACGAGGAATTCCCATCCCAAGGGCCAAACTGCCCCCTCCTGTAAGTGGTGCCGTAAAAAAAACTAGGCTTGAAATATTTTTGTTGACTTGTTACTGTTTCTATTTAGACGGACTATGATGGACTAAGGCTAAGATATCGCAGAATGATGGGCATGGTGTGTTGTATTTGTCTTTGCCTTTTCGTGTCGGAGGTGCGTTCACTCAAATGCAAGGGCTTAACTGGTTGTCAGGAGGTGTAATCTGTTTATGTATCCGTTTAACAAAGCCGACCTAGCTATGATTACAAAACAGCAACCGCAGCAAACAGCAATATGAATCAACTGCAGTGGATTTGTTGAATGAGACTGCAGCGACAGTGCTGTTCAGTCGCTTTCTGCAAGTCCCTGCTTTTTTGCAGATCAGTCTTGCATCAGCTTTGTTGAAAATCAGGCCTATCCTCCCTCAAAATTTACTCATAATAAGGTAAAAACAGGGTGTTACATAAAACACCACTAAGCTGCTATCAAGTTTTGGCTTTTTCCCAGAGTGAATCACTTCCACTTCAATAGGCTGCTAAAAACATTTCCATTGGGGTTACAAACAGCTTGATCACGTTTGTCCTCCCTACTGAACCTTTTTTAGTTTGAATACCTGGGTGGGGCAACAGCATGCCGCACTTCCATCAGAAACAGTGTCCGGAGCCATGTACAGCTGCACTGTAACCGTATGTCTGAATGTGGCGCACTCCAGAGTACATGACTAACCTATTGTCTTACGGCAACCAGATGGGGGGTGTATATCCTTTTTGACACAATAGTGACCATGTGACGCACCATTGTATTACTAAATTCCCGTCTTAGCCAACTATTGGTTGTGGTTTCCAACTTTGCCAGTCAGTCACATCGTGTCGACTACTATATGATTCACAGTCGCTGCGTTTACTATGTCCTCTCGAATGCCACATGCGTACTACTTAAGGCTTGTTTTTGTCAGTACAAAAGCAGGCGCCACAGTTCGGCCTTCACAAGACGGGACTGATCATAAACAGAATAATGACCCTATTTCGGACAGCTTATTTGCTCCAGTTTGGTCTGCAAATCACCTCAACCACAGCCACTTAAAACCGACTATAGGTGACCATCTGAATGTGTCCGTCGCGTGGTGACGACCACTAGTACACGCAGTGGGATTCGACCATATTGTCGCATTAACAGTTGCTTTTATGGCGACTTACAGGGTGTTATAAATGCGGCTAGTGCACGAAGAACAGTCGGGACAAACCATTTTCCGAAAAGATGCCGATGACTAGGTCTACGTAACTGCCACCTCGAAACTGTCATGGGAATTTCGCTCTCAGAAACGTAGGACGTTAGGGGAAGAAGTCAGTTTTCGACGCAATTTGATGGCAAATTTTTCACCTAACTCACTTTGAGTTCAGTTACAGAAAAAGACGAGATCTGCATCGGTTCTGTAATCCCAGCCTTCAGACCAGCGGATTGTGAGTTCGGTTGACTTTTTCGCATGTTTGATATTTGGTATTGGATCTTGAGGCCGACCGATTCTCTGATGCTGATTTCGAATGATACGGCGTAAGCATCCGAATGTCACAATAGAGTCGAGGTTGGATGCTTCCTGCAACCCCTTGGCTGAACTCTCCGCACTTTTAAAAGACCGGCTACTCACGCAGCTATTGCCGGAGAATTCGTATTCGCTCTCTTTTCGTATTGTTTTCCCCAAAGTGAAATGCGAAAGTGAGTGTCCTTTGTTTTAACCGGCTTGGCCAGCGAAACCCCGGTTCAAAACAACCAATAGATGGCTCATGAAGCATCCTTAGTCACTTTTGATTCCAGATGATTATCGGTGAAGATGCTGTTCACCGGTCGACTTATGATCCGATAGGTGCTCTGGACATCAATAGTTGACCCTTTTGAAGGGAGAATGAACGCCGGCCGTTAGACGAGTAAGGATTCCGACGTCCGCCACGCTGCTTTGTGAGTCAGATCTTTCAATCAAAGCTCCAGCTGGAGACGCTCAAGTCAATCCAATTCCTTGGTTTGGGCGACCGGGGAATTTTACCCACTATATATATATATATATTCTTCAGATAATTTTCAGAAAGTTATAAAGGTAAGCAGGCATTTTTCTAGTAATCCTTTTCCACTGGGGCGGGATGGCTCAGTGGTTAGAGCGCAAATTTACCAGAAGGTCCGTGGTTCGAACCCGACCTCTGAATCTTGACTCCCCCTGTCTAGGCCTGGGCAACCTGGCAGTAGATTAGCCCTCATGCTTCCTTCTGGTGGCATGGCAATTAGGCACGGAAAGGGTGCCGCAGCTGGCCGATTTTTCTTTCAGGTCGACCTTTATATGAGTGAATTGAGGATTCATTTCTGCAGATCGCTTTGCTCTACCCACTATCTTCTATCCCTTGACTCAACAGTCACAACACGAGGCAGTAATTTCTTCGGGAGCCGTCGAGCTTAGCCCGCCGGGTAACAGTGGTATACAGACCCGACCACTGCGTCAAGCTGGCAGCTCCTGGTGGACTACTGTCCGAGCAATTAGCAGTCGACTGACAGTCCTGTCGTGCTAACCACTGATGTACTGACATCAGTCGGTCATTTGGCCGTCAAGTTAGAGGCGTAATTATGGTACTTCGTTTGTGGTAATAACAACGATGGACCGTATTTCGAAATTACCCGCTTAAAATGAAGCATTTACTTGTGTTGGCTTATTGCCAAAATTTCTCCATATACGTAACTGTCCCGTTTACAATGATGTCTATGATGCCAACACATTACAAAAAGCTTCTAATAGATCAAAGTGCCAGGAATTGGTAGCTGATAGTTTGTATTACAAAAAGCTTCTAATAGATCAGAGTGCCAGGAATTGGTAGCTGATAGTTTGTTCTTGAGTTGGCACCCTAAATGCTTGGAATGGAACGTTGCCGTGCTCCTGTTGTGTTTTGCCTTGCCACAATGTGCGCGGTTGTCCGACCCATTAGTGGGGATTTCTAGTGCGTGAAATAGTGGCGGATAATTATGGAAAGACGCCTATGTGACCACAAGGTCGCAATTTATTCGTAATATTCACTCCGTTTGTTCTTTCAGGATGCAGTACCGTACTACGCAAACGCCGAAAACAGAGGATATTTGGCTGATCCGGAGGAGCTGGCTGCTGCCCGCTTATGGCTGGCCCAAAAGTACGGCTACTCGTTGACAGACTGCGCTTCCCAGTCAGAAGATATGCGGACCTTAATGTCACTACGCAAAGACCCCAGACAAATCTTCCTTGGCCTTAATCCGGGCGATCTTGTCAGCTTGGCCAATGAGGTTGTGCTAAAGCCACGCCTTGAAACGGAACAAGAGCAGAATCGATGAACTGTAGTGGTTGGTGGAATTTTGTATGGTCTGCATGTCTAGCCCGAGTAAATTGTACATTCACATTCCACGTTTTCATTTCTGAATGAGAGTGTATGGTTTTGTCGCAGTGGAGTAGCACCTGTGGCTGATTGATATATTGTTCTTCTCTGGAACGGCTACTTTGTCCGGTTCAGCTCCCGTGTAGCTGTTTGTATGCGACAATGGTTGCTTTCTTAATGTTGATCAGGCGCCTATCTATCTGTTCACCGATCTTGGCCATTGGCTTGCAAACCTTCCGTCGCCCATCGACACATTTTCAACGCGCACGTTGACGGTAGTCCGGCGGTTAACCCGTCAACACAGCCGGTGTGGCACCAAAATTTATGTTTGGGTTTATAAAGGGGTCAGGATGCATCTGTGGCGACACGAAGACGCTTAAAGTCCTCAGCTGTTGCCTTTGGTTGAAATCATAGCCACAAGGTATAGATCGTTGGTGTGCAACTACTAAAATAGCTTGATTTCCAGTCAACAGCCAGTATACTTATTCCAGCTCCTAACGATAAGAGTCAAGAAACCGCTGGTATATGCATTGGTCCGATTAGTAAGACCGGACACTACTTAGATACCCATAGCATGCCTCGACAGGCTACCAAGTTGCGAGAACCGCAACATTGTGAGAAACATAACATAACATAACATATTGAGGGCCCGGTCGCATGCCTAGGAGTACAGTTTCGATTGATGAGATCATCATTGTTGATGCGGTCGATCCTGAGTTCAACGATGTTTTGCATTCATGCAAAGGCTAGAGAGCAGCGGCCAATAAGACCGAAACTGGGTGCTGAAGATTGACTGATATCAAGCCAGAAAAACTTCGTAACCTTTCTCCTAAGAAATTTTCTAACACAAAATAACTAAGTGAGAATGCTGAAATGTGAGTCATTTGAAGGACTTTCGCACACCTAACATTTGTCCCTGGGACGTTCGGTAAGAAAATTAGCATATGGGGCACTATCTTTGTTGTTTACAGTACGCACGATCATGGGGATCCCATTAAACAATAACGGTCGTTTGTGCACGCACATGGGAACCGGAAATAAGATAGTTGCCGGTGCAGGTGAATGCCTTGGCTGACTGGCACTCGGGCGACAGCGCCTATTGCTGTCGGTATCGTATTGCTGACCGACTGGTTCGCACTTATTTTACAGTCCTTATTACCTAAAGTGATTAGATCTGGTGAACGGCTGGACTGGACAGACTGACTAAACAAGTACATTCGTTTTGTGTTTCGTCTGATCAGCTCTTCAACGCTATTGAGGACAAATCTTTCAGGGGGCTTTAAATTACTAAGGCATGCTCACCGGCATGTTTTCACCACCAACCAATATATTTCTGATCAGTCAGCCTTAGTCGATTTTGAGAGTAGGTGGGCGGATCCCCGTAAATCGGTCCGACAGTAGTATTGCGAGGCACTTCATCCCCATAGAATTAACTGACTGCAAGTGGGAGGTGATACAGAGCTGAAAGCAACCATACATCTCAGTATCCTCTAATCTAACTCGCTTGTGAATTGCATTCGATCAGTTACATTTAGGGAGGCCCTAGCGCTGAACAGATTCCCTTCATACAACTCGTGAGTATATCGAGGGAACAACATACCTGACGCGGTAAAATACAGTGCATTCTACAATGATGTGCATTATTATGCTAACACTGCCTTTCCGGAACAGTCCAAATGGCATCCACAAGATGTGTTCTACTGAGATGACGGGGTTCAAGCCTATGTTTTGTTCCATATTTTGAGTGATTAAACTGTTTGTGCTTTTCATTTGCGCCTGCAATATGTTTACTTCGTTCGGATATCGTCCTTTGTTCTGGAGCCTCACTCTAGTATGGTAATTCGAGCAACTAGTAACAGCTGATACGCCCGGAAGGCTAGCATTAAAATGGAAATAGTTTCGAGCTTGTCCTCATGGATCCAACGAAGACGAGCAAGCAAGAGTCAAGGAACAACCTCACTTATCAGGGCACTCGTAAAGCTGCTTGAACTTTGATTAGCCTCATCGAGTAGCAACAGTACAACAACCCAACGGCCAGGTGGTTTGTAATCACATTTTTACAAAGCTGCTGCTTACACCACCGTCCATATTATCTAAAATATGCAAGAGGTTCCACAAAGTTAAACTACATAAAGGCTGCAACTAACCTGAGTGGAGGGTACGACTGCAGCAATTCGTAGTGTATGAAGCAAGGAGCTAGAGGCAATGCGAAAATGTAAAAGGCTGCTAATATTAGAAAGAAGCGCTATCGCTGTTACAGAATGCATATAGCTGCCCGCAACTGTGTCAAGTCATCTGACCTGGTTCAAATTAAGCAGCGTACAACAGAATAAGACAGAAAACTCAAAGCAATACCATCTCGGCTACAATAAGGGCACGGGGCCGAAGTGAAATGCTATTTACGTTGTCACCTTCAGATGCAAAATGTTCAGTTTAAGTAGAGTAGAGACAGGAAATGAGGACATCATTATTCATGACCAATCAGTTTCGGCCGAGGTGACAGCGGTGATGGCATGTGCTGGCGTACGTGTGCGGATTGACTGAATTGGCGACTGTGGGTGGCGTGCAACTCTGTTGTTAGATCATTCGTTGTTACCTCCTAACTGAAAATAGTGTATACGCGATAAGTGGACCAGAAGGCAGCAATTCATGCCTCTCACCTGAATCCCGCCTCATAGCACTTACCTGTTGGAAAGGTCCACATCATACTCCCGACCTATCCGATATAGAACTGGCGGGACACAACAGAACGCTGTGTTACCAAAACTGGGTGGTCGCATGCACTAAGATGGAGATCGAGCAGTATTGGCTGAGATGGCATCCAAAATATTCTAAAGCTCTTTTATAAGGGTTTTGAAACTAAATGATGAGAGCGTACTGTTGTAGCATTTATTTGAGTTATCCCATACTTTTGTCGTACTGGTCTCGCGATTCCTATGTGTAGGTAGTTTTTTCTTGAACAAGACTCGATTAAACTACGGGTTTGAATGATTATTGCATTCTTAACCTAGTGAGCGGAAGTCGTCCTATTACAGCTAGCAACGTAAATACCTTGAAGAACGTGGGTGGTTCTGCAACTTAGTCGCGGAGTATACAAAACGAGATGGATACGGCGCACTTGCGACCTGTGGCGTTCGTGTTGGTCACTTTCGCTTGCAGTGAGTTTTCCGGCTCAAGTTCACTCTTTCCTCGATTTTGTGGTTCGATAACCTGTAGTAAGTTCCATCTACGTCTATCACAATTGCCCTTATGTCCCGACTGTTCAATGTCCAGCCAAAAGGTTTTATGATATTACGAAGCTGGCACTGATCAACTATTGCATGGTGAATTAGCAACGGATATTTCAGATATGTATCACTATACATGTAAGAAAGTCTATATGAAGGACGAGCTAAAATGAATTCCTTCGAACAGATGAAACATCTACGGTCATATTGTAGAAATAACATATGGGAAGACAATAGATGAAACAACCTAAAGTTGGAAGGAAATAAAAATTACAAGAGTGACATTTGCGCCGATTTGGATTGAATGTGAGTTGGTGCAGAAAGTACAGTGGATAGATTATCACAGGAGAATAGGCATCCATAGAACTCTGACCTCTTCACTTCACGACTGTAGTTCAATTCGCTGAGAGATATAACATCGACATAGCGGACAGATTGTGACCCTCATCGCGCATGCACTGCAAGTGCATACATGGCCACATTGAAGAAATACAACGGAACACTGAAACAGACAGAAGAGGAATAGAAACTAATGCACCACATAGGACAATAGAGTAAAGCTCCGAGTGAGAAGCTATAATGAAGCACTTTCAGATTTGCGCCTTTTTTAATCCTTATAAGCAAATTCTTCGAAGATTGACATAATTTTGTTGCTCTTTTCACAGAATGTAAGTTGCCGTCCAACAGACTGTCATTAGGAAACAGCTACGGAAACACCTAAGCAGTAATCAATGTTTGAGTTGCAGCACTCCTTCCTGGCAACGCACGTCACCAATGTGATGCAATCAGGCAACAAAATTTTGGTCTAGTGATCAGCCAGGCGAGAGGTAAAGTTCATCCAATATTTCTGTATCTCTGTCGAGATAGCAACATAAATGCGACGCCAAAGAGGCCTATCCTGCTTCAGCATAAGGTTTCTGGATTTCAAGTAATCAAGCCACTAAATCCTTACATTTAGGTGGTATAAATCAAAAGAGAGAGAGACTGGGTCATACCGTGCATGGTGTTCGTGCAGTCTCACAGTCTCATAGCAGGTTGGTCAGTGGTTAGAGATCTGACGAGCATAGTCTCCTGGTTTTCCGGGTTGGGGTTGTTTTGTAAAAAATGATAATGCACTTGCATTTCCGCCAAACACGGCTGCCTTGAGGCTAGGCTTTTGAGCGAAAACATCTGGTCGAGGACCTGTCTTTGTGCAGGCGCCCTGACAATATCCCATGCAATTTCTGAACACAACCCTCACAATTGAAGGAGAATCATTGGATGTTGTGGGAAATTCTAGGTAGTTCGGTAGTTGTGTAGAAGTTTCTGATGAAGTCAGTGCGCGAATCTCAAAGACAGGAATCAACTTCGCTAATCTGCGCCACTTGTGGCGTCAAAAAGGCACGTCACTGCGTCTCAAGGGTCGCGTGTACCAGGGCTATGTTGTATGCTGTATGGTTGCGAAACATGCGGACAGAGGATGTGAGGCGTTTCCAGGTTTTTGACCACGGATGCCATATAAGTGTTGCTGGTGTCGGATGACATCAACGGATTCGTAACGAGTTAGTGAGAAGACAAGTAGTTAGTTGTGCAGCAGGTACTTCAATTGTGGAGAACACCCAACACCACCAGCTACCGTGGCTCGGCTAATAGCTGTGCATGCTGAAACAGCGTCCACCAAGACGAATGTTGCTTTCTGTGCCTCCTTTAGAATGGCGGTGGGCAGCATATGACTTGGCAGAAGGGTGTGAAACAGATTACGAACAGTTTGGGTGTTAGACGCCTTCCAGGATGGGTCTCCGTGATCCCACCCGCGCTTGGCTCGAGAGATTGCGAGAAATAACGGGTGATCGATGTCAGTGGCGTCGTGCGGTCAGTTTCTTTCCAGAGTGTCTGATTGATCGTTTGGAGGTGTAGGCACCTCAGAATGCTTGACACAGGCCAGTAATAGACCCCTTCCAACATCCATCCCCCCTCTTTTCACTCTGAGGCTTTAAATGAACTTTATGGTTGTACGCACTGAAGCATCAGTGTCAACACTGATGTTGCTGTCGCTGATGATGATGGTGATGCCAAAAGCGATTTGTGCTAGATCTAGTGTAATGATACGCGTTCCGGTTATTATGTTGGTGACCCAGGGGTAGAAATTCCATCGGAGCTGTACGTTTGCTCACATGGTATACGCTTCAAAGTAGACCACAAAATGAAACTTACAGGTGCATCCTGACAAATACAGCACTCGTTTGCTGTACGGGCAAGTACAAGCGAAGGAGCTGATGGCACCGTTTCATGGGTTTCGATTAATGGAGGGGCCGATGGTGTAGAAATGCGTCCGACAGTGTGGTCGGCAGAAAGCTTCTGTACAAACAAGAGTGAAGTGGAAAAATAGTCTTTAGCACTGGTTACGCTCGGTTCGTTTGCGCTGTTATTATGGTGGTCATTACCCTTCAAAGAAAAAAGAAAGCAAGACGAATAAGACTTGTCGACCGTCATACGCACATCAAGAAAGACCAACTAGGCACGCTCACTAACAACGTGCGCTGGTGGTCAGTCTGCGAAGAGCGGGATGTCAGTTCGGATAAGGTTTCACAATCGATGGGTGTATACGTGATCTAATCTAAACACGTTCCATTTTTATGAACGCAGTGTGAACGCACAGAATGCCAGTAAACCATCCTACTTCGCAGACCATACAGTTGAAATACCAAAGTAATTGTTGCATCCACAGCATCAAAAGTACATGTCTCGTTATAAGTGCCGATAGCAAACGAACTGGGCTCTAAATGACATCTCAGTGAGGCTCATCAGATGAGTTCAACAAAACTGTCCGGTAAATGAATTAGTTGGTTCAGTTCAAAGATATCACACGGTTCATCTCTTCGAAGTGTGAAAAAATGAATATCGACCCAGATAGACAAATTGAACTGGGACGCATAAAGCTGACCCTCCCAAGACCGGTTTTACCCACTTCCACGAGCATGTAGCTGCAACCGGGAGCTGCCACACTGAATGGCGAGCGCATTCGAGTTAACCTAGGCAGTGAGTTTATAAGTCGGCCGATGACAACAAACGTGAAATCCGAGAAGATGAACAGTGTGTCCTCACCCGAAACATAGGATACTCGAGTCCAAGTGAGGTGGGTGTGACAGAAAATCACACAACGCCATGAACGAGAATCCGGTTACTTTAAATCGGCTAAATCTCATCGATTGAGATTAACCGATACTGCACTAGCATAACTTTTGAGAACAACAAGCCTTTATTAGTAGGGACTGAGACGAGGGATTTGTGTTGATCAGAGCTGGTGAAAAATATCAGCTAGCCGTTTATAATTGTAGGCGAACGGCGAAAGTATACGTGAAAATACCCAACAGCACCTGTCACCCCCCACAGCTACTTCAAAAGATATCGGAATTTTTGACGAGCCGAATCGCTGCTTAACCTAATTGAGAATGGTCCGCATGTAATCGAGAGGAATATTTCTCCTAAAGACTTACAATTCTAATACACTCGTGATAGCTTTGGCTCGTAACTAGGAGGGAACCAAAGCGAGTATCATCGGAAAGCTGAGACAATGTGTTCGAGGGTCGCATATTTGCTTGGATGCATTATTATTCGTACTACATTTCTAACACGGGTCCTGTCATTAGTACAAGCACCCTGAGACTGGAGTCTGCTATAGCCCGAATTAATTACATTTAGACGGAAAAGCAAAACTGAACCTTTGTACTTCACGTGTGGAGTAACCGCCGTTCCAAGCCTGCTAGCTCCACGTATCGAGGTAACTGGGAATTTCGGAAAATATCATAGTAATAACAGTACTCCTACTCGCTATGAATTTGTTACGACGTACGATGCCCGCCAGTTTCGATGCCTGAATTCGATCGACCACAGCGCCCAGAATAGCCCGACGGACTCCAGCAGCATAGACACCAATCTGGAAAGTTACACAGAAAACGAAATGCAGAAATCTACTCCGGCCATCAGCTGATATATGTGTACGATCTCCGAGTGATAGCAAAGATTACTAGGAGTATACCCAATATGTCAGGATAGGTGACAATCACCAATAGTACCCGAGCGAGGGAACGACAACTTGGCAATGGAGGGTTGAAATAGATACTTTGATTCCATCAGGAAGTCCTTACAATTAATCCTAACAGCGCATGTTCTACATTGTTGCTTTTGATGGTGTTGGGAAGGAGTTCGGTTGCTCGTTTCAATCTGTTCAGATTTCTAGCTAAACTAAGCATTTCAGTCCCCTATGGGTTTGCACTGAAAACACACCGCCGTACTGATTTAGACGGATTCCCCAGTGAGAGTCACGGGGAAAACGAAGAATTAAAAGCAACCATAGAATGAAATTCGGAGCAACTGATTCTCGCACATCACGTCACTTTGGGACTTTGACTGAAAACTCTGACTCACAAGGTGGTGGGAGGATTAGGGTTTTGTTTGGGGGCCCTCCCTCTAGCCTCTGAATCACAAGTATGAACTGCGAGGCAGCGTGCAGTAGGGTTTCCTTTGAGGTTCTTGCCCACAGCCGATGACTCAGTAGTCTGACCTGCACGGTGGCAGGCGGCTGGTTTCACCCGAGGGCGTAAGGTGCTACGGTTTCACTCCAAATGCGGCTACACATAGCAGGTGCATTTTGAGCACCAACAGACCCTGGGTTTTAGAATAATTTCGACCGTATTGAATGTCCCGGCAGTCACGGTCAATCATTAGGCGATCGGAGGGTGCAATATTCAGGGCTGACCTTTCTAGCATCGCTGCTCCCATGAATGTGGACATGCTGAATCTGCGGGGAAAACACCTTACTTCCTTCACACTCCCATCGCAGAGGACAGTAAGACTTTACTACCAGATCGCCTCGTTGCACGATTACTAGTAGTACGGGGTCTCGCTGATCTTGTTTTGACTGCTCAACGTTGGCTTTCCTGTCACGGTCGCACCTTGTGGAACGAATTTTCATCCAGTGTAGTCCACTGATCATTGCAACATTCAAGCCCAACCACCACGACAAGCAAACGTTGCTGGGTCATTTGCTTGTCAGTGATCTGACTGATGTGCATTGTGCGCTCCGCTGCCCATCAACAATAAGCAGAAGAACACCTTGCTAAATCCAGGAGATCCTTTCTACCAAGGTGCTTTTAACGTCCTGACTCTATGTCAAGTTTGTAAACAGGCAATTCTCACTGAGACCTTGTAACCCCTTAAAATTGACGTGCGCTGTCTCTGAAACACGCACACGAGGCCCAACCGTGGTTATTTATTTCAAAACGCCAAGGACGAACTAAGGTCTTTCACATTTCCCCCTCCGTATGTCCGGTGATCCAGAAGTGATGACTCGTCGAATATATGGCGTGAGAGTTGCACTCAATCCCAGAGCCGAACGCGCTTTGCTGGATTGGATTCCAGTGAACAGGCGTCTATGCGCCGTTCGGTTGTCCAGCCTAATCAAGCTCAGTGCCCCTCGACATAAAAAGCGGTGCTTGTTTGTAGTATCGTCTTATGCCCCAACGGACTGCAGTTCTGACGCGGAGAAGGAGATCTATCCAGGCTTATTCGTCAAGCAAGAAGCGCTGACATTGTGATCCTTGCGAGCGATGAGTACCCAATTCGGTTGTTTGAGATTCGTAAAATCACACTTCGCGGTCGATTTGGAGTCTATTGTCGTCGTAAAGACAGCGGATAGCGACTCCTCAATTGTGTGCTGAGCATGAACTGTTTCCGGCCAGTACGAACTTTCGGCATAAATGTTTGCATCGCGTAACCTGGAAGCCACCAACTGTAAATCAACCATGGACTCAGTTTGGATCACATGGCCATCAGCCACCTCTGGAGAGCCACAATTCAAGACTGTCGTTCATTTTGGGGCACATAACTTGATTCCGGTCAGTCCATAGTGCGAGTAAGCCAGATAGTTCGCGCCCCTTCAGGCCCCCGCAAGTCAGCAAAAAACAGGCCAATTTTCGGAGGACTACCATACCTCAGAAGCATCGGTCTGAGCGAGTTCAACAACTCTTTAAACTAAAAATGTAGTGGTAAGGAGAACATGGATGAAGCAAGGCAAAATGTGAGAGGAACTATGATAGCGGCGTTCCGTGCTGTCTGTCCGACTTCTCAGATACGATCAGATGATCACTGGATATCGCCGAGATCGCTAGTCCTGACCAGTGCCAGGAATTTCATTCGAAGACGCACAACCGAGCAAGGGGAGATCAATCAATGACTTGACATCGAAGCATGAAAGCCATTACCACCAAACACAGCTGCGCTGGTGATTGCCGTCTTCCTGGATGGGACCCCGAGACGGAACACATCAATGGTTTGACACATTGTCAGACATGGCCCAATCGCGCCCTCAATGGCGCTCGTGCATTAAAACTATTGTCTTAAGTGCATAGCTTCCCCCTCCAACCTCCAGAATGAAAAGTGCACTGACGTATCTATTATATCCGCTACCACCTCCATTGCGTAGGCATCTACCAGCACCCCAAAACCGGCGAACGAAACTATGATAGCTACAATCACTGCATTCCAAAGTTTACGGCCGTTGATGACATCTGTCAGAACTGCACTCCTCAAAATCGCAGACTCTACTGCTGTCCCACGGGGACAGAAAAGCCACCATCTGAGATCAACAACAACTAGACTGACAAGATCATTTCCAAATAACTTACGCGTTGTAAATCGTCTTCGGTCATCGTTTGGAGAACTGCATACGTGATACGATGGTACTGTAAATTGGAAGCGAAATCCATACCTCCAGCCAATTTTAGAATATCTTCGACTTCAGGTTCAAGCTGAAAAATAAATAGGAAATGAGATAAGCAACACATAATGACAGAGGTCTTAACTGTGTCCAATTGGCTTGACCCGTCCTCATCTTGGAAATCACTTGAGGAATTCACCTTGTATGAGTGAACATCCGACGCTATTGTGGCCGGGTCTAACTAGCAGATAAAAGGCCAGCGTTGGATCGATAAATATCCTTATTATCAGTATAAAATAAAATGGACCATCACCTGATATTGACACACGAACATACACAGCGAAAAAGACATCTACAAATGCATCGCGTCCCCGCTAGGCCGGTGCTTGATCTATAGTTATACCTGGATTACTTTACTTTGCTAGAGATCAGCAGTGCAATATTTGACTTTACAAGAAATGTCACGCCTTTGCTAGAGATCAGCAGTGCAATATTTGCCGTCACCCCGATAAATATCTTAGTGTGTACTCTTGCTGATTTCGTCATCTGTTTGTTATTTGCAAGTCATCAGCTACATCAGAATTCCCAACAGACAACAAAAAATCTCTTTTCCTCAAAGGTTCAACCATTGTGTCCCAAGGTCCAGGAAAATCTCTCTCAAGCTGTGAAAAGATGGTCCAGTAATTTGTATGGCCAGAACTACAGAGGACCGCTTGCTCAAAGGGTGTGAGCTTGCCGAAGCGATCATGTCCTTTTAGGTCTTTACTAACCTAGAGGATATATAAACTCAGGAGGACAACGGGTTGGTCGAAGATAGGTCGCATCAGACAGGATAGCCACTGAGAGAAAGGCCCCAATTCAACTAATCAGGCCTAGGTGAGGATTTTACTAGTAATTTATGCCTCAGAAGATGGTGGGTGATCGGCGATGTTTTGCTATAAAAACATTCTTACAGTGTAGACTATCTAAGTTAAGTGGATATATGGATTCACACGCCGCTTAGTTAAAGAACTATGGTCAATAATTAGCGCCTTTGGATAGTCAAACAGGTACATCGAGATAAACTGCCTCCGTTTGAGAGTTTGAGTGATCTGCTGGTGTATTATTTTAATACTTAAACGATGGGCTTACGGTTGTCTTTAACGAATGAGTTTCTTTAAGATGGTTCTTATGGATACATTGGTCCTTCCTGCGAGGAGAGCACTTCGACCAAGTATTTAGATTTATTTGGCAACTGAATGGAATTTAAATCAACTGACTGTTTTCTCCTAGAGATACATTATACATTTTTGAATTTTGAAGTGATTTACCTCAGTCTTAAGCTCCTTGAAATACGATTCACGTAGTAGTAAACATAGGATAAACTAGGTTAATATGATTATTCTTTTCCGGAAATTGTTAATATTCGATCCCGCTCCGTTGTCTTAAAATCAGTCTGCTATCCTTCGTCACGCGCCTTTGGAATTTCTAATTCCTCTAGTACATAAAAACACTACCTAATAATGTTGAGCATAATGTTGAAACTAATTCCTTGGTATAATAAAATTAACATACTGGTCACTCGTCACAGGTAATTCAAAAGTAGGAGAGTTAGCTTTTACTTTGAAGCGTTGTATACTTATGGATCACACTGTCCAACATGGGCGAAACTAAAGTAAACTGTTAGCACTCTGATATCTCTGCACCTTGGACTATCCGAATAACCGTGACGCATTTATCATGAAAACGTGACCAGCTTGACAATTCGGCCTAAAGTGGGGGCATTAGCTCATGCCACAGGGTGGGCTGCAGAATAAATCACTCTAAGTTTGTCAGCGAGGTTCACTATTATCAAAAATGCGCGTGCCGTCCCACAGTTAAGCAGCTTAAGGTTATCGACCTACTTCAGTCATGATTTCAATATCTCTACAATCCTCCAATTGCTCCTCGATGAGATGGCAGTGGGGAAATTTCCTGAGGCAGGTATTCGACGCACGCACTATTGTGCGTACTTGTTTGCTAATACTTATCTACACTTATACGCATGTGGGTTCGGGCGTACATAGCCTAGTTTTCATACCGTAAGGTAGCTATAGTACGCACTCTAAAAGTGATAGCAAAACACGTCTCGCTACTAGCAAATATCAGCATGTTTAGGCCACTGGGTTTCCTCGTCGATCAGTCGAGTGAAAGTCAGTCCACATAAAACTGAGGAGACGGATTGGGCAATAAAATGGAGAGTTAACCAGACAATTCAAATTTGAAATAACAGTAAATAAGTAATAAAAATTAGCTAATTAATCAATAACTCGGTCCCTGAAAGTGAAGTCCATAAACTGATAAAAGTGTCGGTGAGTGCACAGCGAGTGTATTGGACGAAACTGTCTGACGTTCCGTGACTCGCGACGAGGGCTAAATATTTTGAACTGGATTGGAGAAGGGAAAGTACTTTGAAGACTTACTGACACAGAGATTGTCTCATTGAGGTTCGTATGTGATATGGGTGCTAGATATGCAGTCAGTTGTGTCGACGGCAAATGCAGTCAACCATTGATCAACCGTTCAAATCTACGGGCAATGACAATCCCCAAAAGATGAAAATTTAGTTGACGCTGTCTAGTACTGGCCAGCTCCTCGGATGAGAACTTCTCATAGAAGGGTCATGTGACTTGTTAGACTTTTCTATTTCTATTATTATTTATTACTATTTCAGGGTCCATTACCCGTAGTTTACAAGTACTGTGGGGGTTCAAAAGCGCAAGTCGTACGTTACGTTCTGTAAGGCACGATCAGTATGTGCTGAAAAACCGAAGAGTACGTCGCAATTGTTTTATGCTTATTAGAAGTCATCAGTGGAATTCACTAGGAAGATTTGAACCCACACCTAACAAAACTTGGGTCGTGCGCTCAGAACGGCTTTTCTTTGATAGCCAATTACAAAGAATTGCGTGGACTGAATCCGCTTTCATGATTAGTGACCCGCGATTACCTGACAGTCGATCGGCTAAAGGTCTAAGGGAGCGGAGCGAATTTAGGATACACGAAACCTGAAACTGTAGTAGTTTACTGCTTGAATTTGGCGCTCGCTTCTCAGTTTGATTAGCGTAGAAAAGCTTAGATATGCAAGGTGGAGGAAAAGAACCAGACGCTAGAATCTACTCACCTTATTAGATAATTCTGGTGGCTTGTTATCCAGAAGTCGTTGGTACTGGATGAGCCAATAGTCCAGCTGATCATCAACACGGTGTTGTTCCATTTCTTTCTGAAGTGGTACATGTTGTAGAAAAAATGGCGATCAGGCCCCCCAGTCCATCGTATTACACCAACAACGAAAAAGAACCACAATTTAAGTGTCAACAAGTGAAACTCACAAGGCGAGCCTTCAATTCCTCTTGCCGAGTTTGTTGTTCTTTACTTAGCTGAGCCAAAAGCCGGACTAAATCCGCGCGACGTTGATTCAAACACTGTTGGTTGACTTCGGTGCGCTTGGCTTTCCGGTCTTGTTCGGTCTTGGTTAGATAACAGAGTTCCTGTTCAATTAGTACAATATCTCGTTGTAAGCGTTGAGCTCGAGCATCTTGTTTTAGCTGCAATTTGGCGAAGGCTGCTTTCTGCGCTTCCTCCTGAAAATGACGAGTGGAGCAACAAGCTGATGATACAATAAATTGGTGGGTTTAGTGGATCACGGTCGCTAAACAGACAGTCGTACGTCCGAACAACCCAAATTGATACAAGACACTTCTGTGGGGAGATCAAGTAGGGAAACTGAACTGGGAGTTAGAATCAAAACACGAAACTTCCCGTTTGGAAGGGAAGGGCAGCGATCAGGCAGAGGAATGCTTAAAGGTCTTGACAACAACAACAACTCATTCCTCAGCTACCAGTCCGATTAATCCCAGTGATTCCGAGGGCCCGAATTTGTTCGTTGAAGCCGTAGTTGATTCGACGGAGAGGTCGCTTATATGGAACCCCTCGTACATTTGGGAGCACACTAGTGTCTTTATGGTACTCCACCGGTAGAAAATGCAGTGTGTCAACAGTCAATAGCGCCGTAAAAGCCATTTGGTGATACCATTCAGTTCGTTCACTTTTGGAGAACGTAAACTAGGAAAAGAAAACTTTCAATTCCTTCGGTACAGTGTTGTAAAAGGTAGCATGTTTGTCATGAACTTGGTGTCGGAAAAAACGAAGGCAACAGTGCAAGGATAACGAGAATCTATGACTGTGTTAAACCTGTGCATCAACCGAGTGGAATTCTCTGGCAACTCCAGTGAAACTTATCAAATGCAGCAAAACCAGTGTGAAAACACTGGGGCTTAACTGTCGTACAGATATATAAATTTCAGTGGACGAGAAGAAAAGGAAAAAGACGAACGGATCAGCCGATTGGCTAACTGTTCAAAATACTATATGAGAGGTCGGCGGTTCGAAACCTCTTAGAGTTTCGTGGGATGTGCATTGCTGATGACTCCCAATAAGGATAAAAAAAGCTCTCCGTGCATCTTCGTTTTTCGGCCCAGGAAGAAATATCAACTAAAAATCCTACAATTGGTAATGAGAAAAAGTTCCATGCATTTTTGTCTTTGCCTGGCAGTAATCGTTTTAATTTTAATAAACTCTTCTTTAAGTTCGAAGTTAAACTGAATAGTTTGGCTGGAAGAGTTTCGATTCCCCGGTAGGTAATTAATTATTGTTCAAGATAAAAGCAAGTCCCGGTGATACTGTCACAAGTGACGAAATAATAATAACGAACCGAAATTATTGCATTCTACAAGCCCAAAAGGAGTCTTTAATAGCACTTGCGATCGCATTGATTGCGGGTTCGTGAAACCAGCATCCACATCACACCCATCTGAACCGCCCTGTTCCAGCCCCCGTGCGACTACTGTGGTTGGCCCATACCGAAAAAGGAACGTATTAGACTCGAATTTCGATCTTGTTGCAGCTCATAAGCAATGCATATCTCTGGCCTGGGGCCACGAGTTGATTTCCGGACCTTTGGTGCCGAGCTGGGCATATGAACACCAACCCGCGTGCATGTTGAGCGAAACTGAATTATCACGCTTGAATAGACCATGTTCGCACTTCGCCTCACCTGTCCCAAGCCGGGGGCTCCAACCCCAACGTGGTCTAGGAATTGCGCTACTGGTGAGCTTTATAGGAGAGAGGAACTTCCTTTAAAGCGGATTAACCAGAAGCAAGGAGCCAAGACAGGAGGAGGGCTACTCAAACAAGGATGGAGTAGGTCCATACAGCATCACTGGCTTATGAGCATACGGTTGTGTTTTAACTAAGAGATCAGTCTACAAGTACACAAAACATACTACACCGCAATGCGCATAAATGGCATCCGTGGTCCATTGGGACCTCCAGCGTTACGTGTAAACAGAGGGTCTAATAGGGAGTAGACAGAGATCCGCGAAATCATCACGAGAAAAGTGTTACTTTAAAAGAAGTCTCCGTCTGAAGGTGCGAACTGAATCGAGCTTTGCTGAACGGTAGTCGTAATGTGCTACGTTGAAAACTGAAATTGACGCCATTTGCGAGGTCATATGGTCCATGGAGCACCGTCATTATAACCACAGCACACTGATCGGGACGGTGCGTTACTACCTCACCCTAGGCACAACAACACAACATAGAGCCACAACTAATGGACACACAGTGCTTGGTCAAATACATCAATAAATGCGAAACTAAGCAATCCAAAGGACAAAATAACCTCATGATGAAGACCGGTATTACAAACAGGGACGTGAACATGGCAAGTTATTAGGGTCGGGACCTTAACTAATGTTTCATCCGTTTTTATTGTACATTATTCGAGCTCTGGTGACCATGCAGTTGCCAAGTTTCGTTCGAGTCAAGAGGATCGCTACCAGTAAAACAAACAACTGAGACAGGCTTGCTCCGAATTTACTTTGATGTAGTCGGCATCACAGTGGAACTAAAAACGGTTACTTTGACCAGGTGAATTTTGAGACCATAATTATCCGTGTGAGTTAAGCAGCACACTCATTATCGATGGCTTTTAGTGTGTCCAACAACCAGGAGAATTTTTAACGTGCTTCCATCGATCTAGCTGGCGCTGAGTGAAAACAAACAGGAACCACGCGTTGACACTCCCTCAGCTGAATGGAACACACACAAACAGATGTATCCTGGTGAAGAGAAAGCTGTACTCATTATAATGGAAATCGGAACGAGTGAAACATGTGCAGAAGGATAAAAAAAGGTAGTGAACGGCACATTTAGGACAAGCGGTAGAAAGAAGTCGATAGCTTGAAACCAAACAAAAGAGAATGTAAATATAATTACAAAAAAAGAATCATACATAGGAGTCAAACCATATGGTTACGAATTCCTAGGGTATGAATTGACTTTCCGAATAAAATTAGTGTGTCAACTGAAATGAGGTTAAGAAATTTCAACAACAAGTGATTAGAATGAGTCACCAGTTGATTCATCAACTGAACGTTCACGCCTGCCATCCGCCTACAGTGATGGGATGCCTTGTAGCGTAGGAAATAATCATCAAGGCTCAGCTAACATTGGAAGAATAGGACCGAAAAATATTGTATAGTCCTATGAACCCTAAACGTGGACTTCGGAAAACTGAACAGTACCAGCCACTGGAGCCGAATTCAAAATGCACTGAAAGAACTGAATAAACCATCTAATAGGCTACTTACTTCCAGGGCGATTTCACTTGTCAATTTCTTTTGTTTTTCATGCCTGTCCGCAAGTAGTCCCACCACTTCTTGATCGGCCGAAACATCTCCAGCTAATGTTCGTTGTTGTGCGACCTGACGCTGGGCAGTGTAGCCGCGATACGCTTCGTCCGTGACAGACAACATGGTCTGCATTGCATCTGCAAGTGTAAGATGAAGGAGACAAATAATGGTGAGCGTGCACCATGACAGCAATTTATCAACAACTTAAATCAACCACAACAGTCGTAATAGGAGATGAAAAAACAGCTGCACTTCTGAGTTTCCAGTATGCAATGACTTAGTTATTCGAGGAAAATTTTCGAAATTATAAATACGTCAGACCTGCTATGGACTATTTAGAGCAGTGGTCTTTTTTGGAGGTGGTTTCCAGGTTGATCATCATTTATGGAGTTTGTTTAGGCCCACAGATATGCCATATGATCTTCACTAACGGACAGACCAGCACTGTTGGTATGGGCACTGAAGAGCAACATTTACGAATGTAATTAACCTTAAGCACTATCAAGTGTACTATCCTAATTATCATTCTGATGAAAAAGTGAGGGCATTTTGCTTGAGGACAATATCACTTGCTGATAAGGTTCTAAACCACCGAAAAAGGAAAATGGGCCACTTGTATTAAGTAGACTACTTGCAAGGCGGAGTAGAAAGCAATAGTGTGGGTTGCGAGTGGCTGAGTGAACGAAACACGTGAGAAGCACTGTATAGTTGACATACCAAGAATTTCTTGACGTCGTAATTCAAAAGAAGAATCTGGTCTATTGACAAGCATCTTCAGGTTGTCCAAGTCTGCTGCTGCTTCCTGACGCTTAGCGGCTTCGTTTCGGGATAACAGCTGCTGGATCAGCCGATCCGCACTGTCTTCGGCACTCAACAACGTATGCACTAATTTGGTGTGATCTTGATCTCGCTTTCGTTGTACAGCAGTCAATTCGGCATGCAGTCGAGCTTCATCCTGTGGGGAAAAGGCGATATGAAAACTTGGGTTTGCACGACAACCTGACGATAATCGCTTCCAACACCATCACGGCTGTATTGATCGAGCACAGGTCCACCTAAAGTAATCTCTCTTTAGATCGATTTCCACGGCTGGATCCCACCGGATTGAACGGGAGAGGTGAATCTCAGGTTTAAGATAGTGACGTTTTATAGGGTCCAAACTGGAAGTGGGAAATCAATTGCCCATACGGTGGAGTACAGTTACAAAGATCTCAAGCCAGTAAGATAAAGGTGCGTGATCTCGAACAAGAAGTCAGAAATGTGGGCTGGAGTTATCCGAGCCATCCAATTCTCATCATAAAGAGCAATAAGGCAACATAAAATAAATTCTAGTACTTGGGAGATTTTCCTAGCAAATTAAGGGGTGTGGCAGCCCTAAAGCTAACGCAGAAATGGTATAAAGTACAATCAGAATACAAATGGAAAAGTGGACACGTGCAGACGAGGTGAGGGTATACGAACAGTAGAGTATAGCCGGAATTGGAATGTTCCAGTAAGGTTGCCCTGGCAACTGGTATATACGGTCACCACAAAGAATAGATTCGTATGGTCACCGGGATGCCTATCCGATGTTGGGTGCTGCGGACCCAGACTCACGCGCAAATTACCGCGTACCCAAAATGTGGTAAACGTACTTCAACCAATCCAGACAATTACACACACCCGGTAAGCATGCCTGTCCTAGCAGCTACTCACAACAGCTAAGTCAGGGACACGTTATTCGGCAATTGGTGTTATTCCAAACAAACCGGACGGAAATGCGTTTGATTAAGTCAATGCAAGAATCCCAAAGGCTCGATTCACGCTTGCTAATTTGCGTCACTTGTGGCGTCAAAAAGGCATAGAACTAGATCTTAAGGGTCGCGTGTACCAGGCTACAGTAAGGGCTGTGTTGGTGTATAAGTGAGAAGTGTGGCCTCTGCGGACAAACGATGTGAAGCATCTTCAGCTTTTCGACCACCGATGCCTCAGGAGCGTTGCCGGTTTTGGATGGCGTCGGCGTGTTAGAAACGAGGTGATTAGAAAACGGGTATTTGGTTGTGCTGCAGGTACTTCAATTTGGAAAATCATCCAGCACCACCGACTACGATGGCTCGGTCATGTGATACGCATGCTGAAACACTGTCTACCGAGACGAGTGTTGTTCTCCCTGCCTCCTGCAGAATGGTGCAAACTGCAAGGTGGACAACGTATAACTTGGCAGAAGGTCGTCAAGGATGTTACGAAGATTTTGGGCGTTGTTGGTGTTGTACGCCCTCCAGGATGGGGTCCCCGTGACCCCGCCTGTGTCTGGTTACTCGATGTGAGTGGCGTTCGTGCTGTCAGTTTCCAGATTGTCTGAGTGAGCGCTTGTAGGTGTAGGCACTTCAGAATGCTTGACATAGGCCAGCACTAGGTCCTCTCCCTCAACCACTTTTCTCCTCTTTTCACTCTAGGGCTTTAAATATAATTAGACGAACCTTAGGTTTGTACGGCAGTGAAGCATCAGTTTTAACAGTGATGTTGCTGTCTTTGGTGATGATGATGATGATGATGATGACGAAGTAAATAAGTTATCCTCATGTTAGGTGAGTTGACGCTGAATTGACGAAGAAGCGAATGATAAGTGTCACGCACCAGAAAGACCCAGAGTGCTAAAATCAAGCAATAATTTAACAGGACGTAATACAACGAAGCTTAGCTGTCAGCGACCAACCTTCGGTAGACTGGTCACTGGATATGCATGAGTTGTCTATAACAGTGTCGGAAAACCTCACTTCATAAGCACTCGTCTACTTGCACGTAGTGAATCAACAGCAGATTATTGGATAGGATTTGCGCTGTTCAACTGGGTGGTGATAGATCCTATAAGAGCTTAAGCTTACACTACCGATCAGCCATCCTCGGCTCAGAGATACGGCGCGCAGAATGCTGAAATGCCAGTGAACTGGCGTATCTCCGGAATTCCGCCACATAATGGATTCAAGTGTTCATAAAAGCATAACTACGTTCCGGGTCCACCTTCCAAGGAGAATCGACGACTATACAGAGATAAGTTCTAACAACTCACTAACAGCTAGGCAATTGTCCATATATGCCAAGAGCCGGCTCGAAACAAGTTTTACGCCCAAGTACTCCATCTTTATTGAGAATCATCAGTGCTCGTCGCAGGAATCACGCACTGGAACCAGTGAACCCCAGCACGGAGTTCGAACTTTGAACCAGAGATCGATGGGCATCAGTATGATTAATTTGCACCTACGCAGGATATCGCACCACTCAATCTTCAGCTATGCATACCACACCAAGTGATAGTGACTGACCCCTCGAGTGATGGCTTCTCAGATGATCCATGTGACATATGGGATGTTCCCGTTTCCGGTTAGATTGCTGAGTTTCGTAAATGGTGAGGGATTTTGAAAGTTCAAGTATACACCTCAGCCCGCCAGAAGAGTTGGCCTATAACGAAGCCTAGAAACAGTGTACAACTGTTTCATCCTTGCCAGGAACCGCCAGCAGCAGCGCGTATCTTAGGAAGCTTGAAGGTTATTCCAACGCACAGTTATCTATCTCACAAAGTAAGACTTAACACGCAAGATAAAGGTCAGAATGAAAAACGAGCTTACCTCGACCAACTGCCCTAGGACCTTCTGTCGTGACTGATTAGCTTCGAAGGCTAGTTGCATTTGACCTTTCTGGTCTTCTTGCAATTGGCGTTCCAATTCCACAGCGCGAAGACGCTGATTCTGCGGTTTCTGCTCGAAGGAAGCCTAAAACGAGGCCAAGTTAACAATAGAGAACTGCAGAAAGACGAAAATGATCTAGTTGTGTCGGAACGGAACAAACATTCCCGTATTCTGGCCCACTAGTTCGACCATGAAGATTTCAAGAGTTTCGTTTGTTAGACAGCGGTGGATGTGTAAGCGACTCAGTCAAGCGATGAGCTGACCAATGGTAGTGTCAAAGTGACTAGGGTGAACTGATTGGAGAAAGGAGAATAAATCGGGGGTCCTAGGCACACCGAGGGAATATGGTTCAATAACTCGACTGTGGTCAACAAAGCCCTCCTCAGCGATAGGATAAAACGATAAATGGCAAACACAAGTTAAGTCGAGTGACAAAATATACCACTTAGTAGACAGAGTGATGGCGCAAAAGATGCCAGTTGGTGCAATGGAAAGTCTCGGTCTTCAAAGTCTTGAAATCGAGGACACATTGTCTGTAAACGGGGAAGTTCATGGGCACAGTATTTCACACAGTAGTGGAGACCGAATAGTAATCGATATCCTAGATACAAGTGAGTTTGCTTGCGCAATTTGCTTATCTAATCGTTCACCATTCAATAACTATTGTAGTTATACTGTAAAGAACTCAATTGCATGCACTGAACACGCAATTTTTACTCCTGATTCATTGGTGAACAAAACCACTAAAGCTCAGACCATTGCAAACTTACATGGATCACAGCTGAAGATAAATTTCCAGCGGCCATTTGAGGTCACCCGCATACCTTACCCAAAACAGTAAAGACCGGCTCTGGATGCTTGTACACAACACCATAAACTGACAGCTTGCCCTGATGTACCTAGGAACTTGTGGCTACTTAAGTGATGTTCTACTCAGAATTAGAAATGCTTGGATTTTGGATCACAAAACGTGGTTCACATGTAGCACGTTAACAATGTTTTCCTTCACTAAAACTCTATGAACTGGTGTTCGGGTGTCCCAGATACCAGTCCTGTTAGTGATACTACCAAATGTCTGAAGGTATGTTCCAATCATAGAAAGGATTTGTGTTATTCCTGCACTCTACTGCAAAAGGGTTAATCTGTTGCCTCGTTCAACGAAACAGGTGAGTTCTCATTTGGGTAAAACGATACATGACTTTCACTCTTGGAAGCAATTATCACTGACATACCATCAACCAGAGAGGATTGCCAAATGTCATGACGGTTGGGTGATATAAGACCGGTGTTCTGTGAGTTTGTACAAACCGACAACAATAGAACTTTTTAAAATGATTCAGGCATACATGTAGAATCAAAACTTACGTCTGGGGAGGCTTGAGCACAGCCAGTTTCCTGTGGTCCGTGATGAGACACGTGCGAATGGGATTCACTGATTGAAGTTGACGTGTTATAACCTAAGACAAGTAATTCATGGGATGCTGAAGGTTTTAATTTACTACACGACACTTCCACATTGCTACTATAGACAGAGCACAAAAAGTGAACATTTTGGATTTCTGTGCAACTCCCAACTTCAACAAGGCATTATTCGCGGTATGATTATGCAAACCAATGGAGCAAATAATGTTTTAAGAGTGACGAAGGTCTGTATCATCAACGCTTTCGAGATAATTAACATATCATGAAGAACTCCAGCATGAAATTCCTGAAGACTTAGGGGCATTGCTGTGAACCACGGATCAATGAACTTTACCCAGTAAATACACACAATGGGAGGTGGTTGCGATTTGAACCAATACGGTGGCCGAGCAATGAAGTATCTGCATTACTGTTGGTTATCATGGTTCGCTAATTGCTGTGACAGACACCCTTTTGTCAAAATGTCCATTACTATGCTCCCGCAATAGGAACCTAGGAGTTAACCCATTAAAATATGCTATTTTAGATGTTCTCCAAGGTGACCTAAACTGGAGTTAAACAGACGAAATATCTTCGACCTAATCTGTACCGGCTTTGAGTAGGAATCGGGCCATTCTCTGCAAAATCACGTCACTTCTGCGCGAATGTGCACGAAACTTGGAACAGTGTACATAAAGATGCTGTATCTTTGGACTCATTGTGTACTTTTCCCGGATTAGAAAACCTAAAACAAACTGAGGATGTATCCGTGATGCACACAACCTTAGGGATCGTAATCCCATGCATTCCCATCAGATAAACTTTAGATTTCTGCCAAATGCTTATACATAAATGTGTTGTTAGGGTCGATAGTCTGAAACTGCAAGCCAACGGGTCCTGAATGCACATGTGATGCGCCTTAGCAAGTCTGCGTTACGCAGCGAATGAGACCGACTGATGTGGCATGAAGGTACTTTCGTTGCAGTACGCCATGGTTGTGTGGGTGTGATAGGACACCTTCACGGCGCCTAAACCCAGATAAAAGAACGATCGTGAGGCAGTGGTGGTTACTACCATCAGAATTTGGAATGTCATGATGGCTCTTAGCGCACATAGTAGTGTTAACAAGCGGTATTTCGTCGGTGAAAATTGTGGACAACATGGGTGAGAATATACCTGAAAAGTCGCAACATTTACGGGTGTTTTACGAGTTACCCAGCCAACACAAGTGTGTTACGAAAAAACGACCAGCTTACTGGAAGTAAATCATTACAAAAGCAATCAATGACAACCCAACGGAACAGATCTTTGCAGCCGAGTTGTTTTGGCTGAGTAGACCTCCGTCTGAAGCAGTGAGAATGAAAGGCAATGAAGTCCCTAATGACCAAATATGGAAGTGAAGTACTGTGGACCTGTTAGCGGAGAAGAGAGCTGATGCCCCATTCGAGGACAATGTTTACAAGAACACGAACCTGTCCGCGTTCCTTCAATAAACCGAAGGATTGCGTCCACGCCATCTTTGCACACATCTGTCAGAGGAAAGAGTATATATATATATATATATATAAGAAAGACTTGAATCACCAGAACATAACGCCGATACAGTAGAAAATATACATCGGTCAATCGAGGTAAAAACGAATGTTGCGGTTGGTCGCCCAACGGCTCACGACACCAGTTGTAAACACCGTCTGTATGGATAGGAGTAAATGTATCCCAGCCCTGATCCTTATGAATATGTCTCAAGCAATGAGCATACCATTACAAATGTGACCTCACACTTTAAACATCATTGTTACTGCGAGCCCCGACGGGCAGCTCACAATTTGTCTGAAACGAAGTGTCCTACATACCCAAAGACATAATGGAGACTATCCCAGATAAACACTAGAATGCACAGTGGTGATGAAGATATAATCAGGCGTGTATGAAACACTGACAGTGGATGCAAGCGAAGCAGACCCCCATCCGCGAGAGCGAATCCCTAAAAAAATGAACCGTTCCTAGGAGCGAACGAAGTCTCCATTCCAAAAATTTCAGCAGGTAACCCCAGTGGACGAACATCGCGGAGCGATGGCATGCTGACTGCTACGAGTTCCTTAAGAAATCTGTCCATTTTGTATCACTAAACTGATGGTACTTACAGGCATAAACCAACGACCTGGCATCTCGCTAGCCGGTTTACGTGTTACTAATACATATGGCGTACCGGACGGGGTTAACCTAAACGGCGTCAGACAGTTCGAGTTGTCACTTAAATGGGACTTTATCCGCCGTGAGCCAAATAACATTTGCATGGTTCAAACCCGACCTACTGCTCACCTAGTCGGAGTAGCCAATGGGTCGCTAATAAGTAAAATATTTCAGGGTGAAATAGGCCTACGACTGATATTGCGACAGAAAAGGCTAACGCATTCGATCCACCGGTATCAGTAAATAGTAAAATATGCTAATACCATCTGTGCCAGGTGGTAAGCGCGCCGGATAAGGGTCACACGAACCTGATTGAATATGGGAGTTTCGTCATTCCAGGGAATGCTGGTAATTAATTCAGACTCAGACAGTGCTGAGGTGTCGTTCAAAGCGCCGGGCAAACAAATCACACTGTTTAAGCATGACTGATGAGACGCGTCAAGCGTGTGCTAGCATGCGTACGCTCGCTTCGCATATCTGATGCCAGGAGTTCAAAACCAAGCACAACCAAGCATACGCACTGTTGATAAGCTCCAATAAGAGAAAAACTAGCGTTCAATGCTTTCTCCTTCGATGTGGACTCACAAGAATAGTTGCGACACATAATAACCGTTTAGACGAGTGACGTGAATGTCAACATTTTTCATTTAGTTAATTGCGTCTAAAGTGTATTTGAAGAGTGAAATGATTCCTGCTCCAAGCCATAAAAGGGATATTGCAGGAGAAGGGCGCCCGTTTATTGCATTTGTCTTCCTCTCGGTTTCAGAAGAGAACCGTTCCCCCCCCCCCCCGTAAAAAGAGAAGCTGCTGTAGAAATTTCTACGAAAGAAATCATGAAAAAAAATTTAGTCTTCGTATGGGATAAGACGCTAGTGAAAATTGGTAAACGCTCGAGTGGTTACTTACAACTGACGAGGCTAAGTCACATTAAACAACATGCCCGCATATATTTGGTTAACTGTCTTGAGAAGAAATCTTCAGGCATAGGAGGATAGGAGAACTAACAACCCCCAAGACATGCATAATAGGGGTTAACACTGGTAATCCTACCTGCGGGAGGAAATCGCATTCGTTCTACCGGAAGAGTGAGCTCCTGCAAATTCGCCAATTTCAGAATTTGGTCCGGTAGCTCGGAAAATGGGTTACCAGCAAGTCCAAGTACCACCAATTGTGTAAGGGCACCAATTTCGCTGGGTACAAACTTGAGTGCATTGTCTGTAGGAAAACAAACACACAGATATTGGATATTTGGGCCGTCACGGCTGCAGTGACAGGGAAATGCTTGCTCTGGATACACCCGCCAAGTCAAGTGGTTGCCATATCGTCTAAAGAATCTTAGAAGTACAACTAGTGCTTAATCTTTACTCTACTTATGGCGTTTACCACGGATGTGATCATTCGATCTAAAACCTGACATCCTTGGTTCAATATGGGAGATAGAATTCAGGTACACCTCATAACGGCTGGCGAATTCAGAGGGTAGTAAACGATCAGCTGAGAACAGGATCCGATTCTGCGCGCAACTGTTGGTTTAAACAGTGACTTTAGTCAATGGGAATGCTATAGTGGTTCAAAAAGTCTCCCTGCATCTAATGTAACCATTTGGTGAAAAATGGTGGCGGTGGTCTTACTTGGACGGCACTGCAATTTTTATCTCCAGAGAGTGGCACACTAAGTCATAGTTGGCTATTGATCTGTTCGCTGAGCTTGGTAACTGGCTTGCGAAAAGACCAATTGCCTCCTGATCAACGGCCAATTAACCCGCCCGAACTACCAATATTTAGGCATATGATTGGTAGAAAACAGTACCAAACCCTCCTGGGGAACAAACTCTCGTCAGAAAGGTCTTTGCTGGGTTATCCTATACCCACTGTATGTGTGTGTTGAGTTTGAATTGATTTCCACGAAGAACACGATGGTTGATCAGTATCCACTTATTTCTGTTATTCACCCATTGGGTAAAAAGCAACATTTTCGGAGTCAGTACTTCCTGTATGAAGCGGAATGTCTCGTGACATTCACTATAATCCTGGTTCAGATGGTCGAATCAAAACATCAAGAGGTAACACAGTGCTGTGTGAACAGGCCGCGATGTGCCTGCAGCACACGGGAAGATTATCCAAAAAATGTAGTTCCCGGGCAAAAAGGGTTAAATTGAAATAGAAATGAAGGGAAACAAACCTTCAAGATTCAACTTATAGAGGGAGGAAAGCTTCACAAAGCTGGGAGGCAGCGATTGCAAGCGATTTTTCGACAAATTGAGAATCTGCTTAAGTTATAAAGAGCAGCTGATTGGAGACAAACCTGCAGTGATGGAAAATTGTGGAATTTATCCGGTAACCGCTGCAATAAGTTTGAACTCAAGTCAAGCACTTGAAGATGCTGAAGATCTGAAAGATTGCCTCCGGAATCCAAGTTTCGAAGTGCATTGTTTTGGAGCAGTAAATGGGTTTTAAGCAGGACTTTGGCTAAGGAGAATGTACCAGAGGGAATCTGCTGAAATGCGGCAAAGCAGGAAACGTACCTCTTTCAATCCACAGTCTGCCAAATCAAACAGATTATCGGGACGTTCTTTCGCCTAATAGAGAGAAAGAAGGAATAGGCGAGATGACAGTCTAAGGGAGGCCAGCTGTTTACTATGTTAACTTGCGGAATTTCGAGAAGTTCAGTTTTAAGAGCAACGCCAAGTCCGTTCAGTAACTGAATGTGAGGAATAAAATATGGCAGCCCAGGGTGATTACGGTACTCCGACACAACACCTATTTATCTTGAGACCCAACCGCTCCTTCCTTGAAGATATCTAACTTTTGCCCCTCCTTACACCGGCACTGATCCCAATAACTGGCATTCTTTCTTCCAATCATTACTTCAAACATCTGGGGCGAGATGGTGCAGTAGTTGGAGCGCCAATTTACTGATCGGAAGGTCCGTGGTTCAAACCCGACCTCTGCCTCTCGAATTCTCCTGTCTAGGTTTGAGCAACCTGGCAGTATCGCAGCCCCTGTGCTTCCATCGGGTGGCATGGCAGCCAGGCACCGAAAGGATGTTACAGCTGAACGATTATTTATTACTTCCGGTATCACTAGTACCTTATTGCTATTTACCATGGAACATTGATGAAATATAAACATTCCGTTGACTCGGATGCTGATTTCAACAGAAAAGTGATCGGGCTTGGCTGAGTCACCTCACTTATCGTCGGTCATTCTCCCCACTTATTCTGTGGACCAGTTAAAGCACATGCTCGATTCGTGGCCTACCCGGACATGCTTTAACAACTTGTCACACCAGGCTCGTCGGCTTTGCCTCTCTCAGTCCTGATGGTTTTCGGTGCAACTCCAATGTACAGAATTTCATCAGCCATATAAAAAAGGGGATAAACGAGGCAAAAATGCCGTTTGTTTCCCCAAGGCACCATTCTTGAGCGTCATTCTTGAATCACTTCGATGGATTGATAACCCCTTCAAATTATATACTCTGTCCGCTGGGTTCCGTCCAAATTATCACTGCCTTTGTTGACACTACCAGACTGACCATCTCGTCTAACATTGGCATGCTTGCTGGTGCAATTGTTCACTTATCCAGGTTCATCCACTCGTCTACTCGACCTATTCGGCGTTCTCTTACCATGCGACACCTTAGTATATACAAACATTCACGACTGAGGCTTATTGTATTCTTTGATCTACTTTTCCGCAAACAGTGCCGTAGACTTCCAAATGCAACTCTCCTTTCTGATACTCGAAATCGTCCGACCTGAGGGGAATTTGAGGTTTCATATCGGGAAATCAACCCTTGTAAATGGGAAAAATTGACATCAGACCACTTTGCTCACTTACTAAATGCGTCCGCTATACAGAGAACTTCTTTGATGCGATACTTCATTTGCCCGACGAATAACAATAATCGTTCAAGTGCAACACACTCTCGGTGCCTAGCTGCCATGCCACCCGAAGGGCTGGGCCAAAGCTGGGGTTGGGCTCGAACCACTGGTCTTGTGGTTAATTAGTTCGCACGTTAATCGCTGAGCTGGGTCTTGGTTAAACCCTCAGATGTTATGGTGTTCATGTTGCACGTACCAGTGAAGCCTATGAAACTTGTCAAAATGTGAGCTTCTTGACTATCGTACGATCCTTAGCTTAATGCAACAATGATCGGAGAGCACATAAAAACAAAAATGTTTAAGGTAATGTTAAAATGGGTTATAAATGTCAAATACGAAGGGATTAGGGCTGAACTCAGTCAGAGCAAGAAACATACCAGGTACATCTTGTGTTCGAAACGTCGTTTCAATTCGTTATCCTGCTTACGTGACATTGGTCATAGATTCGTTACTGGGCCGTCATGAAATCACTGCCGGTTCGCTAACCGGTTTCCAAAAAATCAACCACAAATGCGGACCCGTTCGTTTGAGAGAAGATAGCTTGGTGCGTTGTTTTCATAGGATTTTTAACAGGCGTACCGACGCCGACACGCTGAAAGGCGTGTCTAAAGCTGAGGACTCGTTGGTTGAAACTATACGTATAATGCGACTGGCAGTGATGGGAGGGGCTGAAATGCAGAGAACGATGAAAAATGTGATAAAAATAATGCACTTTTCTTGACGGAACACATTACCCATGAGACTGCTTACAGCTTCGACTGCTCACGACCGGTTTCGCCTTTTTGGAGCTCATCAGAGGAACGCAGTCCCAGGGGTCTCGTCAGCCTTGTGTTCTACTTGAACGTCTAATTGCATTCAACTACTAAAATATACTCGATTGGATCTCCCGTAAACACCAAGTTAATTTGCGTACAGTTTGCGCACAATTTGACATCTGATAATTCAAACGTAAGGGCAAATTAGAAAACATTCGGTGCACTCCGAAGGAACTTGAACACCCGACCCCTCTCCAGCAGCAACACTAGTGAGTCTCTCCAGTTTCACTGCACACTGTGATTCTGAGTTTCTTACTACCATTTATATGTACTGCATATTCCCCCAGTTCACCATCCCCACTTATTCTTTTTCGTGACTCTGGCCACACGCCCAACAGCCCAAGGCCACGAACCCCCAGTGACGGTTTTGGGCTTTAGTTCCAATTCACGGATTCACGGATTGATACACAGGATCGAGGCTTTCGCCCAGGTTTCCCGGGTCGGTTTTGTTCTTGTTGTTCAGCAGCTGTCGTTCACCTGAAAGGCACAAGTGAAAAAAGGGTGTAGCACTGCTCTTTAAGTTCTCAGCGCGGGGCAGTATGCTTGCCAGCGCGAGGACTCGCGTAATGAGTGTCTAATAGTGTTTTGAACTGAGTTCTAGGGGAGCGTGGACAACCGTCTCAGGAAGGTTATTCCACGCAGCAACTACCCGAAATGAAAAAAAGTTTGCCTAATGAAGGTGTGCGCTCTGAGCTTAAAAATCTTCTTACCATGTCCCCGCCGTGTGTTTGCTGGGTCAACGGTGAAAAACCTGTTGGCCAAGCCTTGTTCAAACAGGGCGTAAGTAAGAATTAAGTCCCCTCGGAGGCGACGACACTCCAAGGGAAAGAGGTCGAGCACCGCGAGACGCGTTTCGTAGTCCATGGACTTGAGACCGGCAACCATTTTCGTAGCAGCTCGCTGGACACGCTCAATGAGGATTAGGTCTCGTGCGTCCTGAGTAGACAACTTGGTTGCAGCATATTCCGGGAGCGGTCTGACATAGGCCCCATAGAGTATTTGGAAGTCCGTGCGAGTAATACGAGAGAAGGTACGCCGAATCATCGTAGAACAGCGAATGCCTTCTGAGCCGATTTCTCAAGGTGCAGAAGAAGGACAGGTTTGGAGAGAGCCAGATAACCAAATCCTTTTTGGCATCTATCCTCGTGATTTCTTCTGGTCCTTTCTCACCATGCATGACAAAGGAGTTCGCTGAGTCTCCCTGACATATGGACGCACTTTCGTCATTCAGAGGAAGGTGCCAGTCCAACGACCACTGCTTTGCGGCGTCTACATCAATTTGGAGGGCACTGGCATTGGAACTCCACGATTTCAAGTCGTCCGCAAAAAGTAGACATGGGTGAAAGAACATCTGGAAGGTCACTGACGTATATCAGAAACAGCAAAGGTCCCAAAACGGAGCCTGAGGAACTCCAATGGAGACCGGCGCCGCAGAAAAATAGGTCGAGCCTACTTTCACTCGGAATGATCTGTCTGATAGGAATGCCTTGATCCAGTGTAGGATTTTCCCTTGAATCCCGTAAGACTCAAGTTTATGGAGCGGCGGCACGTGTGAGACTCGATCAAATGCCTTTGGGAAGTCGAAAAATGTGGCATCCGATGAGTCCCTCGCTTGGCTTGGGTTAAGCTGTCCATAAATACGAGCATGTTCGTCACGCAGGAACGGTTTGGGAGAAATCCGTGTTGAGCTTGAGAAATCAAGTTGTTGGAAGTCAGGTGATCTAGAATGGCTCGCTTCAGAATGCGTTCCATCACCTTGCATGGCACGCTAGTGAGGCTTATAGGCCTGTAGCTGCCAGGCGATAGTTCACCAGTTTTGTAGATTGGCGTGACAATCGCTTCCTTCCAAACAGAGGGAAGGTGGCCTTCGTCAAGCGACTGACGAAACAGCAGATGGAAATGAGTTGCCAGTGTGTACGACGTTTCCTTCAGGATCCTTGGGTGGACTTCGTCGGGGCCCAACGCGCAGAATGGGTTGATCTTGTGCAGGAGTTGACGAATGTCCTCCACCGTGAATACCAAGTCGGTTAGAGGCCGTTCGTAGGTACGCCTTGACAAGGTTTGATGTGACGAGGACGCTGGGACTGAATGCAGACCTGCATAGTGATCTCTGTAGAACTCAGATACCACTGTTGGCACTCGTGGGTTTCCCGTTCCTGTCCCTCAGGGAGAACGCGGATGGTTTGTTTCTTCGGCGATGCCGCATGTATTTGAACAGCACATTTCTGTTCTTCCGGGCGAGGTCTAGAATGGTGGCTTGTTTTCGTATGTTCCAATGGCGGATTTCCGATTTACAGCGGTTCCGCATTTACGAAATGCCAGCTCATCTTCTGTGTCACCTGTAGTCAACTTTTTGAAAAATAGTTGTGACCTCTTTTCCAGAAGACGCCGGATCCTTTTGGGTAGTTTACGGCTCATCCGATTGCGTGCTGGTTTTTTTGGGACGAACATCGCGTCAGCCTCGTGAACTTTCTGGACGATAGTCCTATATAAGTCTTCCATTGAGGCTGGTCCGAGTTTAACTTGGGCACGAAAGATGCGCATTCCCGAAAAGTCCGCACGACAGAAGTTTCGAATCCACATTTGGGGTTCGGGATTTCTGGCCCAATGGCAGATGAAATCAAAGGTCATCGCACAGTGGTCGCTATGTCCCAGTGGAGCGTTAATTATCACCTGGCCAGTCAGACCGTGGCAGTTCTGCTGCCTCTCCAGGTTTGTTGTTCTGGTTCCACATTTACTGCAGTTAGAATTTTTTCACGTACCAGGCGTGAAGCCTCTTGATATGCCCTACTTTGTACTGTTTTTACCCACCACTTTCAAATCTTGAAGATCTTATCTTGTCTCATCTGATATGTACCCCATAAGAAAGGCAGAGCCCTTGTAAATTTGATTCCCTACACATGCCGCCTCGGACATGACCAAGTCTACTTCGGCTAATGCCCACTGTTTACGTCACCGTCCATTTTCCACGAAATTCCCAGTACCCACAAACCTCACCAGTCATGCTCTTATTGTGACTGTAACATTATGCTCATACCTGAAGGTGTGCCACCCACTAGTTGGGAAGAGACATTATTGTTATTAAACCAAACTCGAGCAAATGCTCGGATCACTGATTTCCAGTGAGAAGTACGAATAGTCGAGCCAGGGGCCAAACTGTACCCCAAGTGCTCAGCATGAGAATTGACTAACCACATCTCGTTGAAATTTGGTGCAGTAAGATTAGCTGATGGGTTAAAAGTGCTGTGGCCACGATTGAGTCCGTCGTGCAGATGAGAGAGAATATATCTTCCCAGATTGTTGGGGCCTTCAAATTTAACGAGAAGACAACCGTATCGCGGTAAAATGTAACACAATTTATGAGGAATGTTTCAATACAAGGCTTCATCAGATCCATTGGCAGTAATCTACAACACAGAAATATGAATAGTTAAAACGAAATCAGCTTGAAGCTCCGATACTTAATTAGAAAAATTCGTGCGATGCTTCTTATTGTGCGGCTCACCTTATTTCTAAATATCCCAAACCAAAAGTTCTGATTTACTACAATCCTGATAGTGGAGAAAGTAACACAGATAACTCGGCTGTAGTTTGAGTGAACTACAATACAAGTATAAGTATTTCGGTGTATTTCTCGACTTTTGAGTTAACCTGGGCACAAGAGAGCCTTAGACGCACACTCAAAATTTCCTTGAAACCATAGTTCGAAAGAGGGAGACTATAATATAAAGTTTGACAGTTATTATTCAAGCCTCTAAGATCTCCCCGCGCGGCTGTAGCTTTGTTGGAAGTTGTTTAAATGTACTCGAGGCCCACTGCGGGCGGGGGAACCATATTTTTAACGGCCGCCATGGCTGAGCACGTCTCGTCCGTGAATTTGTCGGACGCTTTCGTAAAGATGTTAGTTCATCCATGTTTTCTCCACTTCAATGCATTTCAAATCAGAGTACATGATCAGTAATTTCTTAGGTTGCGTCCGCATACTCTAACTTGCTACTGCTATATGAAAAAGCGTCCTACCGTTGTAGCAGGCGTCACTGCAGACGAAGTCAAGGCTGCGGAATTCGTCACGGCTAGTCGGTTTATGGTTATTTGTTTAATATTTGATAGCGCACATTTTAGTGTTTGTCCGGCCAGATTCCATGTTCGTTTGCACAATGACTAATGACTAACTGATGATTACTTCCTACCACCTGGAGCACAACCATCCACGTTTGACAGTGTCTCCATCAACCGGCGCCTAACAAGTGATGAAATAAAGGAGTGTAGTACCATTTTGAATAATGTTGCTCCGTCGTCGGAGGTTCGGCAATACACCACTCATCACTTTGGAAAAGTACTTCCTATCCAGGATGTTTACAGCTGTCGCGTCAAGTTCCGACCCCCATTTTTAAGTAGGTCGGTGGTTATGTTTTTTGGTTCCCTAGATGACATCTTGTCTATTATAGCCATGCTTCGAAAGTGTGGTCGCGTACTGTTTCGACCTTTCCCTGATGTGGAAACGTCCGGGACAAACCGTTTTGGGTAGATAATTTTGGAGCCTCTGACGTTCACTGTTAAGGTACAAGCTATCTACATTTCTTGTGACGGCTGGCATGGGTATCGGTCGACCCGTGATGTGTGCCTTCGTCGAAAGTGAGCACTTTGCGCTCTTGCGCAACGTGTTCTACTTGTTCAAGGATAGGACGGGTAGGCAAAACTCGCTCAAGGCTTTCGTCATGGACAAACTGAAGAAGTAGATACGGACTGCCGAAGCTGTGTTCGGCTGCGACATAATGCTGCGCTACTTTCACGCACGACAAGCCATCCGGAAGCACGTACGTTTTATTGCGTTGTAACGCTTGTAGATGATTTGTAACTGTACTCGGTACATACTCCACCGCATGGCCCTATTGATAACGCAGATGAGTAATTAAACGTGCACGGGACAGTAATCACGTAGGTTTCGCCACAATTTACAGATCCTGCGGAGAAGCAATTTCTGGTTTTTCTCTCAGTTAAGTGCCCATTTGTTGTGCATCGCTCGGAAGTGGGCCATTCATGCTGAGTGTAGGTTGATTCATTTCGGGAACGGGGCCAGTAACCGCTTGGGAACGCCAAGTGGCGTTTGAAGAATCACGTGCATCAAGCCGATGGCGTGGAGCACGTAATCCAGAAGGTCTCCCGGCACAGCGAATGGCTCGTGCGCGATTGAGAGATGCACACCACTTGCCACTCTGACCGCCGAGAATTCACCAGGGAGACGGCAACGTTCTACGTGAGGTTTCCCGAATGACGACGATCACGTTTTCGGGTACATTGGCACATGCACGCCGAACTTGATATACCATCAGACAGATCGCTTCAAGGTGAGAACCCTATTGTTGGCAACAGTTAGTTTGTGGTACATGCCCCGAAATTTTCCCAGAGGGTTAACATCTCGGCTGCAACCTGGACACGCACCTTTTAACCATCTATGTGCCTACCCCGCGCACACGCATTCTGTGTATTCAGAGGCCACTCGTTTCCCCGCTTTGAGTTACCTAATCCATCGTGCCTTGCCTAGGCCAAATCCGGATCAATCAAAGGTATCTAGCGGACCACAACCTAACAGAACGAGGGATGCTTCTATCTCTGGTTCCCCGGCCACAGCCATCATCAGCAGAAGTTTAGCACAAGCAACCAGAAGGGGTGGCGGCAAGCTGAAATTGCTGTATCTAGGTGAATGAAGCATGTGATCACACAAAAGCAGCTGATGGTACGTCACTACTCAAACACATTGGGCTGTAAGCCTCCAGTGTTGGAGGACAACCGTCACCAGTCAAGGCGGCGTTCTACGCCGACAGACGATGTCCATTGTTGTCTCTGTGGCCAGCCAACTGGCCCTGCTGATTACTAGTGTTCACGAGATCGAACACCATATCACCGTTATAGCCACGTTGACCTGAGTTGTCCACTGTGTGGCGAAGATCTTCAGGTGGGTCCAGCAGGTGAGTGCACACGTAATAATTAATCTGTTTCATTTCTTCGCCGGTCCGGTGCGCAAACGCAGCCTTCTGTCCATCAAGCGATCAGCTAAGAGGGTATGCTATGAAGTGGATCTCGATTGGTCCATGTGGGCCCAACCGAGCGTGCCCCGTAAGGAAGCTGCAATAAGCCTATTTTGTCCAACTTCGGAGCAGACGGAGACCGATCATTTGAAGCCTAATTACAGGCACACGTTTTGCGAACCTTGCTTTCGAACCCCGGAGTGACGGGGATTTCATCTGATTTCTCACGATTTGCCCTCCTCCAAGGCACCATTTAGAGATGCATCCAGACAACTAACCGTAACAATTCCGAGATTTCATCTGACGTTATGGGGTGCAAATCCGCCCCCGAAAATAAAGTCGCTTGAGTGACAGCCCAGCTTACCGCTCTTAGCTTTAGATTACGATGAATCAAACGCAGATTCACTGAATCTGGACAATCCTCATTGAGTGGACGTTGATCCCCCATAGCCAATAATGGGAACCATGAAGCACTTGGTGAGAAGGCGTACAAATTTCTATTAAATTATGATAGTTAAATGATGTAACCGAGGATTGATTGAATGTGTATTTTACCTTTCAGAATCCCTGTCTCGTAAAGTTGATCTGCGGATTAAGGAAGCTGAAGCGACTACCAATTACGCTTGTATCGGCGCATTCAACGAAAAAAACGCAAATCGCCAACCGCGGTTTCGTGAATTTATGTCGGTCAACTTGTGAAAAGGAAACGAACACAGATAGTGGGGGCTGTTTAAGGTAAACAGTCAAGGTCCATGACAATGCATACAGCTATGATTATGGAGGGCTATCGTTGGCCACTGGATTGAGTTACCGTGCGTAAGTGAGGCCTCACAGTCAGCGTCGCACGTAGACAAGGACGTAACAGCTGCGATAAGTAGTCGGTGGGCGAGAACGGCTACCGCTATCACTATGACCGGCATTGGAGTTCCCCAGTTGTCATCATTATATTTTCCCTTTATTATGTCGTCATATTCCTAATGGGAGTGATAAAATTGTGCTGGTAATATACCTACAGTTACCTCCTGACGCTGTGTTGTCCACCGGTTAGTTATGCATATGTGGAAGGGAATCATTCACGAAGATGGCCCTTGCATCTCCACTGCACAATTCATGCTGTTGTCTAACAACGCTGTATTTAATGAAAGCTGAGCTCCGTAGAAAAGTGTGTCGTGACGAAATTCGCCGAACAAAAACATCCGAGGAGTATAAAGCATTTTAAATGGCCGATTTTCACGGGTGGAATTTGTTTTATATATTCTGCAGATGCTATTGCATTCTTAAAAACACTGAGGAACGGCAAACTATGCTTAAGTGCGATTTCGTGTTTTATCTTTCATAAACCGGTAACAAAAGACGATTCGGTGACGGACCATTTTTTAAAAACAAAATGATAAGAGCAAAATATCACCAAAAGGTGCAAATTGATTATAATAACTCCCCGTAAAAGTCACAACTCCCAAAGCCCTATAGTTTCGGCGAAAATTATTTGGGTGTGCTCCTAGCGAGCGGCCACAAGAAGCATGTAGGTGTTCACAAAGAACACACATTGCGCGTTTTTCACCTTAAACTATCCTGGAAATTATGATCGATGGTCGCTTCGCTAGTTTCAATTACTTAGCATTCTTTCATTTGTGCGCAATGTGTCTTAACCTTTCTTGATTCGATTCATGGGCAAACTGAATTTCAACGTGCATGCTTCCCGGCTTATAAGTAATGGACCAGGCGGAACATCCGGTTGTATTGCCTCGCTTGCTATACTGAAAACCGTCGCAAGGGTTCACTTTCAAGCTGACTTTTGACTTTAAACACAAGCCCTCAAGCCAAGAGTTTGACGTTTCACGTAAGCACAAAGTGCAGCATAAGAGTATTGAGTTTGGCTTCTTTCCCTGACTGTATCACTCTTACAGGTGATTAGGCTGAGATTAAAGCAGGTTATTCCAAGATCTTTAAGCAGCTTATCTTCTATCCGTTTATCATTAAGTTGCAGCGTTACGGCTCTTTAGTTCACCGTCCCTTATCCCATGAAGTCTCGGCATAAATCGTTAATGCACTGACAAAACTGCTCTGCGGAAACCCATGAGTTATATATTTTGTTCATCTGCTCCATTGGCGCCGAACCTACTTTTAAGTTTGTATACACCACCAATGGCTGCCATTTCCATACTCCTGCAAGTTTTGGGCAAATATGTCAGAAACAATGGTAAGCGACGACCGATGACATGGTTAGCACTGCTGCGGCCTTTAAGTGGTGCTTGATCACTTCCAGGCCGTCACTCGACCGATAACCGAAGAGCGCCTGAGAGTATGCGTTTCGTCAACTATTCAAACCGATGGATGCGTGCTACTAAAATCGTTTAAGTAATGCGATGAATCCGCAAGAATAAGACGTATATCTTCTTTCATGCAAAAAATATTCGGAGGTTTTGAAGCAATCAATGAATCTGAGCGCATCTTCGGCCTACTCCTGTACACAATTTTTGAAACTGGGTAATTCCAACAACGTCCCTTTCAGTATCATGAGGTGTTTGTCTGTATCCGTGCAGCAAAAACTTTCAGAACCGCCGCGAAAAATACAATAATGAGGATACCTAAATCCTCTTCATTCGAGAAGTTTCTTCAGCAGAAGTTTCCTGTCTTTTGGTGGCTTAAGTTCGCCTGAAAATTACAGGCTTCTTAGGCATGCCAGACCAAATGAGCTGCGTCATTACTTTATCGACTGAACATCCGGTTTAAAGTTAGGTTTGTAAACCATTCATGCACAAGGTGTGCTTAATTCATTCGATTGAATTAAGTGGCCAATTTTTCGATCGATTCTGGCAGCCAGCTATGTGAACTTTCTGTAATAATCAGTGTTCTTGCCCCTACTGATATTGCTTATGCTACGGAGCTTACCTCTTTTGGCCAGCGTTCTTCATCTGAAAGTCGTTTTGAATGAGCTGAAGAAATAAATCCGGCCATCTGGTGGTTACTTTTTCTGATCTACAGCGATCTTGCGCGAAACCCCTGGAAACAGAACATATCAGGAACACCCAGTCACCAGCAGAAAGCACATGTTGCAAGCAATCGGAGTAAAAGATGGGTTTTAATTCAGAAAAGCTGATGAAAGGTTAACTAGACCACACGCCTGCACAGCCTCGGTTACAGCCGGAGGTTATATTGTGAGCATTTAGTGGTAATCGAACAAGGGGTATGAGGTCGGTCCGAGCGAAAGGGGCTGCTTAAACAATGGACCCTACATTCATTTACGGGAAGCGCACAGTGTTTCGCCGGGGAATCGGCAGTTGCGGACACCCGCCCAAAGACTTAATTAGAGCAAGCATCATGCCTGATTGACCGGACTATCCAACCTCTCCCACACCGCTGGACAATCATGGTTAGACTAGACATAGTCATGTTGTGGCGATTTCTGTTGCTTCTTGACCCACTAGGCCCAGAGGGTGTCCGTGTGGTACTAACATCTGGCTAGTCATGGTTAGTTATCTGGCAAACTAGCCTACTGGTCCTCCAACTTATTAGCTGGAACACACATGCAACGTGCTCCTTAGGACACGAAATGCACTGACGACCTTCAGGTACTGTATAGAGAGTACCTTAGACAAAGCAGGTGTCCTACTGAGAACGTAAGACCAACTTGGGCCTCATTATTTGTGTCCAAAGGGCCGCAGCAAGAAGGTTTCAGGCCAAGAATTCCGAGGACCTTCCAACGCATTTCACTAAACAGACGCTGTCGTCGTGAACCTGTCAATAGCTTAGTGTCTAAGCGAACTTCAGCCGGTGAGCTCTTAACATTGACACTATTAATCCCACTTTTGAATGTTAAAAAATCTCCAGAACTTGGCTACCAATACTCGACGACAATTTTCCACATTGCAGGCACTTGCTGCGTGGAATAACCTCCTTCTGACAGCTTTTTGTGCCATCCGCGACTCAGCTAAAAGTACCTTTCGACGCGTTTTATGTGAGTCTTTACGCCACCAAGCTTGGTATCCAACGATAAGAAACCCAGTAAGCAGTGCTTTACACTTTTTTGTGACTTTCCTGTGAGCGAAATCTGCTGGTCAATGATAAATAATTGGACCCCGTTGGAATGCGCAAAAGGGTGGGTAATGCGTATCATTCTGCGAACCCCTGAAGGACATATAAAGTTAGGGCATTGACTTCAACAACTCATTCGCGAAAGCTGCCGCTTAACGAATTTCTCGGTTAGACGCATCTTGGTTAGAATGGGATTCAACACCGCAATACGTGACGCAATATTATGTACGTTGCTAAGGCTTCCAGGGTTCACGGCGTTTAGTATCCAAGCGCTAACGGTTTAGACATCCTCATCTTTTGTGGGCCTTATTGACCTAATCCTCCTCCTGACGAGCGGGGTCATGTTGGCAGGAGGTATTTATGAACGTGGGTATGCCTCCTACCCTGTACGTTGCTTAGTCACTTCAAATAGCCCGGAGGCTGGCCTGATCCTCTTGTCTTTGAAACTTATACTTTATCTGCCCAAGGATACGAGGTCTAGGGGTGTTGGGGGTATGCAACTAAGGCTCAGATGGGTCAGAAAATAAGTTTGCGCAAATATTGCAAAGGACCGAATTGGACTTCCAGGATAAAATTTCATTTGGGCTGGTGCTATCTGTGAAGGATCACATAAACTCTATATTGGAAATGTGTTATTTTACTTTTTTATTAAGACTCTGAAGATACTCGAGTGAGACCAGTGGGCAACCTCACATCGGCGTCCTCAGAACTGCTTAGCATCTAAGTTAGGATTTAGATACTTTGAGCTCTTTCCGTTTGTTACCGTATAGCGCCAGGTTTCTGTGCTTCTTTTAAATCGGCGTTATATCTTGTTCAAAATGATTACAATTACGACGATTAACGACATACTTGTTACTCTTTAATTTTGATCCCAAAGTGATTTACTTAAACATCTCCTGTGATTCAGTGCCAGAGTTGTTCTTCATGGGTCAAAGGCGGATCCACTGAGTGCTTCTCACTGGTTAATGCTGTATAGCAGACGATTATTACGAAAGTTCCCGGAACACAAAGTGCTCTTCGGTTGACATAGTATTGATATTTGTGCATAACGTGTTGTCATTTCGAAGCAGGACATAATCCAGCCAAACGTTTTATCCGCAGAAAATGAATTTTAAAAATTATTTCTTCTTAGTGGCTTACTATATCTTGAATTGCCGGTGTCACAATCCGCGGACCAAGAACATATGTTGGGTAAATTTTGCCTGGTCGGGTCTTATACTGTCGGGTCTTATATTTGTTGGAGTGTGGCTAAATCCAATATCGCCTCTAATAATTGATAATCAAAGTGATAAACAGTTCAATACAGTCAAACAATCGTGCTTTAAGAGCACCCTAAATATAGCGTTCCTACTAGGATGCTTGATTTTTTTGCTTTTGTGCTGCAACTCCATGTGATACTTTTGGACTTATATATACGACTTCCACGTATAATGAACGTGAGCTCTGGGCATCCCTTGTCCTTTCATGTGACAAACATGGCTTTTGAACTCCCGGGCTGTATGGTTTCCAGTAGAACGTTGCTCCTCCGTTGGTCCTGAGATAAGCGTGCTCGAACCAGGGGAAGATTGGGCCAACAATGTTGCACTTCCGACATGACACGTCGTTGATGGGCCTTACCTTGGTTGGACTGCAACCGAAATGCAATTGCTCTGTCATTAAATGCAATCCGTCAACACAATTTAGTGGATCACACACGGTACTTAGAGCCGCACATAGAGTGTATGGTTTAATTTCAGCTAAATGAGGAAGGCGAACCGGAGCCTTATCTCAGTTTTTACATAAGAAGCTTCGGAAATCACTATGTATGCATAAGGTCCTCTTGCTACTTAACATGTTGTTCAGCCTTTGACAGCAGTTTTCACCACCGTTTGGTCCCCAAGAGCCAAGAATTTTGGGTAAAAAAAGCCCTATATCCGCACCTTTGCAGCCAAAGTAGAATGTGCTGGCGATTTCCTTCAGTGTTCAAGGTCATTCACGCTGGACGTAAGTGTCCAAGCTTCGGTTTTCTTTCGCACTAAAATCATGTTGGTACCCTTTCCTCCAGCATGAGATGAGACGAGCATTTAAGATCGCATAAACCTTTCTCACCCTCGATTCGCCTTTCAGATGCGGGGTTGTTAACAACCTTCCTGAAAATCGGGCACCTGGATCCAAACAACTTTCGTTCATTCGCCGTTCTCATTGCTTTATGTTTTGTTTAATTTCTGTATGCAAACAATGTATCTTCTATGTTTCCAATCTCAACCCAAATACAGATAAGCCTCATGTCAAGGTCGGTGCTCGTTTCAAATTTTATCTTTATGACCTTCGACGAAACGAGTTCCGCCTGTCAGCGTTCTTTGTAGGTCATGCTTGAACCCAAGGGCCCGAGGCGTCAATCAAATTATTCGGCAGAAGGAAAACGCACTGCTAGCCAATGGACGACATTCTGTCTCCAACGAATCGAGAAATGATGCCCTTGAATTTATCAGCTGGGGACTTTTGGTGAGCTTAAGGGATGTTGTAGTGACTAGCTTAACCACCGAGATGGGAACGCTCGATCACCGGTCTTGATCGCCTCCCGAAACGCAAGAAATTGCGGAGTTCTTAGTTCGACTACCATCTTGATCCGAAGTCTGAGAAAATTGACAGCCGTTTTGATTACGGTTTTAAAGGTGTGACGTCCCTTTTGTACACCTTGTTTAAATCTACCTACACCGTCAGTCTGCTTGGAGAGCGAGGACAAGTTTTTCCACCGCAGCTAGGTCATCACTATCGCGGGTAGAATTTTACACTGACCTACAGCACGCGAACACAAAGTTTCCTGGGGTTTTCTTGGCAAATCCATGGAGGCAAATTGTTTCACCTATTTGCTGACCTGGTCGGACTGATTTCTTGACGGCGGCATGATTTGTTCATAAGCAATGCATATAAACGCCGGCTGATGTGGCTGGTCTCGGGGAAGACAACGAGCGAATGGCTAATGACTGTTCCTTCATTTTGAAGACCACGCACATAATCGAGTTACAGTGCTGTCCCAAAATCAAATTTTTATCATTGTTGATCATTTTTGGATTGGTTAAAAACCATTTTCTTCTTGTACGGACAGGGATATTCCCATAAAAGTAAGTTTTAGGTCGATGCGTGGACTCCGTGCACAGTTCTAAGTCTTTTGTTCATTGCGGCATCCACTAGAGAGTTGCAGTCAAGTGTTTGCAATGTGTGATTAAACAAGCCTTTTGACTAGAGGCTCTACCGCAGATGTGACGTTCTCGGTATAGAAGAATGCTTTGAACAAAACCACCGTACGTACGATCTGAGAAACGCTGTCAGGCAGTCGTTTTTAGAGACTTAATGTTGAGAACACGTGCTTTTGTTTCGTTATAGGCTTAATGGCTGTTTTGCCAAATACAAAGATACTTTAGGGCAACTTTACTTTTATCACAACGAGTACGGAGCTTTATCTCTAGGTCGTCGGAGCGGCTATGCTATTGTGGTTTTTCTGGGGGCGACCACGGTGACAGTGACCATAGGTTTTGCTAGACATCATTTGCAGCCGCCAAGCTAGACCAAAGCTACCTTCGCCCTACCCGTTTATTGTGTTGGCGAACCAAATGTGACGGCTAAAACGTCTCACGTTGTGCAGTGTATCTTCCGTACATTCAGTTTGCTGGTGCTAATCCCAAATCCAAGTACTTTTGTAGGCTGCTTCAACATCTTTAATATGGATTATCTCAAAAGAAGAGTTCAGGTGTGCTTTCTAATGAAATGAGTAACAGTGGCCACAATTTAGGTTCTCTGAAGGAGACGACACATGTAAAAAACCCATGCTTAGCTGGATACATTATCACTTTTTCTACAATCTCCATTCCCAAAAGCGTCGTGATCTCATCGTAGTCGTATTGCACCGAGTACTTGTTGCGCACCTTCTTCTTCACAAATTTGCAGGTACTATAACTAAAACAGTTCGTCGCCTTTAGTAAATATTCTCAATTAATTATTTACATGACCGAGCCAAGCATGACAAACATGGGAACGATTTGATCATTTTCTACAATAAACTCACAACTGTGCCATCTGCGATCAGGAATGTGCAAAGCTTTCACCTGTGTGCCATGCACTAGTTGCCTGAAAAGGACTCACCTAAACTGCTTCTTGCGTGCGTTCCTTTTACTTTTGTAAAAGTTCAGCACTGCGTTTTCTGCTGGGACATGGGAACCATATATGGTAGTTTAGCCTTTACCACCTGCAACGAAAATACCCTACACCACCAGCAAAACTTCGGCGGTACTCAAGAAAGATCGTCTCCCAAAAGGAAGCCAAGCTATTCATCACGCACTCAAAAGAGCCAGTCGACACTTCCGGTGGTGATCGCAGATATCTTGAGCAGTAAACTCATTGCCACTTTCATCAGCTGCAACCTGCCGCAGTTCAGAAGATGGTATTCTATATTTCAGCAGAGCACTGCGGGTATACACTCTGTTTCAGGTACCCAGTGGGTGACAATTTCGACATAATGTAACTGCCTTATGATTATAAAAACCATTGAATGAGGTGGCCGATAAAAATACCCATGCTTTCTTGGACGAAGATGGACTGTTCAAACGTTGCTCCGCGTACTGTTTGCCACTAAACAACGCGTTTGGCTTACCAGGTTCTCCTATTTTCTCGACTTCTGCTTAGTTTTCAGGTCGCCCGGAGCATTTGTAATGAAACCACTAATAATGAGATGCAGCGGTGTTGCATTATGCCCCCACGTGCACAGATATCATATAATAACTCGGCATGAATTATTTTAACGCCTTCTCAAACGCTTCCTAGATGCAGCCACCTACTGGCCAACGAGCACATTTGAGGAAAAACCCACGCTTTCTAGGGCCAGGATGACTAAATGCGCAACAAAAAATACAACCCAAAGTTATCAAAACTAATGTCCAATTGATTGGGAAGACTATGGTTTTTTTGTTTGAACATTTACACAGCAGAACCCAACACATCGACCAAAATGTTTTTCGACACGGAACAGTTTCCTGGAAAATTGCGTTTGAGAGATAAAGATCTACTGCTCTAATTAGCATGCTACTTACAAGATTGAATGCTCACGTATTTTCATAGGTCAGTAGGACAGTGGACTGAGAACGGCCAAACTCTTTGAAAGTCTTAAATTTGCGTTGTGTGAGTTCACGTCATAGCACTTTGATAAAGCAAAGCTGATGTGGTCCAACTTCTGATCAAGTTTGGTGCACGTAAAGATGTCAGCAAAAACGTTCGTTGGATCCACTGAAAATCATTGGGCGAGGAGACACCATGTTGGGAAGAATTAAACCTCAACAGACTTAAAGGTTGACATGAAACTCACGGGTCTATAATTGTGAAGATCCATGTGGTTACCAGTTACACAGTTACACACAGTGGTTACACAGTTACACAGTTACACACACTGGAATAAACATCGTCCTAGACAAAAAAGGGTATTAAACAGCCCTGAAAATTTAGGGCAACTGAATAAACTATAAGAGCGCAAAAGCAGATATGCACTTCTTGAAGACTCGAAAGTAAATATCAGCGGTGGAGAACCCTGGACGCAGCTCGATAAAGAGTTTCCACGACAACTACGTGGGAGAGTATGGTGCTGAGCTATGCCATGTTGATTTAGTTCATATGGAATGAGTAAGGAAGTCAGATTATGGTGCAAATCAGCGATAAGCGGTGGGAATACTATAGGATGCCTAGAAGCTTCGGATGTCCCGAGGTTAGTATCCCATTCTGGGTTGTTCAAAAAGAAACTTGGGCTCTACTTTATGCTGTGATTGTGGATTACCTGGAACTGTTCATGGAGTCCTTATCGTCACCAGAAGCTGGCAGTTGAGCTACACCAGATAGGCTTGTTATAGGTCAAACTTCCTGTCACTGCTATCAGTATCGGCGGAGATTTCCACCGGTGTATCGGAAGTGACACCATTGTAGTCATTTGGTGGAGAGTTTGCGTTCCTCGGTCCTCATAGTAGAGGTATACTAGGCCAAGGTAGCTGTTGCTTCCAACATTCTCACCCTGATGCGGAGCAGGCACGTGCTGGCCGGGCTTCTTGAGAGTTCACCAGCAGTCCCATATGTACAGCCGTAACCAAGCCTGGTAACATTAACTGGTACATAGCAAGCTTCGACCCCATGAAACACAATGGTTATCCGTCAACGCGTGCTTTTGCAACAGAAGGCCTTTCGGCTTTAAGAGTGATCCATAGTTCGGCTGTTATAATGTTTAGATGGTGAAAATCCATATCAGAACACGGATCAAGGAGTGAGACATAAAATCGAGTGTTTTGCTCAAGTTTACAGGATAAATGGCAGTTTGAAATCTCTCCCCGGCGGCTTGTGTGCCAAAGTTGTCAACCTTTGTGAAGGATTGGTTGCTCAGTTTTAGAATACGAGGGGTGTTAGAGAGGAGTGGGAACGGTGGACGGCGCATGCTCAACCGGGTAACCGGAGTGTTGACGTCTGCAAGCGTACACAAACCAGCAACGCTTCTGCTTGAAGTGTTAGCTGGGACCATTCCAAGGCATCCAGCGGGTTTTCATACTCTGGTCTCCAGCGGGAGCTAAAGATGGGTGACCATGAACATATTGAGAAGGGTGGGTGCAGTTTCTGCTAGTTCAGCGGTTGTGTACGCAAGACTAGCTCAATTACCATGTACACGTGCTGGTGAGTCTCTTCTCACGAAAGCTGCTGAGGAATTCAGCTCGCGAGATAGAAAGGAGCACGACAGACGTACGGGGAAGCAATTGAGCGGGGAGAGTGCCATGAAGAAAAGGGGAGAAGTCGCTTGTGTGGAATGCGGTCGGAATTAATCCGGAAGATGCAACGTAAGGCTAAGACAATGCAGGCGGCTGGAGGGCATGCGGTTGTGGGTGTGTTGAGCAAAAATGAGCCCGTGAACAATTGCACAAAGCGCGGGGCTTGGGACCGACTTGACGTATAACGTGACAGAACCGACATACGGGGGGTGGAAAGACATGCGCCAGTTGAATAGACAGAGATGGCAAACGGAAAGCGCTGAGGAGATAAAAGAGTTGATTATACCAATGGCATTGTGGGTTAGGGTGTAAACAGGTCAAAAAATACAGTGGCCGTCTATCGAGGTCGTCGTGTCAGAGACATCGGGTGTAACGGACAAACGGCTTCTTCGAGTGATGCGTAATACCAGAACCCCCGGGAAGGCAAAACAAAGTCGGAGCTGGGTTTCTATACTGTACTATTGTTGTAAGACATAAATTCACAAATTATACAAACCTCGACAATAAATACTCTTCCGAAACCAGTTGTTCACTTATACTGCAAAAGTACGATCCAGAGGAGAAAACAGACTCCCGTGTGAGACTGTCACACCTGCATAAAATCGGCCACAAATGGCTGGATGACTTCAAGGCCAAATGACTAAAGTGGTAAGAACAAACAAACGCCAGTTCATATACACGCACTAAACACAAAGTTGGAGCGTGGGTTGTAAATAGGGACAGAATAAACGTGGGGAATTTCAAATGTCAACGAAATGGACGATACACCGCCCGCTAAATTCCCCACGTTGATTCAGCGGACGTCCCTGTTCTTGCATTCTACCTATGCTCAGCTCCATTCTATGGTACCCCACCAGCCACCGACACTAATGGCCCGAGTCCCCTCCTGCCACAAGTGCCGACTTCGATGGAGTAGAAGCCCAATCGCGTCTCTCCAGTGAGCATACCTTTCCGATATCCCTCTTGAGAATGTCGCCCGCCGTTCTAACATGCGGGGTTCTTCCTAAACCATCTGAACTCGCCGCACAACCACTACTACATATACAAACCATTTTGCACGAGGCAATCTCCACCAGAGGGTAGAGCCCCTTTTTCTCACCCTGCCTGCTTTACTCGATAGATATTTGTTGTGTTGTGGTGACCAAGCCACAACCTTCTGTAGCTTCACCGAACAGGAAAACCGGGTTATTAGTAGAAACACACTAACATTTCTTTCGAGTTTGCGAACAAGTATTACAAACTCGGGCGGCTTCAATCGAGGCTGTGGAGGCCAATTTCTCTCTTGTTCGAGTATACATCTTGATTAAGTTGGCTATCTATACATCGGAATGAGGTTGTACGTCCCTCAAGAGACACCGTCGATGGGGTTGTTCTCCGACGTTATGTGTCTTCATTGAGTGGGTGACGATGCATCACGAAAAATTGTTAGTCTATTTACGACAAAGGTACAAAATATAGGAGATATGTTTTGGACACTGTGCAGAGTAATAATGGAGGATGTCCAAAACACAGCACGTTGAAAGTGGCTCTTTTCACTTATTCCCATTAGATCTGCTACTTGGACTGCCAAACACGCAGCTGTAAACTCTAAACTTGGTATTTAAACGAACTTTAGGGAAGTCACCGCACCGCACTAGTCTCCATTGTCCATAATGCTTCCTGATCCTCTAAGGAAGTGTCTACAATGTCCGCATTGTGGAGCCGCTGCAGGGAATCGTGGACGTCCTGAGCGTACCCGATCGTACAGCGACTGACAAACTTCTGCCTGACCCCAGTTCCCACCAGACCAAGAAGTATCCAAACAACTAAGGTCTTTACGGCAAACGACTGTTTTTATCTCCCAAGTGCTGATCGAATACCCACTACGCTTCGGATACATCAGACCTGAGAAGGATTCCTACCTCGTCTTTATCCAATTTGTCAAAGGGGATTTCGCCAAGGCGCGGTCTCGATTTGCCGGCTTCTTTGATGGATAGCACAGCTCGCATGTGTAAGCCGTCAGCGGCGAATGCCTTGTCAATACCTATCGACTGACTTTCATCCACTGATAAAAGCCTGACGTTATTGGATTTGGAGGTGCATTCCGTGAAACCACCCAGTGTAGCGAAGAACATGGAGGTGGGTAGCAGCCCGAACCCGTTTTTTACCAGAAGGTCCCGCTTTACTAATGTTATGTCGAACCCAGTATCTGAAAACGCATACATTGGCACTCTTCCTACTGGAGTGTCAAGTTTAACAGGACTAAATCCTAGGCGCGCAGGAAGCTCCCTATCTTGAGTTAAGGCACAAAAACCCTCCACATCTGAAGACGTTTCTGCTTTGTTTCCAGATTCTGATGCACACAAAAATCTATGATGTCGCCCCTACAACCCGACTGGCGGCGTCAAACGGCTGACTTGCAATCTTTAGATATGAGAGAGTCTCTTCAGCAAACAAAGCATGTATTATGCTCCCGAATCCACCTCCACTTATCAGGAGCTTCCATAGAAAGAATGCGCTAGCAGTCGGAGGTTGGGTGGGGCTGTGAACCTAATGGGCAAGTGCTTGGACCACTGCCTGCGTCTGGCCATATATTGGTTAGGAAACTCGTGAGACCATCCCATCTAGGAGCTTGGTTGGTAAAAGTGGCAGCGCAGGATGGCGTTCTACCTCCCCTTCTCCAACCAGTTGCCCAAATGGACTTCATGCAACCCTGGAGCGCTTGTCCACAAACTCCGTCAAGTCAGTGAAGGTTCGATCTCGATCACTCCTCGTTATCTTATCTGCCACCTCAGCTCATCTGTGCTGCAATGGCTAGGGAAGAGGACGCACGATTCTCTCTACAACCACAAGTGAATGCAAGACTGAAACGTAAAGCATTTGCGTCAACGCAATCTCACAGCATCGCATTGTGTGCACAAGTCCGACAAGGACATGGCTGCTCCAACGGTCGTGCCAGTCAGAACAGGCCTTCAAGTAGACAACGAACAATAGTATGAGGTTGACCAAATAGATTGCGCAGAATCTCCCGAGCCCTGGAGTATGCTACTTCCGGTGGAAGCATCACACATTCCTCAATGGCTGCCTTTGAGTCTCCTTGACTGCCTTGACAAGAGCCTTTAGCCGACGTCCTAAACCTTACTCTCAATATATATCCGAAACTGGCTTGTGAATCTCCAGTAATGTTTCCGAATACCATCAAAGTATGATAGTTCCACGTCGTGTGGTTCCACGGTGGCTGTTACCGGAGTGATGGAAATGGCCGGTTTTGGCGACGGAGATGACTGTCTGATATCACCAGCATATCTTAGAGGTCTTTCATGTAACTGACAGGATTTCACGTACTACGTTAACCGGTCAACGGAGGCCAATGTTTCCCAGACTTCGTCTGGGGAATTCTTTTCGGCCTCCAGCTCAAGTTTAGCTAGCTCGGTCCCGCTCTGTGCCTTTGGGAGGGCCCACTGGGGCTCGAACTCTCGCTTAACCCCGATGCTCCTGGAGCTGAGCGATCCTTGAAGTTTTCATGGCTACACTACCATTTGCATTAGATGGACAAAGTGAATTACAAGTACCGGAGCGCGAGGCAGCCTGCATTACAACTGTTTCGTACGCAGCTTCAACATTTTCCGCGTCCTGGGCTCCTGTTTCCTTCACAATGGTTCTAAAAGTTGACATCCTTATTTCAAACAAGACGAAGTAAGATGTCGAGTACTGTAATGAGCAAACGGTATGTTCGAGTGACGCGTAATGCCAGAACCTCCAGGAAGGCGAGCCAGGCTTCTGCGGGTGCCAATATGGACGGTTGTTGAAGGCAAACTGAATGTTTGGTATAGTCAAGTCTGTCGAAAAGACTGGGGCAGTTTTTTGACAGGCGTTTTAACACTGACTCAATCCAGTGCAGATGGTGTGGTTCGGGTGTGGAGGTTACCGCTGCGCTTTTATCGTCTGCTACGGAAATTAGAGATGATAGCTCTACGTATATTGGACTCTGCATCCACGCGAAGCTCGCCTCCTCCCGTGCATCGCTGCCTTTGGCAGTCAAGGGGCCTGCGATGGTAGAGTACAGGCCACAATCTGAAATCGTTGCCGGTTGCGCCTGCGTGCACAAGAGGCCACAAGTACCATCGGTTTGGGCATAAGTTTAGTGTCGGCTGAACTGGAGCCAAGCGGATGCCTGTTACGTGCCTCTCCTCCCAGGACGTCCGTGGCCCAGCTCTCGCGCCTATATAGGGCGATCCACGGATATACGCTTCAACGTTGGCAAGCCTTTTGGGTGCTAACAGCCCGCTCCAAGATCTTCTGTACGGCAGATTGGGAGGGAAGGGTGAACAGAATCGCAAACGTTCGCTTGCTTCCCTTTCCACGTAACCCGGCTGCTCGAAGCGATTCGTGGTCAGGCTTTGTGAGGACACCGCCAGGGAGCGACTGTGCCGGTTTCGTCGGCGTGATTTTTCTGGAGGACGACCTTGAGATGATAAGCCTGTTCTCCCCTATGTGTCTGTCCACTAACGACGCCGTGGCGGTCTTAATTGCCACATCGGAGAGCTGGACCACCTTTGCAGCCAACTGACCCGGGGTGGATAGCTCTAGGTGCTTGTTCATGGAAGAAGGTTCCTTATCGACTTTTGTCCAGGCCGCTTGAGGGCTTTAGAAAGAAGCGTCAGCTTTGCGTCGGGTATCGCGGATAAAACGAAACATTTGCACTGGTCTTTCCGATTCAGCAGTGGGCACTTTGTTTCGTTTTTAGTAGCTCCCTTTCTAGTTACCGAATGCACAGCATCCTTAGGGTAGACGCAGCTGGCGCAGACAAACGGGTCAGGACAGTTAGATAATTGGCTTAACTGGTCGTCCTGTGAAACCCTTACACTTGAAGTGCCACCATACCTTGCAGGTGCGACATTGCATACCACATCGTAGATTCGACGGACATTCATTTCTCTCACATCTCCTGTGGGCCGTCGATAGCTGTAGAGAGTAGCTTGTAGTGATCTGGCTCATGATTGAGACTGGAAGCACCGCAGGAACTGACTGCAAGTTGACAGAGTTTTTCACGCGAAGGTTATACTAGAATGGACATTTCAACAAAACATTGCGCGTTAACCTTGTAGCTAATTTAAACCGCTAGAGAGTTCTCTCAAAAAATTTGCTCGAACGAGAAACGAAACCAACTGCGAACGTGCCGCGCGCACATTATTATCCATCCCGTACTTTTCACCTGACCTGAATGAGGCGAAGCTCTTTTTCCACGGTTGTTGTTGTTGTAATCATTTTCGCACTCCCCAGCCTTCAATAACCCTGTGGACCAACTAAACATAATTTTTCCTGTTGTATTTCTTCCATCACTCATGGCTGCCCAATCGTACAAGACACCGCTGCACGTTCGGCATAACGCCTATGTTTCATGCGAAACTCGACGTAATCATATACGCAGGCACAAAAGCAACGTGTACTTATTTGTTTGCGACTACACTACTCTGAACCTTAGGCCCAGTACCACAGGTTACGAAGCCTAACCGTTTCAGTCCAGCTAATGGTTGCAAACATGAGCAGATTATGAACAGAGCATCCGAGTTTGCAAGTGTACGAATATCCCACTTCATACGAACGTATTCACTCATTGAACTGTTTGAACAAGTTTTGGCCGACAGGTTTTTCACCGTTGACCCAGCAAACACACGGCAGGGACATGGTAGGAAGATTTTTATGCTCAGAGCGCACACCTTCGTTGGGCAAAATTTTTTCTCATTTCGGTAGTTGCTGCGTGGAATAACCTTCCTGAGACGGTTGTCCACGCTCCCCTTAGAACTCAGTTCAAAACACTATTAGACACTCATTACCGCGAGTCCTCGCGCTGGCAAGCATACTGCCCCGCGCTGAGAACTTAAAGAGCAGTGCTACACCCTTTTTCCACCTGTGCCTTTCAGGTGAACGACAGCTGCTGAACGACAAGAACAAAACCGACCCGGGAAACCTGGGCGAAAGCCTCGATTCTGTGTATCAATCCGTGAATCCGTGAACTGACCTAGAGGTAACCCGCTCAGTTCGAATTTCATCAGCTCTGCCATGCATGGCCGTGTCAGGGTCAGACGGACTGAGGAACAAGAACGGCTTCGTCGGGAAAAGAAAGAGAGGTTTGAGTGTGAACTGCGGGCTGCTACAGATAAGATATTTGAGTGCCGTAAGGAGGGAGGTCAAAGCGAGAAAATACTGTCCCTGATTGAGAATGTTATCGAAAATTCTGCAGACACGTCAACATTTTGGAACTATAGACGGGAGCTATTCGAGCGTATGTTTATGCTTCCAGACTGCGATTCCGATAAAGTGAAAAGACTCCTTGATTCAGAGCTCGAGCTGACGACGCGCTGCCTCACTACGAATCCAAAGTCCTATTCCGTGTGGCATCATCGGAGATGGATAATGAACAACCATCCAGCTCCTCTTTGGAACTCAGAAGTCGAGTTCTGCAACATCGCCCTGAAATCGGATGATCGCAACTTCCATTGTTGGGATTATCGTCGATTTATTGTATCAAATGGTAAAATAGCAACGGATTCGGAATTATTGTTCACGGATTCAGCACTGGATTTAAATATGAGCAATTATTCAGCTTGGCATTACCGCGGAGAGTTGTTTTGCTCGTCCAGTCCCCTCTCGGAATCTCTTCCTGTCAGCCCGCCACCTTCAAATCTAAGCAATGAACTGAACCATCCGTCCGATTCTGCAACGCTTCCGTCCGGCGAGTTGGAGCTGGTCCACAACGCCATCTATACAGATCCGAACGACCAGAGCCCCTGGTTTTACTACTGGTGGATTTTAGGCCGGGGAAGGCGAAAGGTCTATCTGCGGGAGTTGTATTTATCTCGTTCTTTGGAACGGATTTTGCTCGTATTTACTGCATCAAAGCCGCTTAGTGCTTTGAAAAAACTCGAGGTTACCGTCAAGGTAACTTTTCCTTCTTCTGAATGTGTTAGCATATCAGTCTCGGATTTGGGGGGTTGGCAATCCGCTCTCGGTGAACCTGTTTCTGCAGTTTGGTGGTTGTCAATCGCACCGGATCTTATTGCCTCTTGTGCACCACAGTTCGGTGAACCCCTCGACTATAATCGCCTGCAGTTTTCCGTATCTGTGTGCATTTTGGATGTGGATAATTCCGGCGAACCGAAGGTTTGTCAAAATCCATACTGTCCCCCGGATCACCTGTTTTGTCTCACTTGCAAGCTGGAGGCTATGCGCAACGAATCACTTACGAGAGTTGACCTTAACCCGCTGCGGCTCCTAAATCCCATCATATCACCCACGAATGAGCCAGATGAGCTAGAAAAAGAGTTGGAAAGTGTCCGGGATCTTGTTGGGATGGAACCCGAGAATAAATGGGCGCTTCTGACACTTATTGGTCTTCTAAGATTTGTTCATCCTCCAGATTCGGCTAGTGATGTGTCTGCAGCCCTTGAAACTTTGATGACAATCGACCCGAAACGTTGTGCGTACTATCAGGATATTAAATCGTCACACACTATTCAAGATGCCCTAGTTCAGGCACTTGAAGATCGCTCACGCGAGGTGTCGCTTGTCAGCGTGCAGCTACTCAGTTTGAAGTATCTTGACTGGTTTACGCTAATGACGAAAATCGACCTCTCAGGCAACAATATCACCAGATTACCCGACACACTGGCTTATCTCGTTTGCCTTTGTGAACTTAATATGGACGACAACAAGCTGGTGTCCCTGAATGGCATCAAACGCCTTCCTTCTCTTCTAACCTTGTCCGCCCAAAGAAACTGCCTAGACGAGATCGCATCCATAGAGGAGTTACTTTTCTGTCCAAAGCTAGAAACGGTGTCGATTGACGGCAACAAAGTGACTGGCCTTCCAGACTTCACGCGCCTCCTTGCTGAGCATCCAGGATCTAAGGCAAGAGGTCAGACATTCATCGTTACGTACGAAAAATCCATGGCTTTTTGATCTGTGATCTTTGTGCAGTCCAGCGGGCCGATTGTAACCTTAAATTCTTCGCTTTGACATTCCGTTCTCAGTGTTTGTTGTGTACCCGTTAAATTGGTTATAGGTTTCCACCCCATCCAATCAAACCACGTTATTTATATCTTTCCAACTTGTACAAAAGTCTTTTTAATGTTGCACCGTGTCTTGATATGTTTGATCATTTTGAAATTCATGAGGACTTGGGGAAATTCTCAGTTTTTGCACTGACCACAGCTACTTGCCTGTGGGAAGTGGGACGACTCAAGTGGGATCTCGCTATCAGCGCTGATTGCGAATGATGGACCTCTCTTGACAATGGTGACTTACGGACTCTAAAGGACCGAATTCTAACTTTTATACTAGTGAATGGGGTGGTTATTGCAACTTTATTTGGTTAAGTTATTCTGGTCAGCAGAGAATTGTCTGTTTGACGGTATCATGACCCGATATACTTGGTTTGAAGCCATTGGTCAAAGGCACACTGTAGTACTTGTCCAGTCGTTCTCAAGCTTCGTTCATGCGTTCATTGACCGTCGCGCTTCTGTCCTCCAGTCGCTGAATGGCAACAAATTAATTATCGCTATAGCGAAACCCGTTCACCCATTTGAGTGAATTTGCTTATTATAAACGGGTTCATCCCGTGACCTTTATTTTTTTGGCTTCCCGAAAATTTTTTACATCCAGTTAGGCTTTAAAACCTTTTCGGTGCCTAGCTGCCAGGCCACCCAAAGGATGCGCGCGAGCTGAGACACTGTCAGGTTACCCAAGCCTGGACAGGGGAAGTCGAGAGGCAGCAGTCAGGTTCGTGCCACGGACCTTCCGGTCAGTAAATTCGCGCTCTAACTACAACTAGCGAGCTGGAACTTTTGGGACAGTGCGGATAACATTGTCCCTTCATGGTTAACTTGGTCATTCCATCACCCCTTCTTGAAATTCAAGGTAACGACTCTTCTCAATAACAGGGAAGCTGTCTTTCCTGTCAAATTGTCGAGCACAAACTCTCTTTGATAGTTTGTGCGTATAACTGGTTGGGCTCATTAAGACTAGATGTTACGTGGTAATAATAATTGTTCAGCTGTAACGCCTGTTAGGTGCCCAGCCTCCATATCATCTGAAGGAAACAGAAGGGCTGGGATATTATTACGTTGTGCTATAGCAATGCGTCCTCTTGTGGCCTCTTCAGTTGGAGCTCCCCTAGAAGCTAGCCAAGCGAGACGTTTAACGTGCTGTATGGTGTCAACGACCAATTTTAAGGAACTTAATATTTTATTTAATTTAGTTCAGCGCTCTAAACTACCGCCGAAAGCTGTGTGAATGTAGTGTCTGATATGCAAACTCCTCTATCTGCTGCTATCTAAGCCAGCGGAGTTAATCGTCTTCATTGCGCTCATCGTCGATAGTAAATCGTTTTGCGAGTGGAAGGTTTCATCTGTCTGCCATTTTAAAACTATTAGGCCTGCGTGATGGTAGATTAGCGTAGAGACGCTTCATCTTTGTGTGCGTCACTGCCTGAACGTTTGCGGATTCACCGAACCACATGAAAACTCTCCCCTAACTCCTCATGATTGGGTTCGACGCACTCTGCGCAGTCTTCTTGGATATAGGCTCGCCACTCAACTCGCAGCTCCATACCCGTGCTGATGGCGGAGGACGCAATCTGGCATATCGAAGGCTAGAAGTTGGTACTATTGTCGAGCAAGCTGTATCCTAAGCTGTAGGTATGTCCCGTCGAACATCATCGTGGAAGAAACCGCCTCTTCGTCGAGTGCTAAGCTTCTTGCAAGTGTATTCATATTTCCAACTAAAGGCAGAGATCCAACGGAGGTGGTTGGCAAAGCATGGAGACGTTTATGAATTTATTGTTGTTTTGGAGCTGCAGTCAGTAGGCGTCTAGGCAAATAAACGCTATTTTCTGGCAACATCCTACCTAATTCACATCCGTCGAATCTAACAGTGCATACTTCGATGGCTTTTGGAATCTATTCTAATAAAGCGACCTTAACCGTGCTTGTCAAAGCACTACCAGAACTGTCTCACTTGCTACAGTTACAGTAAGTTCTCCGTAAAAACACAAATGAATTTCGGCTGCAGAAGTGGATTAAGATACCAGACAAGCAACTGTGCTGTTGTCAGACAAACTTGTCTCCAAGAAGTAACACATTCCGATGATAATTAATGCCTGTGCTAAGCCAACTTTTTGGTCCGACATGATTCACTCTCCGAGATAGAATAATTTACTTGGATGAAGGAAAACGACTTGAGACGATGGCAAGGCCGGATGGGAGTTGCAGCGCCAGAGGGCTAGATAATATACTGAGATGAGGAAAACCTGAACTCAAGGCGACTCCATAGGATCAAGAAGTTTTTGGGAGCTGTGGAGTACTTGTTGAGAACGGCCATTCATCTCTGACTTCACTGTAGCATTTGTTTACGAGTACCTATAAAATGAGTCGATGGTTTATTTTTCTGGAGGTGAGGTACTACCGAGGTAGATAGTTAACTAGAGAGGGGCTTTTTGAGCTTCGGGTTGAAGAACTTGGGCGGAGCTCGAGGCGTGGTTGACCAGTGGACACGCGATAAGGGAGGGTTTGGTCTATTTTCTTTCCTTGTTTTGAAATTGATAGGGTTTATAAGCTTCTGTTTTCGTTGCTTTGGTATGAAAGTAAGTAGCCACGTACTGCATGGACCATTTACAAAGAGTTGAGAGGATGTAGAAGAGCCTCAGCGTTATGAAGATCTTGAGGTTTACGCCACCTGCTCACTAACTGAGGTATCATATATCGACCACCAAAGTTGCACTCCATGTATAGTGAAGTCGATGCCGGTCATGATCTCCAAGAACATGATACGGTTGGCAGACCTCTGACACCTATATCATAAAGATATGGTCAGCAGAATCTTTTGATGGTGAAGCTTTGCATTATTATGTCTTGCGGGTTATCCAGTTAATGCACCATGAAGCTAGCAGATCCCACATGATCCTAGCTTCCTCACCTCGGCCACCCAGGTGCAAGTCATTTGTCGCTTTCAGGGATGTCGCCGCAGTTTCGAAACCACGTATCTCTTAACCACATTGTTTTTTGTCCGGGTGCGCACATCCAGTGTGTGCAATCTCTATTGCAGTAGGGTTCCTGCGATATCAACTTTGTTGGGGTCCAGTTAAATATTGCTAAGTTAAATTGTCGAAATTCTGGATGACGGCTTTTTACCTAATCATTGTCAGCTGTAAGAACAGCGTACTTTCCGTACAGTGGTTGTAGCTGCCACAGTTTCGTTCACCGATGATTTGGTGAGGTGGGGTAGGTAGTTGCGCATTGGAGGCCGGAGCTGATAAATTGGTTCGTAAATACACCACTGTCAATGGACTGTTAAGTGGGGGGATTGGGAAGGGAGCTATGCATTGAAGGCAATAGCTTGGATGCACGAGCGCCATTGAGGGCGCGAATGAACCATGTCTCACAATGTCTCTAACCATTGATGTGGCCCGTCTCGGGGTCCCCATCCAGAAAAACGGCAATGACCAGCGCAGCTGAGTTTGCTGGTAATGGCTTTTATACTTCGCTGCCAAGTCATTGTTTGACCGCCTCTGGCTCGTTTCCACCCTTCACGTGGTTGTGCGAAAAGAACCCTTCGGGGAAGTCGGTCGACTGCCATATCTTCCACGATTCATCGCCTCTTGGTAACCGGACACGGAAGGGGAAATATGAAAGAGCTGAGTTCATCCTCGGCGTTCTGAGATGCATAACCACGCTTGGGTCGTGTATGCATGTTTCGGAGACACAGCACGCATCAATTTTAAGGGAGTATATGGTTCAGCAAGCATTGCTTGTTTGGCAATTTGACATAACGTACGGAGGTTAAAGGCTCCTATATCGAAAGGATTTCGTGGATTTAGAAGGGTGTTATTTTGTTTACTGTTAATAGGCAGCGAGGAACATAAGGCCCTTCGGTCAGATAACTGACAGTCAAATGACCAAGCGACATTTGCTTGTGTGGTGGGAAAGGGTTGGGGGAACATCGGTAGACACCAGACTGTGCGGGAAAATGATACTTCCCGGTTGGCCAGGCCGAGGAGGGGGTTGGGTTGAGGTACCACACCTTCAGCCTTTGACTCAAAAGTCTGATCCACAAGGCAGTAGGAGAATGTAGGGTTTTGTTCGGGGACCCTGCTCCCAGCCTCTGACTCAAAGGTGACCCACGAGGCAGCGGATAGTAGGTTTTTCTTTGGGGACCCTGCCCGGAGCCGATGACTCAATAGTCTGACCTGCTCGGCTGCAGGGGGTTGGCCTAACCCGAGAGCGCAGGGAATAAGGCATTACTGTTTCATTCCTGATGCGGCTGCGCACAGCAGGTGCCTTTTGAGCAGCACCGGACCCTTTAGTGTTAAAAGTGTTTCGACCGTATTGGATAATGCACCGGCGGTCACGGTCAACCGTCGGGCGGGTGTGTGGTTTCTGAGACCGACCTTTTCTGAGCCGTCCTTCATCGGGGGAAGGCAACATCGCTGCTCCCATAAATATGGACTCGCTGGTCGCCTGGGAGAAACACCTTACTGCCTTCACACTCCTGTCGCAGAGGACAGTACGACTTTACCCCCAAACCACCTCGTAGCACGACTACTCGTAGTACGGGGTCTTGCTGCGTTTGGTCTGACTGCTCCCCTTTGGCCTTCCTGGCATGGTTGCACCTTGCGGAACGACAGCCCGTTACAGCCAGTGTAGCCCGCGGAATCATTGCAGTACTCAAGTCCGACCACGACGTCATGGTGACAGCTTTAGGTCGGGGAATTGTTACCTACATCTAATGAAGTTGTCTTCGCATCCTTGATTGTGCTACATTGCCATAACCTTACGTTAATTTACTTTGCATTGCGCGGAGAATAGCTGTAGCGATCTGCCATGGTGACATCTTTCTGTAACCACCAACTAGTGCTACAAGCTTAATGGAGACCATTTGGCACAAGCCGTAGAGGTTCACTGAACAGTCGTACTGAATATCCCGTAGGACTGAAACGCTCCCATTTCGTTCGCTTGTAGACGTCGATTACTCTGCTAATATTGCTGTTCTTGGGTCAGGCCCTTTAGAATTGCTGAACAGTTAGAACATTTGCCCAAGTTTCGACTGACCGGTGAAAGGCGAAGCCACTTCCCGGATCTGGAAGGGCTGAGTATGGTTCACGAACTTCCGGTGTTGCACCAGTTTGACCGTCAACGAATCACTGCAGCATGGTCCACCTTACTTTGTAGATCGTGGAGAAGATATCCGGAGATATCCCTCCGTGTATCTGGATCATGGGACGGATCGGATAGGAACATCGGGCCAGTGTCAGATGGTTTCCCGCGAAAAGAATCCACCAGAGACAGGCCATCTGGTCAAGTTTAATAGATTGCGCTGCCCAGCTCATGTGCTTGGGTTGCCTGAGGATGTTCTCCTGTCGCCACCTTTTCGTCAACGTATAGAGTGGAGACAACCTAGAGACCGTGCCATGGTGTCGGTTTATGGAAGCGATCACTAGTCAACCTGATTTCGTCGGCAACTACCGTCTTTCTGGACGATGACCCCCACATGGAACATGAGTGTGTAGTGATCATGATAGATGTAAACCAGTATTGATGTTTCATATCTCCAGATCTACACCCAATTGGATCGGTTTGACGTCATTGAACTGGTTGTACCACGCTGCACAGCTTTTATCTATCCCATTCACTCCCCATTCATAGAGGACAAACTAAGGCAGCCGGAGCCGCTGCATCTCCTTTATAGCTGAAAAGCAAGTGAATTGAATATATGCTCACCATGTGTGCTACGGCGTTCTCATTATGCATCCATGAAACTTGGCAATATCCTGCGCCAGATTATCCTATATTATCTTGTGATACGGCTGAGAAAAGTACTCATTCGAACAGTTGTACGAGTCCTCGCCGCAAAGAAGAAATCGGGTTAAGGAAAATTACCAACCGGCAACTTCGACGTGACACCAACTTTTTTAAAGGCTAGAATTTAGGATACAATACGTTTCGTACTTTTATGCAGATGGAGTCCTGGTAGCCGTGAATCGATGTCAATAAAGAGGTTTTAGTATGCAACCGCCCTTGTCTCTCAAAAGCCTCATATCTCAACTGTCCAACAGTCAGAAAATAACGAGCTTTTCAACACCCAATTCTGTGCACAGCCATATCAGGGATAAGATGTTCACGCTTCCACTGCTAACTGGGCTAGACTTTTGGATCATCGGCCCCGAGGAAATGTCACGAGGAAGACCTGGACGTCCGCTGCCATCTTCTAGACTACTCAGTCATCCCTATGTTCAGCAACTTTATTGTTACTATGACTTTTCGATTAAACGCTCAGGTAAGGTACATCGAACAATCCGCTCGTCGGCCTGGACAAGCGGGAAATCCCAACCGTCCTCAGCTTTTTGTCTACCGATCTCTTCCAGCAACCCAATGAATGACATATACCCAAGTGTTTATGGATCTGATGAGCATTGGTTCTCTAGCCACTTTTCTATTTTTCAGTCAACCGCACGCTGACCAGAACAAAAATACACTAACGAATCTAAGAGACCCGTTCTTTCTATCAGCTTTCAGTGTGCTTACTCTCACGTTGGTCACCATGTACTTTTTCCACATGGGCCTATATTGTTTCCAAAGCCTGCGTACACGATCCAGGCCAATTTATAAATTTAACTCAGGTTTTTACATTCCACTCTCTGGGCGTGCCGTGAATTTGCCTTGCCCTCAGTTTTAAGACCGAAAATGAATTGCCGAATTATATTCCCGTAGATATTCTCGTGTGTACCCTCTGTTTACCGGTATGAATCGAGGTCAATACTATTCGACATGGGAATGTAAGTACAACTTATTAGATTAATAATCTATTCAATCAATCAATCAATCAATTTATCAGCTATAGACCGTGTACCATAGGCACATTGGTTCTAGCTGCTACAGTTTCGATCACCAGATCTCAGGGATGTAGAACGTACAATGAAGCCTTGGAGGCGAAGGTATGTTCAGTTTATTCGGAAATTGGGTAGCTACGCATTGAAGGCGATAGCCTTGATGCACGAGCGCCACTGACTGCGCCATTGGGCCATTTCCGCCAGTCTCATTAAACACTGGTGATTTGAGTCCCGGGGCCCCCATCCAGGGAGGCGGCAGTTGCCCGCCAGGCTAGGTTCACTGGTTAGTGTTTCCGTACTTCGTTACCAGGTCATACACTGTCCACGTCTCGGTCGTTTCAGAACAGGGCTGAGCGAAAAGAGCTCTGCGAGGCGGATGACGTTCTAGCATGCAGAATACACTTCCTAACCAGCGCAGTCTATGAAGCGTGCGTGACTTATCTGTCACTGGAAAGTTCCTTCTTCATAGGACCATCTGGCGGATAAAGAATCTCCGCAAGCGTCCAACCCAACTCTTCGGGTGTATGTCATCGTCTCGGGAAAAATTTGCGGTAATAACTGACCAATTCCAGGAAAAACAGTCCACTAATGGTTCGTTACAGGATGGGGCCATCTATCTACCAAGAGCTTAGAAACACCTGACCGCTGCTTTGTGGGCAACGGATTTGGCTAGTCTTGGATGGGCAAGAGGACGACCGACATTTTCATCATTTCAATTCCGTACCCCGTGCATATACGGGCATATTTAGTACTTGCCTCTTAGGGCGGACGCTTGTTTTGGGATACAATATACCCTCCACTTTGCTGTGTAATTTAAATCCTGTAGTGAAAAGATGGGTGATAAAGATGGGTAAAAGATGGTGATAAAGATGGGTGCAAATATGCCATGACTTTTACGTTTCCCAGAACATGATACTGTTTTATGAATGGGTTCCTATCGTACCTGCAATGCAAACCGGGCTTTCGAATGAAGTGTGCGTTCAAAGCGTTCAAGTGACCGCTTGATGGTACGTTACACGGATGAGGCAAACCGACCACGGGGTCTAAATTCGCGGCTGAACTCACTGAGAGACAAGGCTGGATCGCTAGATGCAGCTTCAGCAACCCGGGTCGTTGGCTCGTAAAGTCTCTATCCAGAAAATCCCCGTTGGGTAAAAATAAACATATCTGTCTCGATCTGGATTTCCCCTGGTAGCGTCGTTCATTGTGGCGGATGTATTTACGTAACGTTTGGAAATGCGCGCCATTAATGGTAAGCGCAAGCTTCGAGAAATGCTGAGCATGTGCATCATGTCGACACCGATTCTCTCTGTGACCTGAAAGGTCTTATTTCCGATGCACTTACGGATTGAACAAAAACAGAAAAAATCGTTCAGCTGTAGCACTCTTCCGGTGCCTAGTTGCCATGCCGCCCGAGGGAAACACGAGGGATGAGATACTGCCAGGTTGCCCAAGCCTATACAGGACAAGTCGAGGGGCAGAGGTGGGATTCGAACCACGGACCTTCCGGTCAGTAAATTCGCGCTCTAACCACTTGAATCATCTCGCCCCCGAACAAAGATAGATAAAGAATGCTAGCCCGTATGTGTACGCGGGACGCGGGAAACGGAAGAACCACTCACAAACTGCACCATGTACTGCTCTGTATCGTGTGATTCGACCGATTCGCTCTACGGCCAAGTTGGTATCTTCAGTGGTGTAGTAATTGAAGGCACTTCGTATCGCGGAATACTTGGGTTTGATTCCATCAACATTCTATTCTCCTGGTCATTGCTTCATAATTAACGAAATCTTGATATTTAGAAGGAATAGCACTTCGTGGTAACACTCAGGAGAATCTTACTTGTCTAGTATGTTGGATTTATTTTTTAAGGTAGACATCAACTTTCGGGGTTAGGGCTAGTAAATATTTATCACAGTCGCGAGTGCCAGGGAGTTTATGGAATGTCATTTTCAAGGGGTCCGCTACAATCAAGACGTAATTACATCACTAGTGGGTTTCTGTCCTTGAACCATGAAAATACACCATGCGGTATACCAGCTGCAGTTGGGAAGTGCGTTGTTGTCAGTTACTTCGTATAACTGGTTCCAATGTTTTGAACCTATTCGCCAATGTGGTGTGGTTTTCCGAAAGCGCGAGTTCGGCTTACTTTGAAAGAGTAACACGATTCTTTTACACATCGTCTCGTTCTAATGTTATTCATTAAGGAGTCATTGTCAAGAGGTATGGAATCGGTTGCTTTCTACACGGCGGCCTATGTATGGGACTTGAACAACAATTTCCTGTCTGTTTTAGGATCCCTGTTTTTACATACATGCAACAACTGGAGCAGGATGATTCCAACTGTTCTGTCGATGCTGCTGGATGTGGACGATACAGTACAAATAAGGCCGGGATGAACGGTTTAGACAGAGCGACGATTCTTCAGATAATTTTAGAGAATTCCAAAGGTAAGCAGGAATTTTTCTGATAATCCTTTTCCACTGGTACCTTTATGCAGATCGCATCGTGCTCAGCTATGTTTAGTATAATGCATAGACAAAGGAAAGTTTTCAGTGATGTGAATCTATAGGGGCAGGTTAGTCTTATCAGGAACTCCCCATAAAAGCCGTTGTTGAAGGGCCAGACGAAATAAAAGGGCTCAGATAAGTTGACATATCAGTAGGGGAACTGGTAAATGTTGAAGATGCGGAGTTCAGTTATACACACTGTGGATGGAAAGACAACCCAGGTGTGTTGACCGGGATGTTAATTGAAGTCTTTGGGTGGTTTCGAACTCCGTACTCGGACACTGCTGTGGGAGAGGGAGACCACGCATATTTTACTGCAGCGTGTCCTGTCTGTCTGGTTTGAACATACGGAGTAGAGCTCGGAGTGGAAAGGGTATCCAGGTGGTGGGAAGCCTTGCCCAAGTATACAGAACTGAATAGCCATATCAGTACAGCTTACAGATGGCTATGGGCCCGTTGGTGCGCACCACCCTCACGAGAGTTTTCTTGACCTGTGGGGATGATTGCCAAGTTGTCCAGCTCAGAAGACACTTGAAAAGCAAAAGTATGCAGATTTCGTGGTACTTTGGCGTGCTGCTTTTGAGCTAGGAGCTTTAAATGTGTCAGGTGCGTTGTTGAGATACACCGTAACTCTGATATTAGGGTGAGGATACGAGACGAATAGCTTTCCCCTGAGGTTATCAGGTGCTTCCCATTCTCAGGTGTTACAATAGTTCCCCTGGGTATGGAAATGTGGACGGTATACAAAAGTAGGAGTGGTTGCGCGATATGAAACCATATACTGAGAATTTATGGCGATGACTGGACATGTGCAGACCATGAAGTTTCATGGATGACTATAACCAGGGATTACGATTTTGGTTCATGAAGAGCAGAAGTCTTGATGAAACAAGACGAAAGGATAGATTGGACAGTTTGTTGGGACACAACACAGGTTGCGGCAGAGCAACCTGACTAAACGACGTGAGCGTGTGCGGGACGTAGATGCTGAAACTTCGAACATGTTCATTACGAATCTAAAGAGCAGTGGACCTATGAGTGGTGAAAGAACGGGGTTGCTGAAGTTCCGCGTCAGTCTTGCTGGGATTTGAAACAGCTCCAACTGGGTGCACGTCGTACACGATTTTCGCAAACTTGCTAATCCAGTTGATCAAGTTAGGGTTCATTCTATGTGCGAGAAGATTGGTCAGGTGGCCGGTGTTTCGAACACGGTCAGAAGCTGTCGAAACACTCATTGACATTAATTTATCCCGGGATGGCTGATCACACACGAAGTTTACGCTAGTGGGTCAGTCACTGCTGAGTTATGCCCGAGTTTGTCTTAATGGCCACTCTTTGGAGTGTCATCTGATGACCTTACATGTTTCTATTGGATAGGATTGATACGAAATTTTTTAATATGACGATGAAAACCACTTTCCAGACTAGTGAATATCTGCATCGGGGATGAAAGAAATATTGATGTGGAGGGTTCGAGTAGAAATTCGGGAAAGGAATAACGTTGATGGTTTAGGGCACCTCCTGAGCAAACTCTAGGGGATGTCATCCGAATCAGGAAGAAGCGATTCCCATTAAACCCAGTTATCTCACGAAGAATTGATTTGTAAGCAACATTTGTTCCAAGAATTTAATGAACCTCATCAACCTCATCACGAACTTCAGCTGCTGTGTTAAAATTACTAGCTTTTACAACTCACTGTAGACTGTGGGTTCCAGCTCTTTAGCCTGTTCTTATGGCCAGGAAATCAGATTAATTCGGGTTAACATATTGCTGGGTATGCACGGTGTCTCGTTTGCGAACAGTTTTTTTATCGGCAAATAACATAGGTTTACGGCTAATGTATACAGATGTTGGAATCATCCTATATATATATTTGAATAGCATTGTTGAATTGTTGTTTGAATCTGAGTTTCACGCTTTTCTTGGAACTTCACTACAGGTTCAAAGTTCTACGAGAACGAACTTCGTCGGGAACGTATTCTGCAGCAGCAAATTGAGCGGAAGCTGGCTCAACTTAAAACTTTTACTTCGACGATGATTTCTATGGGTGAGACGGAGGTGAGGCCTGAGTATATACCACGCAATCTTATGGTTTCAACTCCAAACTCCACGGATTTTTGACGAATTCACTCAAGTAGACAGTAGATCATTTTTACTTATCCAGTGCAGAATATTCTAGCGGTTCATTGCCTACAATGACGCAAGCTCAACACTACATTTTTCTCATGGGTCCCACATTTTGTTCGCACGCGAACTTTTGTTTTATGTTTTGCATAGTTTTTCGTTCTAGTGACACATTTGTGTCAACACGTCGCCATGTTCTTTTGCGAGCTCAGAGTGAACTTTGAACCATTTCCTTGGAAGTGATTTTTTGTATGATTTGTTTTACAGAGCGATTAGTCATTCGTTGCCTTATGTTCATGAGAAACAGATGGCTTTTTCAGCCTATGTAGACTCAATTTTAGCAGTTCTAATGGTTTGATTCACTGCGTGATTGTCTGACGCAGGCGCAGGTCTAAAACAGCAATTATAGTCGCTATCAGTGACCCTTCACATGAGCCTCGAAAGGAGTTTTGCTGGTCTGCTTGCGGCTCAGAGGTTCATTTTCATTGGCTTCTGCAAGCTGACATTTCATTTCCTTAAAGCACTCCTAGAAGTCTTCTTTTATGGTTCTTGCAAAATAGTGGATGTTTGTCCGTAGTTATTTTTTCGGTCATTCCTCTCTAATGGGTTACCCAATGCTAACATCCGGGAACGCAGTTCACACAACCGTTTGACCCTGGTGTAGTGTCTTTCGCACTCTGCTTAGAATTGCGTTGAATACAGACACTAACCGTTGAAGTTAATTCCACACATCCCATTGCCTATTTTTTGAATATAAGTTATTTGATCAGCAGTTGATGGGTGCCACTCTAAACAGTGACAATGCGTGACGATGCGTGGTCAACGGATGTTCCAGTCTTTGGAACTGCTTGCTTGAGTATTGCTAACGCGTTTGTTTCAGGATCCTGGACGACATGGAATTCAGTTCAGAGCAAATTAGACATAAGAGGACAGTAATTGTTCTTACGGTCCGCCAGACATGAAGAAAGCTGCAACTTTTCTGGAAACAAAGAAGTGAAGGACTTTAGTGAACTCCAATGGCCTCGTCATAAGGGAACTTCTATTTTTAACTGAATCTGCTGTTGTAACCACAGCAACATAGTTGGTAATTCCCTACTGATGGATCAGTTGGGAATCGCTTGCTTGGTGTGGTTTCTCAGCTTACTGAGCGGGAAAATTGGCAATACTGAACATTAAATGTGCTCCTGATATGGACACTCGTATAAAGGAACTAGTATTACCGTTATTATTGTTGGGGGCGAGATGGCTCAGTGGTTAGATCTCAAATTTACTGACCGGAAGGTCCGTGGTTCGAACCCGACCTGTGCCTCTCGACTTCCCCTGTCTAGGCTTGGGCAACCTGGCAGTATCTCAGCCCTCGTGCTTCCTTCTGGTGGTATGGTAGTTAGGCACCGAAAGGGTGCTACAGCTGAACGATTTTTTTCATTATTATCGCAAATCGCCCTATGTAGGAGTTCTCATGTAATTCAAAACTGCTCGCAAATGAAAATCTCCGGGGCGCGTACTTCAGATGGGAAAACTGGGATGGGTTGACGAAATAGATGCCAAGTCTAGACAACCATGGTCAGACGGGGCGGGAGTTTCTCAGTACCCTACTGGTTTTTCGTAGTCTGCAAGTAGCACATAACGGAAGCGTTATAGCTTAGTGACCGGACCAGGGTGGAATGCAATGGTGATGGAGAATAGCTATCACACCTTTCAATTATCCACACGTGCGCTCTGTGTTTAATGTATGGACACAAGTAGCTGAATGCTTTTTCGGAACGAGATGGCATTTGATGCCATTAATGAATATAATTAGGGTCCACGCAGAGCCTTTGCTCTTTGCGTCTAAAAAGCATGTAGCCTCGGTACCATTTTGGTACGTAACCCGCATGCTAGAGTACAGCCAGTATTGAAAGTGAAGCACTCCTAATGTCCACAGAACAATGAACGCCTTTGGACGGACATGAACTTGCTGACCTTTGCTTACTAGAAAAGTGCTGTACCACGTGAGCTTCTGTATCCTCTCTGATTCCGGAGTTTTTTTTCTTTTCACGACAGTGCGAGACTGATAAATTTGCCATGAGATATGACACATTTTAGTCAATATGGAATCTTTTCTTGTTTTCTCACCCCGACCTTCTGCATTCCATTTTGAATTGTCTAGCTGAATATGAAGGAGGAAACCCATAGGTTGCAACAAATCATTCGTGTGAAATCGCTCAGGAATTTTTCAACTGCAGTACTTACTGTTAGTTTTCATTTCACTGATATTTTCGTGTGGACCAAGTAGTTACCTGACAGGCTCAGAGTACCGTAAATGCTAAACGTGTGGCATATCTTCTCCCATATTCTCTTTTTGTTTACCAGCTTCAATGTTGTGTGGTCCATTAGACTTGATGTTACCAGGCTCTTGGACACAGATCAGGTCGGTGCACGGTTGATTAGTTGTATTGGTTGGCCTTCTCTACTGGCTGTGCTCTTCATGACAAACTACAATTTGTTCTGTCTGTCTGTGTGTTATCGTAAATGCAATGGAAACGATATATGACGTGAGCGGTGTAACAGTGGCGTAAACACGAATATCAAGGCCGAACGGGTGACCGTAGTTATTCTCAAGTGAGCAGCTGGCTGGGTTCGGTTGAGAGCTGGTGTTATCGTTTCAGCTAACTGAAGCGACCGTGTGCTTTAAATGGCAGTTCTAATTGTCATGTAATACACTATTTAACCTGCCGGTATGCTAACAAGTACGTAAGCATAAACAGGTTTTCACAAAGAACGCCGAACCCATACCGAAGTATCTTTGACTAGTCGTGGCTAAATTCAGTCACACATCCTGCAGTAGAAACAATTATTGCTGCATATCATTCAAATCAGCAAATCCAACTGTGTAAAAATAATGGAATCATGTAATGGCAGAGTCAGACCGTAATCTGCATACCGTACGTATTTCTCCACATTGTTTACAATCAATAAGAGGTGTTTTTTTCCACAGTGTTTTAGTGGTTTGGTTAAGAGGTAACGCTACAGGTTAGAAAATATAAGTCAGTCTTGGAAATGCCCACAAAGGCGCCACATATTCTTCTGTTAGTTTTTAGTGCAACTGAGCATAAGTGGACATCATGTGTATTTGCGAAGGCGATAATGTCGGTAAACCACTGGGCTTGTTGTAGTTACTAAGCCAGCGGAATAGGAGCTATACATCCAGTGTTCAAACTGATCACAGCTACAGGGATTTCTAGTGTGAGTTCGCAAACGAGCTGATGCCTCCTGCCACATCCTAGGATTAAATACTAAGTGAACCTCTGATGCACGCTTGTTTTATCGTCATCGTCGAAAATCTCCCCGAAATCTTTTCATTAGAAATCGGAACTTTCACAGCGGTAAATTCCTACAGAATCACCACTTGTTGCATAACAGATGTCATGTTCTGTCAGCACGTGGCTGGTGAAACCTACGCCATTTGTTATAAACCTGAATAACAACGAGATTTGTTTTGACTGCTACTGTTACCTTACAGCTACGATGCGTTGTGAAAGGCTTAAGGAATCCATTTCCTTTTCTTTCTTGTTCGGACACGCGTAGTTCATTTTCCTCAGTCCATTGAAAACTGCTACTGTACTAGTTCGGAGAATCCGCAAACACAGCCCATGAAAGGTTCGTCTAAACCTTACTGTACCGGCTAACAGTGTCCTGTTGTGATGCCCCTTTGATTCTCGTTCACATGCATTATTTTCCTGACCCAAGTTCTGATCAAAGGTGTTCATTTTGATGACTGCATGTCCCACCGGCGCCATAAAAATCGCTTGCCCGCGAGTCCTGCGTAGGTGTAAATGAATATCTGGACACTTTCCAACTAACCCCTTGAAGAGAAACTAACGTACTGTATGCAGTTTACTTTTAGTTCACTTACTGCCGGACACCAAGTACATGCTACAACAGCTTTTAGGCCTATCTACAAAATCGCTGAAGTCCACCAGAATGAATGCCACTTGACTCGTCGTCTCCGTTCGTTTTTATCGGAGCAGCCCCCCCCTTTAGCGAGAAGAGGTTTTTGCTGAGATTTCAGCGGCCAGTTTCATGATTCATTGACAAGAGAAGCTGCTAAGTTTTTGACGAGACGGGTTAGCGGCTTTTATCTCTGGAGGTAGGCGGTATGACGTTTTGGCTACCAATGATCACCTTTTTCGAGTCAACTGTGCTTGAACTCTGTTTCACGAACTAGTTTGCTCATTGTTATATGTTTGCTTGCTTCTACCCGTCCCTTGTGTTCAGGCTGATTCGGTGCTGAAGTCGATCGAGACTAAGCGTTGTTTCTCGCGGTGCATAATGCATTTGGATATGGACGCTTTCTATGCCTCAGTGGAGATCCGCGATCAGCCAGATTTGCGTTTCCATCCGGTGGCTGTAGGCAGCAACAGTATGTTGGTAAGACTCCTGGTGACAACTGGTTATTTACCCTTTCCTCCTTGCATCACTTTTAGGGGATATAAGACTGCTTCGGTGATAGGGATTCTACTGCAAACTCTTTGTACCGGGCTATTGACATTTTATTTTTATCTGATTGTCTGTGAGTAGCTTAGTGCTGTTCAGGTCAACTTCAATAAGAACTACAGATGTATCTGCTCTTATCTTCTCGATAGTTTGCTTTTTCGATAGAATTGTGCTGAAGAACTCCTGGATCACCAGATCTTTACCACGGAGGTGTTTCTTCTTGAGGTTTTCCCTGTATAAGATTGTAGTGCTGTGCAGAATTTTTTACTTTCCACTTGTTTACTCAGGTGCGCTCGGTTTCTGCACTGCCCAGCTTTCATTTTTCCTGGCACAGTTCTATTTCTAATTTGGTTTGGGTTATTGGGATCAACAAGGTAGAGCAGAATAGCCTGTGCGGCCATTTTCTGTCTACATTCCTTCACCTGTCGGATGGATCACTTCTAATAGAGTATTCCCAGTCGACCACAGTTTTTTCGAAGGAGGTCAAATACGCCCAATTTTTCCGTGAATGTCGCTCTTATGGAGCCTAATCTATTTATCCGTGCTTTTTTTCCAACGCGCTTGAGTAGTTTTCATGTTTCCCATATCCGTTTTCAACCAAACGAAAAGGCACCAAGTGAAACTCCTATCGTGTTTGTTTTGTCCGAATACCACCCACCCTAATGTAGTCCACAAGCAATTACATCGCTCGACGTTTTGGTGTGCGCCCTGGACTACCTGGATTCCTTGGCAAAAAACTATGTCCTGACTTGCGTATCGTACCCCCCGATTTCGCCCGTTACACAGCAGCTAGTAGAGTGGTTCGAAGTGTGCTACGACCGTATGCGGCAATTGGACTCGCCAAGGATAAGACATGTGGTGGGCCTCCGGGTTCGGACAACGAGGATGACCACCCGGTCGCCATGGTTACTGCTAGCTTGGACGAGGCTTACTTGGACTTGACTCAGCACCTGAAAGACCGCGTCAATCTCTCTCAGGAGCAACGGTCCTTTTGGCCTCGACCAGCTCCTTCCGCTCCTATGCTTGTTTGTCGGTAAGTTTACTTCAGGTATACATATACACTTTGGTTGAAAGAGTAGCGGACGATTTACCTTTACCTTTACCTGGTCATCCAGGTACTCTATCCGCCTTTTCTTTCGCTCACAACCAAAAGGCTAAATTTCAATAGTGCAGTGGATGACCAGTCTAAACAGACAGCACCGCTTTCACGCACTAGGCATCTCAGTGTTGATTCAATATAGTCAGTTATGGTATCGTTTGATCATTCGATCTGACAGATAGCTGATTTTGGCTGTACAACTGGACCAGTTGGAGCGCACCCTGGTGAACAAAAACCCTTTCGGCACTTCGTGAACTTTTGAGCTCCGTCCTACAAAATGAAGTGTTGAAAAGCTGAATGGCATAGTACAGCTGTTTCATCCCTGTTGGCCATATCGCACTACATGAGGGAAAATGGAACCGGCAGCCTTCTGAATAGTAGTTGAACACCACCTTGGAAGCCATGGGTCGCTGGTCAACAGGATCAACAGAATCAACTCGGATGTATAAGCTGTCTAAATATAACCCGCACGGGATGAACGGAAAAGAATTGCGCAGTGATTCCTATGAAATCTGATCAGCAACAGTGAACACATGTGTTCCTGTCACGGTCATGTGCCCTAAATGTACCGGCCCAAGGTGAACCAACGCTTTTAACTAGTAGGTTGTACGTAGCGAACTTGGGATTGTAAATCCTGATAGGAACCTTCTCCCCCCTTTACAACACACGACATCCGACTAATCTGCAATGGTAACCAGAAACACAGTCTACCCGCCGGAAGACACTGTTCACGATCTCTTGGTTGCCGGGCTAGATGGACGATGAATTTTATCCCCCTATGTTTCGGTCCACAGTAGTCTACGGAAGGAGACCACCAGGGGGAAAGGAGGTTTTTGATCTCTTTTCGGAAGCGGACCCTTCCCGGGTGCATAGGCCACAAGTATTCCGTCCAAGAACTTTTCTCACGTATTGATAGCAGCTCCAGGGAACTTGCCGAAAACATATTCTGAAGGGTGCTCGTAACAGAGGGAATCGTTGTATTATATATGCCTTGATAGTCGGTAAAAGTAGCGTTTTGAGGCCCGTTACCAAAGCTGGGACAAGTTTGTCTTGCCGCTATTAGTCGATTGTGTTCGGTATTAGGATACAAAAAGGTTGGGTGCTTGGATTTGACATCCTATTCTTTGTTGCGGCCGGGGAAGGAATTTTGCGCCACAAAGGCGTCGTGAATGGTCTTTGGGGTTGGGGGCGATCTCCTAAAAGGTATCAATTTCAAGCCAGATTTCACGGAATTTCTCTAATTAAGGGGGTTGTGTCGAATCTACTGAATATATTGAGCGCCACACAGGAATACGCGTAAAAGGGAGTACTTTGGATGGGCATCTTGTCAGTTGAATTGCTGAATCACAGCTGTTATGACTACCTTTGCTCTTAGCTCCAGGTTACGTGACGAAGACCGAAGATAATCGACAAGAAATCGGTTGGAAACAAGGAAGTTTGAAATTCTTCTCGATCTTTTCTCCGCACTGAACCTTGAAACCTTTATACTTGTGTTGTTCACCGGTTACGTAGCAAACCACGACAACAAAACCGAAGTTGCCTGTGTTTTGGGTAATTACTGACTTCACACGAAGCGGTTGTTAGTAAATCGAACACCTAGAGAGCGTGGAATTTCTGCTTCGCCTTATTTTGTAGATGTGGTGTGATTAAGACCTGTTCGTAAGTTCATGGTGGAGAAATAGGGTTTATATACTCGTCCTGCAGACGTTGCTCTGCCTGTTATGCTATTGGCAGAGCCGGCCGATGCTTACCATTCCTTTGTATGTACATGCTGTCTGTGGAATTTCTGGAGAATCTGGAGCTGTTCATCCTCACCAGTGGCGTTTCATGATCCTGAATGCTTTGGATCCCATTCATGATTTCCCTGGCGCTAAATTCATTCATCTAAGATTTTCCATTCTGTTTGTGTAACATGTTAGCTCCGAGGCATATGTAGTCAGACATTCATGTGACTTCGTTGGTCGAGGTGTACTTCAGTCACCTAGCAACCAGGACTGTCTGAAACCAATGTTCCACTGGTCGCATGATCATCTGGTGCCTGTTGTATTATGTTGGCATGACCTGAAGGTAACTTTACAGGGTTAATAGTTTGGCGTGAGAAACTGTGGTGTTCAACTTATGCGTGGGCGTTATAGCTCAGATACGCTCAAGAGTTGGGACCGACTTCTGGAGGACAGACTAAGCAGTGTTACTTTCAGCCTGGCCTGCTGTTGTACGCCTCATTCTGTATATCAGGGCTATGGTTACGCTGGGTTTCAGGTTGTTCTGAATATCTTGTAACACAAGAGTTCAGGTGAAACCTCCAGAGCGGATAGATAGACTGTCCAGATTAGGCCATAGGTTGGGGAAGCACCGCACAACATTTGTGATTGCTTCCAGTAGGGGTTTTTACGGCATACAGTTTTGGACTGCCTTTCTCCTGTCAGAATGTCCCAGTTTTGGTCGTTGCTTCAGAGCAAGTTTTCTTTTGATTTGCTCGCTTGTCCGAGTAGCGTATTGTATGTTTACTGGCTTCAGCATTTTCACGTCGAAATTCCGCTTGGTAACGAATCAGAATCGCCAGATAATTAACTGATTGTGGAGCACGTAGTACGAGTGGGATATCATCAACTACTAAAGAAACTATCGCTTTCCACTTAAAACCTCGGTTGTGAAAATCCTATGGGGAACATGTCATAAAATGCTAACGTTAAATGAAAGCGGCTGCAGCCAAGCTGATTGCCATATCATTTTGCCTTCCCGGATGTTGCCCTGAATTTTTCTGTAAACCTTGCAAGTAATGACGCGTAACTGATTCCAGTAGTGGACTGTTGTCATTTCCTAGTCAGAATTTCAAGCTAACTGGAGGTGATCACTTTGAGCCGGGCTTGAGTTGAACCTTACAAGGGGTCCTTTGATTGATTCGCAGCTTCGAATTTATTCCACCAGTTTGACCGAAATTCAAACAACTTGGCAACCATCAGTTCACTTGCTTGCATCCCATACTTTCATCGTTTCACTATGGTCTGATGCACTTTTCCGTTAATGAACAACTCTCGGGTTTGGCAAAAGATGCCCAGTGATTCATAGAAAACAGAGTTTAAGGGAATTCTTTTTCGAAAATCACGTCGGAAATATGCAGTTTTACGTAAATTTATTGAGGTCAACTTATCATTGGCATATTATTAGAAATCAAACACTGTTTCGGACCGATAATTGGACAAATATGTCAGCCAAAATGACGCGAAAAAGGTCAAACGCGATGTTTACAGTAGTGGATGCATTAATTAGGCATTAGAACTAAACGGTGTGCATACTTCCGGTCTGTCCGGTTAAACTAGTGGTTTTTGGCTGTAGAGGTCGGGTTTCAAAACTTTCATTGCAATGGCTTCGGTGCTTGACAAAAACTGCTCACAAAATCTTAAATGCGTTCGAACAGGTCATTGGGGGGCCACTTTGGGCTAGACACCCAAAGATTCGACTGTACCTTCGCGTAGATGATCTGGGGCGATTTCCGAAATCCGTTTACGCAGGCGTCCTAATTATGGTGCATCACAGAGGAGTTAGAATGAACTGCAGATATGCATTTTAGACACTGAGGACAACTGTCGGCCTTACGGACCGAAAATGACTTGTTCATAGCGGAGGAAAGCGTTCGAGTTATCATTTTGGTAGGCCAACCCAACTGGCCTTCATGTGCATATTTTGACTAGCCGTTCTTTGGTTGTAACGATGTAAGAACACTTTCAGGGACAGAATTTGATTATCCTCTTGAGTTGCGCTTCTGAATCATAATGACTGTTGTTCATGATCAAGGGCACGAAGCAGATCGACGTTGATCTCTCGGTGAGCGGACCACAAGGCACGAATATGCCATTCCGCTGTTTGAAGTATATATCAAACAGAAGTTGAATCGCGCAACAGTTCTCGTTTAACTTAAACCCAGAAAATGTTGGTCAAAAGATGGCGCAAGAAGATCATACGGCTACTTCGTTTTTGGCTGTAATATGGATCATTACGAAAGGATTATCCGCTAAATGTATAGTTTTCAGCTTTACAACAAGCAAAATTTTATGATTGAAAAAAGGGAAAAATGAGACGGAGGTGAATTCATGGTTAGTCTACAGCAAACATCCAAAGAGCTTGATGCTCCAGCAGTAAACCAAATAACCTGGATAGAAACTGTCAAAGTAAACGGCACGTACATCGGTTAGCAGCCTTGTCAAGCACAGGTGGGGTCATGTAGATACCGCTCTGGAAGGTGAACAGCATCAGCAGCACCAATACTCTTCGTAACAACCTTCATTCCCTCATGCCATGTCATATCCTGTCCACCTATAGGTTTCCGCCACTCCGAATTTAGTACGGAAACAGCGCCCTTCTCGGCTGACGATAACTTGATCTGTATAACGGCCCAGCCACCCTACCTTGTAGTGTTGGATACATCTCTTCGGTGACCTACTTTCCGGTTAATCAGGGATCCGTTTCCTGACCACCTTATTCCTACTTCGCTGGTTCCAGCCGATACCTGCTATAGTTTTGAGAAACCGGTAGTCAAAGACCTGAATATGTCTTAGATTCTCCATTTGAAGTGGCCAGGTATCGCAATCCTGTAACAAGAATGCGCTCAATGTACGCGTCTTTGAGACTCAGTCACCTGTCTTTTGGTGCCAGAAGTGGCGTGAAAAGACAAAAACACTTCTGTCTACTGCAATTTCGAGATACGTATAGTTTTCCGCGGCTTCCAACATCGCTCCTTGAATTCCTACAGGCGTGGTGAAATCGTGTTGAAGTCCCGCAGTATGACCTTGAAATTCGTGGGCGCAAGGCACATACCAAATGACTGGATGATCTTGGCCAGCTTTTCTAATAATACATGCGTTTCCTGCTCTTATTCACAAAATGAGAGCAATGTTGTCTGCATATTTCAGGTCGACAAGGTTCTCAGGTGTGTCCAAGGTCATACTATGTCCAACACATCACTGTGTCAAGCTAAGGGAACCCTATATCTTCTGAACCTTCGTAAATGGTGTCTGGTGTTCTGTCATTTTGTTTGGTTGCATTCCACGGGCTTTGGAATGCAGGTCAGCTACTATTTTTCGCTACTGCACTGTCCATTTGATGAATTCGGCGAAGTCTCCTGTCGTTCACGTAACCTGTGATCCTTGTGTGGTGTGGTTCTTTACGGAGTATTCCACTGTCGACCTTGTTGGTGATCAGATGTTCACAGATAAGGTTGATGGCGTAAACCAATGGTGTAAGTGTGAGTAAAGATCCCACATCGAAATGAAGCATCAGTTTGTCAGAACTAGTTCGATTCTGTACGTGGGGATCAACATACAAGCCGTGTCTAGCCGATTGGCTTGATAATTATCTCCGAACCATCCCATTCTATCCTACGAGCTACTACAATGAAAGCAGATGACGTACCAAGTGTAGGTAGAGTTGGAACTTTGGATATTCTTTGGTTCTTCGATGAACTATACGAACCTGGTGGTTGCAATATATACGGAACTGGTTGATCATATGAACGCCTAAGAACCTGCAAAGCCTTTGTTTTCAGTTGCCATATGTTATTCCACCTATTTGTATCGTCCAAAATTAGCAGTGACTTTGAAGTCTAATTGTGTTTTTTGTTCGGTTTTGAGGGGTTGAAAGTTCTGGGTTAATCTGTACTTGTTCAGTTGACCGGATGCTTCTTCATCCAGAATGTCACTTGATGTTTGGATTGTTGGCAACAGAGTGGTTTTACGATTATCGACTATCGTAGAACACAAAGGCTCAAGTTTTTTAAATTGAGATGTCAATTTTTCGCATTGGTTTTCTCAAGTAGATTTGGGCTGTGAGTAGCTACCCTTGTCCAAAAGACGATGCTCACTGTTGTAAATGATATAACTGAACAGCGGAAAAGCTGTGAACATAGCTTTCCGGCTTGTGAAGAGCTGTAAACCGCTTTTTGAGAGATTCGAAGTCAGATGTGTTTCGTGTTTCACTTGCTTTGTCAATTACTTGATACACAGCAATACTAACTACCAGATCGTCAATTCCCTAACAGTTTGACTAAAAAAACACCGAAATTTCCAGCACTCGAGAAGCCACATTGTGATAAATGTAGTCTGACGACAAAACGACTGCGGTCTTTAATGTGCGAAGTGCTCCCCTCACTTGAATCGGCTCGCTCGGAACTGTTCACCCACAAGCTCTCCTATGTTATACAAGATTACGAACTTGCGGTAGGTAGGTGGCTTGGGTGCGCTGCTTCGTTGTTCGTCTGTTCGCCATGGTTGTATGACATTTAAGGACCTACATGTAATACTGCTGTGTCGCTGTCGGTGATGGTGATGATGGGACATTGTCATGCAATTTATCCACATTTGTTCGAACCCTTGGTTCGACATTGTTCACTGAACTTGGTGGTCTTGTGCAGATACTCGAAGTACCTTGTCAGCAATAAAAATACATAAAGGAAAATTCACGGTGAACGGTGCTTATAAGCACTTTGATGAAAAAAGTAATATCTTCAAAAACATATACGACATAAAAATGAAAGTTAAATTGAAATCAAGTATAAAAGAGCGTAAAAGAACCCATTTGACGGATTACAAATAGTCGATAGGCTTCAAGGAAGGAACACCATGAAGTAAAGTTGACAATATTTCCGCTTCATCCTGCACCAATCCGTTTGAAATAGTCGTCGGAACAGAAAAAAATGGTCCTAGAGGCACGAGTCAACTTTTTCAAAGAAAAACGCAATCCTCGTTCTCCTAAAAGCCCATCTAAATTCAAAGTAATTGAACATTTGAATACATCGCTTCTTGAAATGCGTATTTTGATTAACGGAATACACACGGAGGTTGTGTACAGCACAGGCCCCTCTCGGAAATCCGGTTTTAACACTGATTGAAAGATGGAACCCACAGTTTCCCGACTTCTCAAGACGGTAGACACTTCCAAACGGGGGTCGGATGCCTTTTTTCTATCTCTGATCTCGGCAACCGAAAGTTTGGAGCAGAAGGCAACAGAATTCCACTATGCTGAAACTCTTGAATGTACTCAGTAAGAAGTGTTATTATGTTCACGCGACACACGTGAATAGGTGACTCATATATTGATTGGTCCCCACGCAGGAGTTTCAGTTGAATGGCTTGATGGTCTGTGTTTCTACATCAGTTATGTTAGAGGACTACTTTAATATAAGTTTTTTTGCTTGGAAGCCTGAAATTCGAAAGTAGAACATCTCTTCTCTTGATATGACGCAGAACTTATAAAGTTGCTGATAGTTCACCACTGATTTCTCCCTTCTTGGCGTTCATCAGGTCCCCAAGTTTTCATCAACCTAATGCTCTGCTTCAACACCAGCTTTCATACGAATGATCAGTGATCAATCAATGTTTGCAAACTCATTTGGTTATCACTAATTTAACTTCTATGTGAGAATATTTCGCTTAGAACGTCGTTTCGTTTCCTTAGCAAATGCACATTCATCAAGTTAACTGGTATATCAACAAACTTTGGAACATCACATCGATGCTATGCAAGTGAACTCGACCAAAGTTGTTGTACTCTAGCAATTTGAAAAGTTGAAAAATCGACTGCTTTTCAACATCGTTCAGTGCAGCACTAATTGGCTGGACTGAAATTGCCTTGTGTATATATCTACGTAGTATCGTACATGTTATATAGAATACTGTATCTTACCGACGTCACGCATTTTTCCATTTTATTGTTCTTATTTTGACTGCGTCACCATTTGGGTGATCAGCGAAAGCAAACGTTTTTGTGTCGAGTGTGGCTTCTTGCTAGTATGGGTGTATGAGACTTATACGACTCATTGTGCAGTTAGTCTCGAATCATTTTCTTTCTCTGCATTATATTTCGGCAGTCTGTGTATTGTGCTTTGGCGACTTTCGTTCTGCTTCTGGGAAATTGTGACAGTGCTGATGAGTTAAGTCGTCTGGCCTGGGAACACTGCAATGCGACCACGGTGATCAACCGTATTCCGTACTACCACTTCGAATTCGCCTTGAAATAAGGATTACCACTGTTCACATTTCTCTTGCTTGGGTCCTTCATTACGCGTTTGTGAAATTACTGAAAATTCGTCCTCTGCTTGCGAAAATTTTCATTGACCTCATTTGATTTGGCCTAACTTAATTGGCTTTGTGAGCTGTCTCCACTCTCCGAACCTCACTTCTTGCTTTTATGATTAAAAACCGTACCTTACGCACATATCGGCCACGGTGGCATTGTTTCATTCCATCAGAACAGCTGTCTTTTTGTCCTCTTTCGATCAATTCTCGTGGGACCTAAAGGCGGACAGTGGATCGCAGCCCGTGGTCACGGAAACCATCATCTTTTAAACTCCTTCCAGTGATGATATCTAATCCATCTGAATTCCGCTCAAATGATTTGTTAGCCCGAATATCTTATAGTTTTGAGCTGCGCGTACACAGTGGAATAGCTACGATATCTCCATTTGACCACAATAAGTAATGTCAATCCGTCATCCGTTTATTTCTGTCATCGTCTATCTGGTGTAAGATAGTGTACTTTGATATTTACGAACTTCACTCATTATTTTGGCTCCCACCTCTTCCATCAAGTAAATTTACGATATATTACTCGCAACGGATACTCAGATACTAATTGGGATGTTTGCTTTCGAATTCAACGTCGTTTAGATGCCTAAATCGGACCAAGATAAAGAGCGCAGCTCATGGAGATAGTCATACACAAACCTGTACCGTGCAGATGCAGTCTCGGCTATCAGAACATGAATCTTCCTTGAACGAGGAAAACGGAACAACTATATCCTGTACAGCAAACATGCCTTCCGATATGGTGGATGAAGATTTGGCAGTCTGTGACAACTGTGGACTTCTTCTTCGATCCGGCCGTCGCGTGTTTGGCACCACAGCATGGGAAGCTGCACGCGAAATACGGTTTCGCATATTTTGCGCAACTCGACTGACTGCCAGTGCCGGTTAGTTCGTGGATGCACGAGTTGCATCATGATGAATGAGAATTACACGGGCGGCGCCCAAGGGCGTTTGTCTCCCAACCATGTGTGTTATTTTACTTCTGTTCTTAGAATGAGCTCACTGGTTAAAACCATTATTGGCTGTGCCGCTACAACGGTACCGTCTGTGTGAAGCATGACTAGACACATCAACTAGAGTGAGAGAAATGAATAGTGAGTAGTTAAACATATCCTGTCAAATGAGCCGAACTGAACGAGAATCAATGAGTTGGTTGGTCTGTTGTCACCCGTAAATTTTTTTCATATATCTGGAACGTGTTTATTACTCCCTCTTGTCTAACACTTTCCCTTTGTCAGCGTGGCTGACCTCAAAATCTCTACCAAAGCACAAATGCTAGCACGCGTCCATAGCCTACGGCCTTTCTGTTAAATTGACTGATTGTTAGGTGTCCAACTGGCATTATCCTTGTCGAGTAAGCAGTGAATATGAAAGGTCACGTCAGGTCACGTCACGCATGTGTGGGTAGCGGGTCTACCTTCCGAAACTTAACGATACTTTTCAAATTTATCGCCATGTTCTTCCTCAACCGGTTAGTCGTTTTTACCGTTGTCGTATCAAATTTAACGAAATAGAGCGAGGCGGAAGCAGGCTTAAATAACCGTGGAAACAACCTAACCTAATGTCAGCGAGGACATATGTAGCCTGTCACGGAAGTTGCCAAACTTCTCTTAGCATTAATTGCGCGTTTGAATTTTTTCGAATGAGCCCTAAAGCAAAACCCATTTGCAATTGGCTTTCGCTCGTAGGTGTGAGTGCACAATTCTTTCACTGGGAAACGTTTTTTGCTCCAAGAGTGGTAACTGTAACAAGGTTTTAATCACTTATCGACACTCACTTGCATATCAATTTGGTTTTGACGGAGGACTAACCTGGAACCCAGCTTGATCTTAGTCTATGATTTTCTTAAGCGGCTGATTGTGCTGCATCAGGCCGCCTCATGTTTCAGCTGGTACAATACATTGCATAGATTGCTGAAAACTCTTCGACAGCCCACGACCGATTTCGTCATTCTTGGGGCTCATCAGCTAGGCGCAGTCCCCGAGTTTCCATCGACCTTTTGTTGTACTTGAACCCAGATTAGACAGATTTTGGCAAGTACACTCATTTGTATATCACTTTGGTTTCGGCGGGAGACCTACCTGGAACCCAGCTGAATCTCTCGTTTACGATTTTGTTACTAAAGTCTATTCCTTATTCTGAACGAAGTTGGATGTGTTGGGTGCTTCTTGACAACCTGCTAAAACATGTTTTCCCAGTCTGGGCAAACCTAAAACCTAATTTAAATAACAGATTATGAGGATACTTAGTGAGAGAAAACTTAGCTAGTTTCCATACATTCAGGCTGCTTGATTACTTTCTGCTGGAGCATCTGGCTTCATTTATCGATTTGTTCAAATTCTCGCCCCCTAGGACTTGGACCAAACACGTTGACTGCCAAAATTGCGTCTGACTGGTGTAAACCTAGTGGGCAGTTCGAAGTTGCCCGAACTTCTGAGGCAGTCACAGAATTTATGCGGCAGCTACCTGTTCGAAAGGTACAGTTTTCAAACGTATTTTCCGCCTTTCACTTTTTGAGGCCCTCTCTAGTCGTTTCGGTGAATGTTGTGTCCAGGTGCTTACTACTGCACGTTGACTTTTAAAGCCCTATATCTGTCAGTCATCCTAAACCCGTGGACGTGTCATATCAACTTGAGCGTTCATGCTATTCTGGTGACGGCATATGACCCTGTATGTGACACCCAGATGTGAACTGTAACTAACACGCCAAAAGTTCCCGCACTGATAGTCGAAGGCCACCAATCTAAAAATCACCACTTTTACTGCGATATCGTCGACTGCACTGCGGAGCTTAGCCTAGTGACCCTGTAATATCGACCGATACCAACACTACTCACCCTCAAACAACCAGTGATTTCATTGAATACAAAACCATTGACGAAATAGACTGCGTGACTTTGGAAATCGGCAGCGCATCCTGCTGGTAGTATGCAGTTATAGTGCGGACCATTTTTCCACTCATTTGATTAGGATTTTCGTTACTCAACCATATTTCGAAGTAATACTATGTTCCACAGTTGCATATTTGAACTGTTTCGTGGTTTTCTGTCAAATACACTTTTAACGAAGTGCCAGTGAAGAAAGGACTCGAAGGGTTCGTTGTCGCCTATGGTTGCTGGTGTGTTGCGTTCACACGCTCCAATGAAACCGATCAACGTCCTTGTCATTGACTTTAAAGTTTGTAGCCTTTCAGCTTGCTTGCCTCGGAACGAATACGAGAGCGTTGGTGTTGCCATTCTTGTATTCAGATACAGAATGGAGGATGCAATCTATTCCGAAGTGATAGCTCAGTAAACTGCCATAGCAGAGGTGACCGTCCTTTCACCCACACGCGACAAATTTGTTCCAAATCCACAAAGACTCCGTAGAATTTCTGGCACTAAATCCACACCTCGTTCTTCACAAACCCGATCTCTTGGCTCTTTCATTTCGTGACAGTAGGTGATTTCAATAGATCGTGTACCTTATTGCTGACATCGCCCGGATTGAGCGACTTGGCGTGTATATTTATGTGTTTGTGTCTTGTCCAAAATATATACACCTTGATTTATCGGATCATTGCATCTAATCCCAAACCCCAAAGCGCGTTTCCTAAACGACTAACTGGGCTATTTACAACGGGGTGACATGGCTCAGTGGTTAGAGAGTGAATTTACTGACCGAAAGGTCGGTGGTTCGAACCCGATTCCTGTTTGAATCTAAAAGCCGTCCATCTAGGCGTGGGCAACCTGGCAGTATCCCAGCCCTCGTGCCTCCTTCCGTTGGCACGGCAGCTAGGCACCGAAAGAGTGCTGCCGCTGAACGGTTATATTGTTATATCTATTCGCACTGTCTTCCCAAGTTAATTCCAAGAGGAGAGCGCTTACCTGATTGTTGTAACGGTACTTTCTCAGCTTAGTTCTCGGTCTGAGCCTCCCAAGCTGGCGAAATTGGATGTTCTTGATGCTCTAACTTTTACTTGTCAACTCAAAGCTCCCATCGTATTAGCTACACGCCACAGACTATCTAAACTTTTTACCCCTGTTATTCCTGTTTGTATTGATGCTGATCGGTTCTCTTCGCCCTATCGAAAGCGACTTTGCGAAGTGAAAGAACGAGTTTACAGAGCTGGACGGCAAAATTGGCTCTGAAGTGTGGCCTCTCCTGAATTAAATATAGGGTGGTAGTTTCAACTTTAAGTCCTCCGGTTCGTCTCGTTCTATGCCTTTTCGATGTCTTATACAAATGCACAACTAAAGAGTTCTCACCTACTCCAGTATCCTTCGAAAGTTTATTCTGTCCCATCTCCTGTATTCGTCCTTAATCGGTTGCAAATACATAGGGGATATTGTTGCCAGTTACTTATATCCTGTTTCTTAGATCTGCTTCAGGTACTGACTTGGACTTCCCCGTCATTGTTATAGTAGTATGCAGATTCTGCACCCGTCTGCATTTCTTGTTTTCAGTTGATGTACTTGTTATCCGAGTCTCGGTCACATGATTTTGCGTACTATCTGAAGTATGCATCTGCAACTGAGACCATCTTCGTAATACTCATCAAAAGCTTCAAGGTTATACACCACGTAATCCGTAAGGGTTGGCAGAACACTTGTGTTCTTCAAATGCTTGTTTATATAAAATAAACTGCTTCAGTCTGAGTTATTGCGTTATTCACACACTCCAGTGTCTTCATGATAATGTCCGCAGTGTTTCCCGAAATATAGCACCATTTGACAGAGAAGTTAGGCAGTGTGAAGAACTGAGTGAATAGCGCACACTGAAGACAGTAAATATTGATAAAGCAACAGCGAACCAGGTGGTCGGTAAGCTAGCCGAAAACCACGAGACAGGACGCATAGGACCGCCTATCTAGTGATTTCTTCTTACTTTTTCTCCATTAAAGTTGCTTTGGAAATTCAAACTTAGGTCATTTTAGCCCTCCATCGGGTGTTACAAGTAAAATCGGAGCGGGAATCTTCAAATACAGTAAAAGCCTCTGTAGTGTCCGCTCCTGCTCAGTCGCGTCGTTGGTTTTCTGCAGCAATAGCTTTCTCAAATTTGTTCAGACGCACTGTCTTGTTAAATCAAATGCCAAAGATATAAGGTTTAAATAAAAATATGGCTTAATTCGTGGACAGACACCGCTGCGCAGCACCTTGTTCAAGGGATTCTTGTAGACCGGTTCCGTTACTGGTCGTGTTAGATGTGTTTTTCTGTAGTATACTGCCGCCTCTAATTAATGGTTGGTTGTATGCTTCTCTCTACGGCTGCGGGCCTTTGCTCTATTCGGGGGAAGACCTGAAGCTGCTTTCGGTGTTCGACAGCAGACGTATCCGGATCACCTGCAACTGACAAGATTAGGAGAGTTGTTAGCAACTTCCCACACCGGTTTTTCGAACGTGGTAGGTTGTTTATCAAAGGTGCCGCATAACACACGGCGGTGGGTTTAATAATAACTATTACCACTGTGAGAACAGGTCATCAGCGTCTGTGAAGTCATTATTGTTCCTGCATCAGATCACTATGATTGCTTCACTACAGCTGCTTTTTTGGGTGACAAGCAACTCACCACAACACATGAGTCATTATGCTGAGATTACCAAAGTCGTTCCTCCTAAGACCTGTGTTCGTCTACCGTGCACTGGCTGTAAACGATCGTAAGTTCCCAGCGAATTATCCCATCCTTAAATTTGTGCTTGCGATTACCCTTTTCATATATGCGACCTTCAGGATGAGACGGTAGTGAGCATGGGGCGTCCAAACATAACGTTCCAGATTTCCATTCCAAGTAGGAGGGTAAAGCCCTCAGTATCAATTCGACGTTCATTCAAGAGCATCTTCTCTTCTTATATGAACGGCACTTCAGTTGCCAGGATCATCATACATGTGGTGGGGGTGCAGCATTTGATGGATGAATCTGAACAATATCGTGTCCGGAAAATCACGGTTAAGCAACAAGAACCCTTATCTTAGCGACTATCGAGCATCGTGAACAAAGCTGGTTTGTTTCGGTTCTTCGCTTGCTCGATCACTATCGACGAAGTGGGCGCTTATCTCTGTACCGAATTCACCAGTGGACATCCGTTGGAGTGTGGCTGTGACCTGTTGGTAACGTGCATACAGATCACCTTCCGGAGTGACTTCCTTGTGAGCCCGAGGTAACCTTGTGTTTACGCATGCTCCGTCAGTACACACTAACCGTCAGGCAATACACTTGCTCGCTTACTCACTTTCGGAATGCAGTTGAAGGTGGATCATGCGTCTCCACGTGGATCCCATTATGTTCATTTGGCTTCATTTCGCTAATTCGAATAGGGCCTTTCGCGGCCCAACCTCGCCCGACAGCCTATACGTTCAAATTACGGGCACTGAAACATACCAGACTACAGTAATCCTACAATTTGATCGACCGGACCAATTTGGCACATAACGAATGCTTCCGTCCACATTTATACGAAATTGTCGCTTGACTGTTCGACTAGCCGTAATAAACGGCAAACGTGACAATCAGTCTTTTCGGTAAAATCCCCCTGATTCAGGGTAAAGCAAAGTGCACTATGGAGAATGAACGCCGTACTTTTTGACGTGAATAATAAACCGATGTCTATACGTTTTTCAGGGAACCAGTGCTCACAGAACACAACCTGACATTGGGCTGTTGAAAGTACAACTTTGAAGATGATATCATTGAATATCCAAGCACCAAATTCAGTAGTGGAGGTGTTTAAGTTTCCCTAATGTCCGAAATTAGCTGATATTATTGTTTTGAGGACACGTAAACGTGCTTTTCACACTCAGGAATGTTTTGTATTATATCTTTAAGGTTTCTCGCCATGATCTGACTGCAGGTGGGGAGGTTCAGCTGCGTGGGATGATCTGAGATATGATAATAATCTGACTTAGGACGATCGGTCGAAGCATATGGTGGGCACTTTTTGCTACGCTTGATAACCCGTAATTTCATTATACAGGCATTCCGACGTGACAACGTCGCAAAAGGTGAAGTAGCAAATTAAAGTTGGCCGACCAGTTATATTTTCAATCCCCTTGCCTCCGTGGAAAAGTGGGGTATTGCCCATAGGGATTTTTTGCCGAACAGGCAACCTGAAACTGGCTCAGACTTCTCATACCTGTAGGGTTGCATCACAGCAATACAGTGAAAGGGTTTCACAGCTGAAGAATCTGGTTGTTTCACTGCAGGGATTGGGTCTCATTGAAAATTTGGGACATAGGTATCTCCAGGTCTTTGTGCCTTGCTAGCCGTAGTTTCCGAATGTTTGTTATAATATCATGCCGGTGTAAAACTAGTGTTCGGCGGTGATTCTTTTCCTGTTTATTAACTGAGGGTGACAGCTTCTCAGCTCTAGTCACACCCTAGTAGGGAAAGTGTATGTTAACTATCAGCTTCAGTATGACTTCATCCTTAGTTTCCTGTCTCGTAGTATCCATTATCTTTTTTCTTGTTCTGATAACACTTATAAGGACAACGAGGATTTTGACAACTCATTAACGAATTCATCATTTCAATGCCAATCTGGACGTAATTGGAGTAAAACTTTCGCTTCAGAAACTAACTTAGTGTTGACGAGGGGTTTCACTTTGATTTCTTGTCTGTGGTGTCCTTCAACTGAAGCTGCTTTACTAGTGGATGTTTCCTATTTCATTTGGAACGATACTCAAGATATTGAAGAGGTTAGTAACCATGTGACGCTACAACAAACGGCGAAAACTTCAGCAAAGGGGAACGCTACCGATGTTGCTGAATCCACCTGATGAGTCTGATAAGTCAGGACTAACCAAATGCTGCTTTTGTAATCTAAGTATTTCCTTTATGTGAAAGTGTTGATGAAAACGTTTTGACACTCCACTACTGGTTAAACTATTTTTTGAACTCATCAATGAGTTTCCATTAATAGCATTTCGTGAATGAGCACAAAATTTGAAGAATGGTAATTTATTCGGTTGAGGCTATTCTCGTGCGATACGCATTGTTGGTAAGATTTTTGCACACAACCTCACCATCGGTCCCACCCACGCAAAAAGTAGAGTGAATAAAGGGTCAAACGGAATCGCTGTTATTGTTCCCGCTTCTTCCTGCAAGTGATCAATCACAGAGAATGACAAAACGAACGTTTTCGGTGTAGGCAATCGCATGTGAACTGATGGTAATCGGGACACAACATTCTTGCTCGTTGCGGTTTTTGCTTAATTCCACATGTTTGCATTACTTATACACGAATCCCCCTCTCGATTAAATGTTCCATTAGTTCCTGGCCACGGACATGTATCATGTTTCACAAAATGCTACTGAGCGAAAAGTTAATCTTGAAAAGTAGACTGACCAGTAGTCAGGAGAGAGTTCGGTGGATAGGAGTGAATCAGGTTGATTTTATCCTGGGAAACGATTTGTTGCACTTGAGAGGGGTTCGCTGCGCATCGGCAACTAACTACTACCACTCCGCAACTGCTTATTTTCTCGGAAAGATGATTGCTAACTTTCCATCTTAGTTGTTGACACTGTAATAACCCATGTGTTACACGTCGACTTTTGTTGCAAGTTTTCACCTGGAATAGGTGGTCAGCCGCGGTGGGCATCGTCTCACAGATATCTCGAATTTCGAAGCCGGAGATGGTGTTTTCTAGAGTCAAACATCACTGACAGAGGTGCGACATAAGTCTCATCTTGAAACGATTGATGTACTGTGCATCCGGGGCAGTTTTATGTAGTTGGTCACTCCATGTAGAAAATATGCCGCAATCTTCAAGGAATTTTAATGACAGCAACCCGTAATTGATGCAGAAATACGGCGTCATTTTTACTCGATGTAAAGAATTCGCAACTGAACTGTGATTCCTCACAATCAGCATTACTAGCTCAGCAACTTTGGAAAATGCATCCTTACTGACTACCCCGACTTGCCCTGTTTTCTTGCTCCGTTTGAACTTGAAAGCCAGTCAACAGTGCGAAGGAGAAACTTAAGAGATGATGCTCAGACTGTCTTTGACTGGGTGGGTTCGACTTCCTGGATGAAGTCCAGGGAACCGTGAATTTTCATTGTTAAAAGCTGGCTGACTTGACACGGAACCGACAACGGTGGCGCGCCATTGTATATCTGTTGTTCCGTTTTCAGAACCTTCTTCATAGCTGAATTCATGATGGCCGAGGCGGTAGAAATTGCCAAGCATCCCAGTGTTAACAGAATAGAAGGCGTGGAACTGGCAAGCCTGTGGAGAACGGTTTTGGATCAGTCGAGCTGACACGTGTTGGTGTGCGGTCATCACTTGACCCCACCCCCCACCCAACTAAATTGTCGCACTCACAAGTCCACGAAGACCAAGGAAAATCTACCAGCGGCACCCGAGGTGAATCATCAATTGAAACACCCTGAAGTAGAAGATTAATGAACAAGAGCCGATCGGAACTAATTTTAAACTCCTCCAACCCATCAATTCAAGATTTTGGCAACCACACTAGCCGACAAGAGCCGTTAATTGACACTCAGCACTGACCTAGTGTGATAATCTGAAGAGAACTTACTGATTGGTCCCCCGTCTGCCTTATAACTTGGCCAACTTGGTGACCGGTTCACTTGGCCTGATGAAGCTTTTGTGTCAAAGGCGAAACGTTGCCCAAATAAAAACTATCGATTGTTTACCAAGCCCTTCTGAAACGACTTCATATACCGTTATATTATCATAAACTGACCTTCTGGGCTAAATGTGCAGTGTATTCCGAATTCGAAGCGCCTTCCCTGATAGAGAAAGCCGAAATAACGGAGCACATCACAGCGGTTTTATAAACACTTCGCAGACCTCAACGTCGTCGATAATTACTCTGCTGCTACTACTACCGGTCAGAAGCATTTTGCTCTTTTTACGGTATTTTCATCTCATCCAACCTCTTTTTGGTGCTTGGATTTGCTGGCATTTGTGGACCACTGAGAAAATAACTAATATTTACCCATCTAACTGGTGAGAAGCCGAGGTTAGAACAACATTTTCTCACGAGTTTTGGATAAGCCACATTGCATGCGCTAAATTTTTTTAAAGGTTAGCTAGTGACTCACATAACATGACCGAATATCCCATGCTAACAACAACATTTTATGTCTAGCAATATGTTGGTTTTCTTTCAGCTGTCGGCGCAATCAGATTTCAGTGTTTCCTTCCGATTCCACCAGTCAAATTCACCCTGTTTTATTGATCCGTGTCCTGAGGTTATTTACATGGTTTGTTATTGTCCCCAACCTCGTGATGATTGCTTTCCAGCCTTTTTGTATGTTGTGTTTTCAAGTTCAACCCATAATTGTCTGTAGAATAGGTTTCCCAACTTAATCCGGTAATACTGAATGTTTCTGCGTCAATAATGAATTTGAATATAGAGGTTGGGAAACGTGTGAACCAGTAAGTTTATGTTTCTTTGCAAGACTGCATTTCGAAACACTACTCCAATTGGCATTTTCTAGCTCAGAGTGAGCAATTCGTGGATTTATTCCAGGGCATGCTATTTCTCCTCAAATTACTATTTTGGATGGTTGAATTAGAACCTAGACTACTCGGTGTATACATGATGCACGTAGTGGGAGTGAAGAACCCGCTGTCAGTGCTTCTCCGAATTGAGTACAAACAAAGTGCGGTAATCAATGGTTATGGTGGTGAGGACATTTTCCCTTCACCGAAGAGAATGTTTACTGCACGTCATGGTCCTTTCTGTTTGGATGAAGGCGTTCAACCAACCTAGGAGTTTGAAATGGCGAACCATACTAAACCCCCATGTTTTAGGCGACTGCCGGGATGGGACGATGAGCTCACTGTCACGTGTACAAACTTTTACCAGTATTCTTGCTTCCAAGAGTTGAGAGTGGGAAGGGTTCAAGTACACTTGGTCTAATTATAAGGTCAGTCTAATTAATCAACATTCATTCTCACAGGCTGCTGCCGTTTTCCGACACTACTTCTGTTTTTTTTGCAGCAAAAACTTGATATCTATGAAAGCGCGAAAAAGAAAGATACTTTATTCCGCTTGAGTCCACCAGAATGATACAATGATTGACCAACTAGACACATCACATCTTGCAAACACTTGCCGAATAGATCCTTTAGATAATCTCTTAACGCAACAAAGTGGAATAAAAATTGCATCTTTAGCTTCTACTCAACTAGATGCGCTGACTTATGTTGTGTCACTTTTTGCTTCCGCCCACACTAAGAAGGAGTAGGCGGAGGTGCCAGTTTTTTTGGTTCGGTGGGTTGGATGAACGGTAAAAGACCAAGTTTGATAAGATAGCTTAATGTGAACACGTTTGTAATCAATATCAACCATATGGATAGAATTACTTAGTGGGGGTATTGTCTCATACCTCATCCGATTGATAAAGTTTCTCCTGAAAAGAGCAGCGCTGTATCAGAAAATCTGTGACGTGATAATCATTACGAAACTTGATCATGACTCCACTGTTTTTTCAATCATTTTTAAAAGGTCCCTGGAATAGGCCACGTCACGGAACGACGTCTGGAAGCTTTCGGGATTCGTACCTGTCGGGATCTTATTGAGAAACGTGGCATACTGTGGAACCTTAGCAGTCGTTCTGCTATGGGTTATTACTTGAGAATCGCTGTAGGTCATAGCGATGACGACTGGCTACCGTGTTCTAGCCCCGAAATTCTCACTCGACCCAACGGCTCTAACGTACTTGCATTATCCGAAGCGGATTCCAACCAAGGGCGTTCTGAAGTCGATCGTAAAAGCATGAGTGTCGAGAGGTAAGCTTACTTGTCGACTGTTGTTTATTTGATGCCTAACAGCAGCCCTCGGTTGGTCGCTAAATTCACTGCCATTGCGTTTATTTGTGTTTATCTCGGATGTGTTAAGCAGATGGCTGCCACCTAATACTTTTGGACTATCTATTTGTAAATGGTTCTGCAGAATTTCAAATCAATCCGCAGTTTTTGCAAACTGATCACGGTGAAGGATTCATGTACAAGCTAATAAAAGTTCGACTTCGGAGCAATTACTCGTACAAACCGGTCATTTAGACTTAGACCGATTTTAATTGTACCGCAACATTGGCGTACAAGCCGTTACATTATCATGTCCATATGAATTATCTTGGTTTAAAGAAGATCATCCAACATCCAACGTTTCAAGCACTCATGGGAGGACCTATATACAAATCACCAGTACTTATATGCCCCATAGGTGCTCTAGGGTAGCCACAGTGAAACGTATTTGAACTGAAATTATTCTCAAAACATATACAAGAATGATGAAGTGCAGCTATTATACTGGTTTTACTTGGTTGTTTTTTCCTATTTTCCCTAACACTGGAATAGGCAAATCCAGGGAAGATAACACAAAGATGCTAAACTGGGGGAACCGGTAGTGAACCGTCGAATAATTTATATGAACTCTATCAGTAGTATCGTACCGTGGATAAGAAAAGCCACTTTTTGAATGCAACTTGATCCTACATCGAAATATTGATAGATCGAGTGCGTTAATCGGTTGGAGATCAGGTGGGTGTTGTTGCCATGCTCGGTAAACAGGTCACCTGGTCTACAACCTATGATTCTCGGAAAATACTGTGGGTGATTGTCGCAGATAGCTCAGCGGTTAGAGCGCGAGCGTACTGACCGGAAGGTCCGTGGTTCGAACCCTGCCTCTGCCTCTCGACTTCCCCTGTCTAGGCTTGGGCAACCTGGCAGTATCCCAGCCCTCGTGCTTCCTTCGGGTGGCATGGCAGCTAGGCACCGAAAGGGCGCTACAGCTGAACGATTTTATTTTCGCATAAAGTTGAAAAAATCTAAGATGGATGTCGAATTTAAGTCTGTTTCAGAATTGTTTACCAGCAAGGCGTGAATCAACCAAATTTCGGCTTTCCGTTGTTTTTTAATAAATCGTTTCAGAGTGAATTATGTGTTGATTGCTATCCCTCGAATACATAAATCTGAAGCTGTTCTCTCAACTCTGTTACAAATGGAAGCAGAGAAAGCGGCATGTGAGTAATCAACTCTGATCTTAGTTGTATCCTCTCCGATACTCGTGGACGCATCAAAGGATCGTGCAGGAGAGCCCCCACAAATTTCTATTAAATCGGTAACTGTCATTAGTTCGCATTTTCTGCACTCCCAGTTAGTGACCTCGCGTATGCCATTTGCGTTATCATTCGTCAAAGCAAGGAATCGACTGTTGGTACATGGTTACATGGCATTCAAAGTGAAAGCTTAAGGACATTGTTTCGGAAACCGTCCGGTTTGATTCACGAGTCGGGAAACACTCATCAACGTCATTCCACTATGGTTAAATGTGTTATCACTTCTCGCACTACCTCCATCTGAAATGGATGTAAACATTGTTCTTTCTTATGATAAGCCAATAGAATAGTTTGGAAGTGTAGTTTAGCTTTGATATATATATATATATATATGCGTATACATCACGTTGTGAATTCATTGTGATATGAAACGGTGGTTGACACGACGGATGTTTTCCACCACTCGTTTCGGCATGCCTCGCATGTCAACAAATATCCACAAGGTTCTAACCAGCCCTTATTCGTCCTATTCGGATTAAAACACGGTTGATTTTTTCAGTTCCTTTCTGTTTTGCTTGTTAGCTTGGTTAAGTTGTTATTCGGAGGGCCACATTGCTTTGAATCCCTGCAATCCCCACTGATGATCACAACTCGACCCTCGTTTTCCTTGTCGTAGCCTCGAGCAATGACTAATGTGTTTGGTTCGGAACCACCGATGTGCATGTACCGTAGTGTTCATAACTTTTTACCCCTTCACTACTACCGGGTTGTTCCTTGCTTTTTCTGATCGTTTTTTCTAGAACTTTCCCGGACACTTCTGAACCGGAGGCACTTATTCTGCGTTGTCGCCAGTTGTCAGCCAAATTATCAGAGGATCTGAAAGAAGAACATGTCAAGGTAATTCAGGGTTTTCACTCGCAGCATGTGAGGTTCCCCACGTTTTTGAGGCAAACTAAAATTGTTTAATGATTGTCCGCTCTTCGTTCCCGCTTGGTCTTTGTAGATCTGATTTATAGGCTGTGCATTTCGATCAATACGTCTCCACGCCTTATAAATATCAGAGTTCAACTATTAATAACGTTTTCCTACAGCGTATGACTGAAGCTCCCAGTCATTTCCATATCCACCCATCTTTGCGCTGGTTTCGGACGCTCATAACTTGTTCACTAACCAGTTCTCTGTAGTACGTGTCTCAGGTGCGCCCGCAACACCTTCCGGGCCTTAAGGTGACATGTGTCTCATCAACTTCTCCTAAGCATGCCTTTACTCTGCTACTGGTTGTCAAATGATTCTATGTAAACGTCTTTGTCACCTTGGTAGGCCCACATATCCTCGAAGATCTTCAAATCTGAATCAATCGTTTCCTTAGGAATACTAGGAAACACATGCCCACCGAACAACAAGAAGTTATGTTCGCCGTTGCCAATGTTTTTGATTCCTTCCTAAGCGGAACTTATGCATGAGCACTAATAAAATGGCTTTTATAAGATGATCGGACCGTTCAAGGCCCCCATGGAATCTTCCGATTCCTCCACCGTGGCTACTTCTTGCTTGGGACCCCAGATAATCCACAGAGGTATGCGGAAACTTTCATGCAAATTCATCGTGGTTGTCAGTAGTGATGATGCAACTGATATTTATCCCTTCTGTCGCTTTTTAGCTACTTTCCATTGACCGTTTTAGAAATACTGAACCTCTTATTATCTCTGTTCGATCACCTTCACGTTCCCCGTGTAGTGAGTTCACGTGGTTCAACCTGAGTTGATTTAGTTATGGTAACAGTAGAGCTGATTGGCAATGTGTCTCATACCTTCCGCTCACTGGATACCCCTATTTCTTGCGAGAGGGCTCCCCTCTGTTTTAGCGGTCTGTCATTTGGTTGGACCCTGGAGATCTACACTAGTTAGCCTGCTCTAAACTACCGCACACTTCTTATTTTACCCTCTCAACACACAGGGTCGTTCGCTTACCTTGAAGTTAAAACTAGATACGTTCGAAAATCGTTCACGTTCTCAAATGCTCCCAGATTATACAAACGATGCAGAAATTATTGCAACATTCGCGACGGAAATTTTGCGTGAGGAGATGGCCAATGAGAGAATGGCAGTACCTGCAAACAAGCAGATAGCATCCACAAGCAAGCCGCAACAACCTACTGGTCAAGCGGAGCCCAGAGCTCTCACCCTGCGACTCATGGGTAAGTTACCTATTTAGCTTATATGTCATTTTTTGTCAAACTGAGCACTAAAACATTTGGGCTTTTTGCCATAGACCGCACCTACTTGTCTTATGTAGTGAATTCAGTACAGTCACCCTGTGAGGGGAGATCACTGAGAAGAACAATAAAACACGGTTTCTCTTTTGATGGGTGTGTTTGATCGTAACAGGTCGCGGAGAATCACACAAGAAATGGCTAGTTTTCATACAGTGATTTGATGCGTAATACGTGATCGGTGATCCCCAACTGACATGCTTTAAAATTCATGCTGATTTTCTCCAGCCTTCACCTTAGAATTTTGGTGTTACTCAAAAACAAACTCACTGAATTTCTCAGTTACTTGGGTAGCATATTTCAATCTCATTTGTGGTGCTCTTCCTGATTCCACTTCGTAATCCGTCCCAATTTTCCATACTCATTCCAGTACACAATGTTGTCCTACAAGTATTGCGGCTGGCCGTGAAAAAAAATCTTGTGATATGCGTTGGTTATTTTAACATCCAAGAATTAGTTCCGTTTGCAGTTTTTCGTAGATAACATTGCCCCGAGTTTGGTACAACAGGCTTTCGTAAAATCTCAATAACATTGTAGCCGTTTTTAGGTGTCTAGCACAATCCAACTTGCAATAATTCAGCTTGTTTGCTTGCCGGTTTTTCTTCATTGTTCATCTGCATTCTGAGCTAGAAGAATTCGTGAAGATAATTGGTTTCTTAACTGAACGGCTGAGGAAGATCGGTATAGTGTTCTGTAATGCAATGTGAGCATGAGCATCGAGTTTATCCAAGGCTTTGGGTTCGGGGCCGGTGTTCACTTGGTTAAGTTCATAGTTCACAGGCAATCGTTGATTCACTTTGGACTTCTGCTGCTCGAGATGCATCCCAATGACTGTAGTTCTTTTTAAAAGTGCTCCCAACATTCTCTCTAAATTCAATTCGTTGAAATTCGTCAGTGACGATTCCCGCCGGTCCGGCAGTCCAAATTTGTTGTCCTGGAGTAAAGCAAAAGAACATATGGGCACAACATGGTCATCATACTTGAAACCAGTGTGATCGCTGGCTACTGGAAGCCATTTGACTGTGTGCCACTTCCGAACTAGTCGTGAGAAGGATTTAGGTAGCGTCAAGAATGGATAGAGGGCGAACTGCGTCTATTATGACTGCTCGGTAGTATCCGGATTACTTTTCTAGTTCGATCCATATTGTAGTCAAGGCTAACTGATGGGAATGGACACTTGGTCCGCACATTCCTTCAGAAGTGGTAGGAGCCGTGTAGAGCTCAATAGTCTTAAATAGCTTGCGTTTTCAATCAACTGTACCATATGAATTCGCGTACTTTGAACCACCTATCCAAGGATTACGTCTGGAATATGGCCATTTCCACTGTTTCAGATGTCTTGAACACTTCTTCCCTCTGGTAAAGTGGTTAAACCATTATAAGCTTCATTCTGCCGTCGGTGTTTATACTTTTTTCGTGTTAAGAGTGGATGGTAACTGTAAATGTTGCATCGTTTTGAAAAACACACACGCGCGAAGTGTTCTTTACGTTCATAAATGTTATTTGTCTAGTTCGGGCACTGGGTACAGGTGGTCCAGATTGAGGTGTTCACCATGCGCCTGATAAGCCCATGTTTGTCTCCACTGTGTTTTCAAACTGTATGTCAGTTTTCGTCTTTCTGTTTTCATCTATTAGGATGGAACTAAACAGTAGATGACCTTGTGAAAGGTCTCTTCCTGGAATTTTCTAACCAGCGAGATGGTTTTCGGGAGATCAAACTCAATGAATTCCTGAGATTTTGTTTTTTTTTTCAGGAGGGAATAACTTAGTCTTCCAAAAACACGCATTTTTAACCAAAGTAGCTCCAAGTAAACAGTATACTTTTGCGTTGCGTTTCTTGAGGACTGGAGTGTTGGGTGTGCCTGTTTGATGAGCCCTCCGCTCTGTACCTTTTTTCATTCCCAATTAGGTCTTCGAATGTCCAGCTTGCTTCCCGCCGAAATGTGTCCACAGATCCGACAGCGTAGCCTGGAAGAGGCACTTGCGCATGTTGTAGCTACGACACAGCTAAATTTCGAACCAGCTGATAAGCAGTCTGATAAGTTGGATCCTACGACTTGTCCTCAAACGAGGGCGAAGCAAAGTGGAAACACTGGATCGGCTGGGCTGACAATAAGGAGGATGAAATCTACACCTTCACGCATGCGGAAATCCGAAAAGCCAGTAGGCGCTTCGGTTAGTCATCTAAACCGTTTTCATGTAAATATCAAACAGTTGTCATTTTCTGTCTCGACAACAGAATTTGTGGAAATTTTCTGGATGTAATATGCTATTCATAAAGCTGCTGAAAACTCTTCGACAGCCCAAAACGGGTTTCGACCTTCTTGAGGCTCACCAGGTATGCGCAGTCCCCGTCAACCTTATCTTCCACCTGAACCCAACTTGCACGAAATTCGTCACGTGCACTCATTTGTATACCAACTTGGCTTTCACGGGAATCCCAGCTGAATTTCTCGTTTACGATATTCTGCAACTGAATGTACTGCTGAATGGGCGAAGCCGGTCGTTGGCTGTCAAAGGGTTTTCAGCAACCTTTTGAGTAGTGCGTTACGCCTGTACAATGTATTGTATATACAATCCATTATCCGTATGACTTACCAAGTGGAACATGACGCAGCTTTGCGCAGCACACTCAGTTGAGGAGGAACATCACAAACCAGTGACTCAGTTGGGATTCAGACGTGTCCACTGTGAAAGCCAAATTGGCATGCTAATGAGTGTATTTGTGAACGTTTCCTTTGAGAGGAGCATAGTGAAATGGGTCTACATGAATGTCTCCAGCCTTCCAGTTTTGCTGTCGGTTAGAGTACATGAAACCTGTCTGGTCGGTGACGGTCACACAATTCAGCACAAGACGTGTCAAGCTTTAACGTCCCGTGGTTGTATCGTGGCACTCGCGAGCCTATCCCAATGTTAATACCAACTTTTGAGGGAATGCAGCCCAATAATAACTGTAAAACGTATTTCCCAAACTAAGTGATCATGTGTGAAAATTTCCGATATGATTAGAACATTTTCCCGGTACACATGATCTATTGTCGGACTCCACAGAATATTCGCTGAATGCCTTCAGCTTTGCACGACGAAAGCTGATATCGTATTCATTGTTTCGGCGTTGACAATTGGAACTGATGTGGTGTTCGGTGTATACTGAGCATGATACTGGTGGAGCTCAAATTGGATTTACAGAAATTCATCTAAAATGGAGCGCGGGCGGTCAAAATATCTGGACCTCTTTTAATTTCGTCAGTGTGGGCACTGTCACTTTTAACTGATGTACTATGCCAGTAAGAATGATTTTAAAACATCAGTCACAGGCAACAGTTAGGAATTTCACCCCAATCCATATTCTGGACCGTCCAAAACATCCCTGTCAAGGTGTTCGAAATGGTGGTGTTACACATGAAAGAAGTTGAAAAACTGGCTCTCAGCTTACTGGTTTCGGCTTCACATCATCTACAGAATGCAGCAACAGTGGAGCGAAAACGGAATCTTACCGACAATCGCCTTGAGACGTTCTTTATGTTGACAATGTGAAAAATGAGGTGACATAAAGTACGGTCTGGGTAGCTTATTGCGGGATGTTAAATTTCCACAAAGAATTTTCGATCACTTTTTATCCTAAATCTGGAACACGTGAACTGCGAACTATGCCTCCCTTAAAAAGTGATTTTTATGCCCCTGAATGACGCCTGAATTGGTGTTTTTATGATTCACATAGACGTTTTTTGAAGTACTCAGAGACCCCGTCTCCAAATGTTGTACACGGGATTCTTCACTAATTCAGACTACTTCGGTCTTTTTCTCAAGCCTCAGTTGATTGTACTGTGGCAGGATCACCGAACTTCGCCCACAACATCGCAGCTCATTGTGTTCGGTTTTATTCTGCTTCAGGTCTAAGTCACAACTCCCATATGGAATGATCTTTTTGTTCTGTCATGCTAATTTGTTTGTTTTCTTGCTCCCCTATGGTGCGATGGATGGGAGAGAAGAGTCGATCTGTTTGCAACCACGGTTTTCTCTAATAATTTCTAAATGCCATCAGTCATTGTTTCTATGCCATGGCACATTTCAAAACCTGGAGTTACGGGCTGGGTCAATGTCACAAACGGATTGCGTTTTCATCCGCTGTTTTCTCGCAAGAAACTCTTATTAGATTCACCAACTGAAGCACCTTCCACGATCGCTAGTCAGTCATCTTTCTTTCCATCGTACGCACAATTTATCAATCTGATCACCTTGTATCATTTTTCAGATCCACACGCTTTACCGAAATATTCGATTTTGCTCATATCATCTCTTGACCACCAGCAAACCTCTACGTGGTCGTACCTGGCGCCGATTACTCTCAGCTAGGTCCAACCGCCTCGGATCTTGAAAAAGGCGGTTAGACGCCTGTAATTGAAAACACTGCTTGCTGTTATTTAGTTGCTGCAAGACAGTTTGCCATATGCGGATGCCTCTAAACCCCAACATTGATCGTCAATAACCCTGTTTTATGGTTGTGATTGGTCCATCTTCGGAAATGTGTACGTCGCTGCTTCAACACTTGAAGGCTGAGCACTTTTGACGGTAGTTCCTCTGTGAGGTCAAATACGTGCCACAAAAATGGTGCCTGCAACTTGTCTTCAAAGGGCTGTGGCCTTAACTCGTAGCACAGACACTTAGTACGTGCTTTTATGATGGTTTACGAACGGTTGTTCAATGGTATTTTATGTATGTTGGCCTGGTTTCGCAATCCGGAATCTTCATTCACTTAGTTCGTCAGTTCATGCAAAACATTCGCAAATTTCGACTGTGACAGGTTCATGCGTACACTAGTTTGATGTGTGCGATCCGCATTCCGTGCAACTTCATCTCGTTATCCCTTAATCAGAAAGCTTTCTTGAAGTTTCACTCAACCGAAACAGCTAATTGGTGCTGGCTGTTATGGCTTTACTCAGCGGAGACCACATGAATGAACCATTCCCAAGTCGACGTTTTTAAGAGCTGGTCTCTCCCTCAGTGGATCGGCTAAAAACAAAAATAAAAAAGCAGAGAGGAGCGTTTAGACAAATACAAGGGCAAAAAAGAGGCTGATATTGACTCACCAATCGCTTACTTGCTCATCACAAGTGTTAGTAGTTTGGTGACGCGAACAATTGCGTGTAAACGTTTTCACTGCGGCGTGTGGTCGAGAACAGTTACAATCCATTCAGAAATACACAAATGGTCTAACCAGATGAGATCATGTCTCCGATACGCAGTAGGCGGATGGTAGATGGAGTATGTTTTTATGTACAGAAGAAAAAGACACTGCAAACCGATGCGTTGTGGAAGAAGTGTTAGAGAGCTGCTCGTATTCCGGACAGTTGGTAATCCAGTGAGGGTACAATACATGCTAACGAGATACTTAGATACAGAATGACTAAACTAATCATGTGCAGGGAATGGGAAAGTTGTCTGGGATTAGCGAGACGTGGGCAACCAAGTTAGCCTCTGTGTTCACAGAACGAGCGGGAGCTGACGGATCTCAATGGCTCCTGCTATGTCAAGGCCTTACTCCCATTCGGATTTGGACGCAACTCGGAATGCAGTTACAGCATGTACTACATGGCCGGTTTGTCTGCGGGGCTGGTTATTGTAACCCGTGCTTTTCTCAGCGAATGGTTGAATTCCCAGAGAGGAACATGTCCAAACACCTATCTGTCCATGTGCCTCATCCAACTGATGAAGGGTGCATCTACAGATTTAATGGAACTGATATACTCTGTCGGAGTTGGCGGGGCGGTGCACCGGACCGTTCCATGTTATCGTCGAAATCGCATTGTTACGAGACGGTGTTTACTAGGTCAAAGATAGCATCCCCGATTATTTCCGCTGTAAAAAATATTTTGGTACGCTGGGTGTTGAGCACTTGTCAGTGAATCGTGCCGGGTAACTGATACTCTCTATTACATCGCATAGAGCATTCAGAATTACCTCTAAGGATTGGCGAACTTACTATGCCGCGCTTATACTTCATGGGTGCGAAATTACCTCAATGGCAATTTTCCGCTCCATCTGCTACTGGACATCGTGCGTCTCGCTAGTGTACTATTACAATGTCTTTAGAACACTAAATCTAGGAATTGGATACAACTGTCCTGGTCAAACTCAGAGATGAATTTTATATTTTGATCTATTTCTGAGCCTGAATAACAAAATAGCTGGCTGTTTTCGTCTCACACTCCAATAAACGGACAGCCGGCGGTTATGTCTTGTATTCATGGTTCAAGGTGCACTGAAGATCCGTTGTCAACTGAAGCTACAACGTTTCGTATTGCTGAGTGAACTTTAGCCATTTGGCCACACTTCGTTTTCGAAATCCTTGGGCGCAGCTTTTTGCGTTCCTTTCCTCCAATCTGTCAAACGTACGTGTTCCACAACCCACAGGTGGCTGATGAGTTACGAATTAAGGGTCACTACCGGTAAAATCTCACATGGTGACTAGTCTTTTCGCGTCCACTCCGTAAGGTTCTCGGATCTCTACGTTTACGACTGGCAAATCAGGTTACCGTGTAAAAGTGCACGATGAAAGGCGACTGCGACATATCTTAGGCAGTGCGTCAAGAATGACGGACTTCCGAAACAGCATTTCACTGATGGCGCCTGCGACTGTGTTCGTACAACTCGAAACACGTGAATTGGGACATGGCTGCTCATTTATCTCCCACATCGTTTTTGTGCGGCTCGAAACAATCTGCTTGCCTTCTATCGCTTCAAATTCTGTTTGTGTTTACGTCGAAAGCACAAGTGAAACATACGGAGATGAGTGAGTCATAACTATCCCTTGAAGCTGAGCTTTTCAACTGGTGATGCCGATCGACATATCCTATACCTATCAGAACTTAATCATACCCGCAAACGAAACCAATCCATATCCATTGGTCGGATATTCAGCATCGACCCTACCGAAGTGAATATCCCTTCAGTCAACTCAAATCGCTACAGCCTAATTCGAATGATGCAGTCGGTCAGTTGAAAATCAGACTGAATGACCTAAGTTGTCAGTCGGAAAAACTGGTTAGACAAGATTGTTTGTTTACAAAACAACATATCAATCCGCTTGAAGCCTTGCAAAACAACCACAATCCGTTCCCATTCAACCCTGCACTGACGATGTATCCTCGGTTGGGAGCGGAACGCTTACAATCCAGCTGCCAAGCTCAGGAAACTGATCAACAACCACAATCTGTTCATTCCTCCCCCCGCACAAAGAATGAGGAGCAGCCATCCTGAAGGGAAGAGAATACATGGACGAAATGAAGCCTCGTTGTTAGTTTATGACATACAACAAAACCATGTTAATTTGGTTACTGGAAAAGTAAAAACAGAAGTGTAGTTTGGCGGAAGGACGCATAATCAGCGTTTTTTCTAAAAGCTCGTCCATTCCTCAAATGCGTGACTCGTACAGGTATGGGACTTTTGTGTGGTCCAATCCCGTGATCAGTGGCTGGTAGCGAAAATCACGCTCATTCAGTCGAGATTGGTGACATTACGCAAAATATTCCTCACGGTTCATTTGTTCCGCACGAGAACTCCACTTCAAACACAGGTTAATAACGCCTTTCGGTGTTCAAGCATTGTATACCAATGTTTAACTTCTTAAGGTGTTTTCCATAATCATTGAGTTTACGGAAGGTAACAACTTAGATCCAAACTCCACGTGATCAGTTTGTGCTGTGTCGACAGACTGATTGTGTAATAATGGGAAGCCCCTTGAGTTCTACAATCTGGAAAAGTTTTATGGGTCACCTTCAACGACGACTACATCTCTCGAACTTTGATTCAGTTATTTACCTATTTTTTTCACCAGGTGTTATCAGTTGTTTAGTTTTTCATCTATAAGAGACATGGTGCAACAAAGAAACTAATAAACTGTTTGCTCTTGATGGTCGATGGGGCACACGGAAATGAACTATTGTCTGATGATGATGAGGGTGAGCTAAATCAAAATATAAAATTCATCTTTCAGTTTGAGTAGGCTGATTTCAGCACTGAGTTCGTGGATGCCATACTCCATAGGTATCATGATGACACACCAGCGAGACAGAGAAGGCAGTATATTTACTCCCCACTTGGATAATTTTCGCAGAACAGCACGTCATCATTTGTCTTCGACCTCTCTCTTGCACTGAAATCGCGTTCCTAGATACGCATGCACAACCCTCAAAGATAACTCGGCTACAACTAAGGAGAATGGCCGTGGAGTCCATACGACCCGTCGTAGGAAAGACAATAAACGATATATTCCGGTTCATTCAACTATATCAGGCACCAACTGTTTTTCCTTCGCAGGTAAATAATGATAGATTCGTCCTGGCAGCAGTGGAATAAAAGCTGTAACTAGCTGGAGGTCGCTATCCGCCGCCTGCTAGCCGCAACACAGTTTGTTCCAATGTTGGAAATTTGGGATTGGCCAAAAGAGCAGGGAGGAAAAATGGATTTCAGATGAGGAGAGAACCCGTCCGGTGGACCCTAATAGCCATTTCTGCAGGTATGACAGGCATGGATATCGTGCTCTGCTTTCAGCAGTTCAGGATGCAGGAAGCAGACTCGTCATCACCGTCGCCCCAAGAATTAGACGTGCACAGCTTACTTGGGCAGCCTCGTTCTCCAAACAATGATGACTTTGGTGTTAGGATGCAAAATTCACGAGCAGATATTACAGTTGAAGACTTCGCCGCAGCAACATTGAAGACTGAGGGTTCTGCATAATCGGGTCTTGCGTTGACGGTGCGAAAGCTCTGGCACTTTGTTCCAAACAACTTTTTACCCAAACAACATATGCTGAAACTCAGTTTGCTCGACCCTTCTATTTTACCGAAACAACGCCCCCCCCCACTGACAGGACCACTGGTGTCTTCCTCCAGGTCATTCAGTTTCTGTCGGTTGTTGTAAATGTCCTGGATCCCGGTGTCAGTGCCTCATCTAGCTTCTACACAAAGGAACGGGTTGTTGTTTCTGTGTACACGCCTAGTCCAGTGAAACGGTCCACGAATTTCATCCATAAATTCTATATATGTTCCGGATAACCTGACCGCTAATAGCATCCCGCATGTGTGCACCGGGAACATCCCTGACTTCGATCTCTCGGCTTGTGTACAGGGCACACTGTTACCAGGATGCCTCCGAAGTAGTTTCGGTTCGGTAATGGTTCGTTTCAGACTGATGCCCATTTCGTTAGCCACTGTGTAGCTAGTGACATTGGGGTCACAGTCATAAATTTCCATGCTCCCCCAGCGTATAAAATTGGCAAGACATATCTCGATGATCTTCCGTAAGAACACGCCAGCTTGTCTGTCAGTTAGTTGCAAGATCGCAAGCCCATCTGTAACGTACACCCCCTGTACTTACTTTCCCTTCCTTCGCTTGTCTGAGCCTGCTGTTTACTTCCTCTACTTCATAGACTCGATGTATATTTGTAACCCCTCATGAACTTTTAACCCTTGACCTATCGAACCAGTTTGGTCGATTATTTTTACGCGCGCTTTTTGACCGTTTTGCGTTACCACGTGTTGTGCACAGGCGTGTGTCGCTAACTAAGATCGATTTGCCGTCTTCTCCGGGCTTTCTTTGGACTTGCACTACTTCGTGCAACAATTTAGACGGAAACCCCCATAATTTGAGGTTTGTAACCCTTTTGTTACGCATTTTATACATGTAGTACCGCTTTTCATTGATAAATCTCAAGAATCCACAATTTCTGGCTTGTGATTTTGCGCGTCACTCAGTTGGGCTTTCCTGAATACGTCGAAGTATTCTACACCCCCATCCTTTTTCCCCACTGCCTTTCCAAACCAACTTTCCTCCCCACACCTATATAATCTCTTCCCCCTACGTGTTTTATGTGACTCGCATTCATTGACACCTGAACGGTGAATTCAAACTACGGAAGCTTTTCCCTTGCTTCAACACGCTCGTTCGTGTTGTGTCACGGTACTGTCGAACACTACATGCGGCACTGGTCAAGTTTTCTTCTACAGACGGGTCATAGGGAGATCATCGCATTCAGGAACCCATATTATTCACTAGTTTCACATGGTTCCCTATAATGTCACCAAACAAGCTGGGGCTCAGTGAACGACACCTTATGACATGCATTCAAAGGGACGACTTGGACGGTTTCGCCGTTCACTAATATTGAGTGCATTCCTCAGAGAAAAGTTGACCTAATTCGGCTGCGAACAGCTTCCCCACATCTCTGTTACAACGCATCCGTTCGCTGTTTTTTCTGCGCGTGAAAATCCACTCCATTTGTCATCCTCCTGCTGTGTATCGTAGGCGTGATCTCATCTGACTAGAATGAATGAATTGTAACCATTCTTTGTCACGCGCCGCCGTGGAAATGTTTACAGACAATTGTTCGCATTACTACGCAACCATCCAGTATGATGTTTATGTATACTACTTCGTAAAGTTGATTGTGTTACCACTGTTATTTCAAGCTCATCCTGTCGATGTTTCGATAGTTGTCACGTTGTCAGCTTCGACTTACTGATCTTGATCACAAACTTACTATCTCGTCCTGTTGCTTCGGACCTCCTTTTATATTTATATCACTTTCCTCGCGTTTTTTATTCGGACACCAATAGATACTGGATTATCTCTGGACGTAGGAACCTTTCCATTTGTTTATATAAACTTTACCACATCACCTTCTACTCATCTGGAAATTTCCGAAAATTGTAGGTAATCGCCGTTGAGCATTCCGACTTCTTTGTATGCCTCCGTTCACCCAATCAGCTCCTCTTTTAGGTCTATGTTTGTTCCATCTGGACCGCAGACAATGACGGTCACCCTGCTGCCTTCGGTGTAAACCTAGTAATCCGTCCAGGTGAACGTTTTTGTGCATACTCTGCAGATGAGCACCACTCCTATAACATTCACAACCTCGATGTCATTTACCACTGGCTAACTTAACATCACTGATGTCTGAGACTGTACTTTTTAGGTCGTAGGTGAAACGGGGAGTTTGGCACATCCATTTCGCATCCCCAATTTCGTAGCTCTTGATTACTGCTGTTTTATTTTTAACCAAAATGGACGTGAAACCAGATGTCTCGTGCCTAAGGTGACCTGTGTTTCAGATTTAAGAGCTGACGTTGAAAAAGTACGAATATTTAGTAAGAGCCAGGTGACTTTGACAGCGTTCTATTCAGCACACTATCAGCGTCATTTTATTTTTTTGTCTGTGGCCACATCTCTTGCGAGGGCATTAGGATTATGGAGGGCACCAAGTATGATAACGTCCAAAGTATGTCCGGTGGACTTGTAACTAAAATGATAATGGAATTATATGCCCTCACATTACCGGCTACTGACTGCAGCTGGTGAACAAAATTCATCCAGCAATAACATTCGAAAAGCGGTGGGTATCACAGTCTGATCAAGAAAAATCCTAGTGCCCAGGCTGTGCTTTTGTGTTACATACAAAAGCTTTGTGCAAAGAAAACAATGTTCTAGGCTAACAAATGTGCATGGATGACGGCTACTGCTAGAAGGAAATGCAGGAAACCAACCTTTACATGTTCGCATCATTTCTTGCATTTGTCCTTTTCCGCATCAGCTGATTCCGCCCGGGTCACGCCACTCGGCCGTCATACGCATGCACTTTACGTGGGGGTGATTCTCTTCGAGTCACACATACCCCGAGGAAAACTAATTGTCAGATTTATTCGGAATTTTTTGTTCTTGGAGGTTCAGTCATCTAATTCTGCATTGGTCGCGATTTTTCTTGCAGTGGGGTTATCGGACTCCAAGGAAAGCCAAATCCCAGATACCCGCTAGCGACGATTTGTCGTTGAGTCGTTCTTTTCCGTACAGAACAAGCTGCCATTACCTGGACGACATGAATGAGCTTGAACCTACCAAAGATCGCGAGCAGCGGTGCATGAATTTAAAGGAACTCTAACAACTCCGTCTTTCTAACCCGTTCTCCTTTGTTTAAATTCAATTTTCTGGCTCAAGTCAAACAACACCTGTCTGACTTACCCATTTTTAAGCACGGCACGACTGATTATTACGCGATGTGAGTCTATCTCACAACTGTGTTGTTTTGTTTCACTATTCAATGCCAAAGGCTGTTGTCTTAGGTGAATATCCGATCATTCGGTATCCCAACACCACTTCGCCACCTAGTAACTCTACTTTCCTCAGCCGTGAAACGCAAAGCATGCAGGTTTTTTACAAGGAACAAAGTGGAACATAGAGTGAACAATAAATTCTCCTGGTTGAAAACAGTGAAGCATGCTGGTTTGCTTCACTCTACTGTTTACTAAACGTTGCTTGGCAAGTTTTGCTGGGCAAGAGCTCACAGTCTGAAAGCAATGTTTGCTTCTGGTTATGTAGCAACGAACGAAGTGAGTCTTTTGAATCTAGTTGTTGGCCTGCTTTCGGCATGGGCTTATCGATGGAAGGTGCTGATCACGATTTAACCTTTGACCTTTTTGTGTCGGTCGTGCTCTTCGGCCAGGTCATGGTGCATGTTCCGCCACGTGCTTTAATAGACGTCTATCTGTTCTGCTGACGCACATGTGTCCGCAACTACTGCATGGATAGCAGATAAGTTTGAGGAACAAAACTGACGATGTAGTGGAATAATTCCGTTGGTAGTTTGAACTGGGCACAGTTGCTGCGCATGATAGACCAATTTTATGGCTGAATTTAATTTCTGCTTGGTATCTTCCGCCAGGTGCCAGGCTGATGTAAGAAATCGGTGGAAAGCCACTCCTCGTCGATTGGCGAAACATATAACTTTGTAACGAATTATCAGCGTGTCCATTTACAAGGACGCTCAAGAAGAGTCAACTGACTGGGGCCTTACAATTCAATCACATGAATGAATTTCGACAAGTGGGATGTAGAATGCTGGGAAATAATTAAGATATTCAATATTTGTAATAATGAACGTGACCTCCACATAATGTCCGTAGGCCAGTGTTTGAGAGCTGTCACGTATTTCTAACGTGAGGGGAAACGGAAAAGATCTAATAACTCCTAGTTGATCTGGAGTAATTTGTATTACGAAACTTCTGATCTGTGACAGATTCTCCAGTTTCCCTGAGTCTACCAACTACCTATGGATGGGTTTAATTTTGGACCATGAATGCTCACTGACTGCTTAGTTTTGGAAGCCATTTTGATCCGCAGGTTCATCATGGGATGCTTCTACTTGCGCCGCACGGGCTTTGAAAAAACCTGATGATTTAGGAACTCGCAGGCTTTTGATTATTGCAAAGGCTATGTGGATAGCTCGACGTATCTCTAACATGACTGGTCCTTTTTGCTTGTTTAGATGCAGTGTAGCCTCTCCGTATTTAGGTTCTGCCTCGCGGATCTGTGCGAAATCACGCACGCATATCGATGGCATTATTCCGGTACAATGACCAAGCGTTCATGCAATTATTTGGTCGGCTGTGAAGTGAAATCAGCGTATGGATTTGTTAGGAAAAATCCGTAAGTGTTCTTACGGGTTTGCTGTCCAGTACAACTTCCGTCTTCCTAAGGAATATCCTACAGTGTCGACTGTGACGAAAATACACTCCGTCGCCTTTTGGCAAGGCATGCTGTTGGTTTTCTGTATTTTGTCTACTGACTTGTTTTTAGTGTCTATGAAAAGCTACGCAAATCTCGTAGTTTTTGCCGTGTTGACAATAGAGTTATAGTCTGTCCACTCTACGAAGCTTCTCCACACAATGCATGTCTTTTCCGAAACAGTTTTTCGTGGACGTATGGATTTGCTTATGCACCGATAGTACGAGGATAGACTGAGGATACTCTAGTCTTCTCTCGCCTTCGGTTTATGTCAGTTAACTACGGTGGATTTTTCTCTTTTTTGTATGCTTCAGATCCTGTCTTGGACACAAGTGTCAAATGTGAAGGATTCTGTGACATCCTTCACGCAAGGTGACCACATTTTGGATTCACGAGCCATTCTCCTCACTTGTCCAGTGTGCAACGTAGTACTGAAGCTTCCGTCCGAAGAAGAGGTTAGTGTTTAATAAATTCCAGTTTGTATTCCAGTGAAGTAGATTTGAAATCCAGCACGGAATTCAGCAGTAGTAGACGTTGATATGACATACTTGTTCACTTCATTATATCATTTTGTGTCACACTTTGGCCACTATAGTTTCTGGCCGAGACATCAACTGATCGATACAACAATGTGACGACCTTAAATCGGAAAACAGACTAGCTAATCCACAAGGTCGAGTGGTTCGGATGAACGTAAATTGTTAGACTTTTTCGAAAGTATTGATAAGATTTGGATGTTCCTATTTCCCTTCCCAGCGTTACGATACTTTCCTTTGTTCTCTAGTCTTCTGTTTCCCCCTGTTTTGTGTACATTTACCAGTTTGCTAATTTTCTCAGCAAAAACCACCGTGTTGGATGGAGTAGTCAGATCCCTCTGTGGTATGGCCCGTCTTCAGATGGGTTGTGTTGTAGGCCGTGGCTGACGCTACTATTGCATATCCATAGTCTTTAGTCAAAGAGCTTCACGTTAAGAGGATTCTTCCATTGTCAGGGCGTTCTCTGTACACACTCACTCAAAAACGTGATACGTATGTGCTTTAGCATGAATGGCTCTTCAGCCGACGCGGTGTGTGGTGGGATCGTTGCATCCCTCCACCTTAAGGCAAAAAAAGTAATCGACCTTCTGCTGTCGCGTTTTAGCTTTACTGCTCAGATGCAATTATATGCACGGTTGTTTGACGAATTCAGCGGATTGTCGCAACTACTTGTTTGGTAGATCACTTTTTGAGTGCAGTCAATGAATCGTGATGATACAGCTCGATTGGAATATTTAAGAACGAATTTGTAGGTGAGATCTTTCATACAAGAGCTGCATAACTATACATCTAGACTGCAGGATGGTAAAATGGATGAATGGATAAATGAATAAATAACTAAATATATACTCACATGACTCGTTTGAACAGTCGTCTTCCTGTCCTGGCTCAGTCATTCTGGTGAGTCCACACCAGAAGGAGGGGGAAGTACTGAACTCGAGTTTCGCTCTTATTACAGCTCATCAGCAGTACACATCCAATGGCCATGTCAGGGTTTCAACTCCGCAAATCTGACATGCGAAGCAAGCGTGTTAGCACTACTGCACCAGCTCACGCGGAACGGTTGAACATGTTCGAGACTAAGTGATGTGAGCGGAACGCCAGATGCCTCGAACGACGACCCAGTAACATACCTTTGTTGTGTCGATCGATTGGCCCGCCAGTCGGGAAATCCCAGCCAGGTAGCGCCACAGACGCTTGGAACCTACTGGAGCGAACAGATAACCAGATAAATAAACATGTAAATAACTACAAAATGAAACAAATGGACAAATTGGTGAGCGGATTGATCGATACCCACATAGATGCATACGTGCAGCACACTTGCTCTGACTCCGAAGAAGCAAGTTCATCGATATATTAAAAAACGTCTGACAAACTGAACAACTAGGAACTCATCGGTGCATCGTGATAACAGAATCATTAAAAAATTATGTCGGCTTTGCGGGAGTGGGACAAAGAACACCTTAGTCCAGGCTTGTTTACGTGAGCTGGGAAGAAATAAGCGTCCGGCCAACAAAGTGAAGGTAGAGCGTTCAGAACGTATAACGACTGTGGGAAACACCGAAAAGCAGTCAACGTAAAACTTTCCATCATCCCAAAATGACTTTGTACAAACTATCTGGGAGCGACTTTGCTATTGACACACAAAACCAAATCCTCATCAGATAACTTGCGATGTATGCAATCCAAATGAATGAATTGGTTTCATTGTCACCATTCTTTACAGCTTGAAGGCTACTCTTAATATCAGAGCATTTTTCGTACCCGCGAAACTGATCTATCTAAGCTCGTTGGACGCGATGCATTGAAAATTTTGGTTTAGTCGATTCATGCTCAGCAATGTTTTAGTCCCCGATAAGCTGTCTGCTTCATTACTTTGGAGTAAGTTGGTACGAGGATTATGTACTTGTACCATTCAGCCAAGGTTTTCCTGGTGGTCCTGCTCATCACGTTTCCGAGCGAAATAATGTCCGCTGTTTCAGCAACTTGTATGGTCGTAAGTAACCTTTTGAGACGCAAGTTAACAAAAGAATGACGGACCACTTTCCACTGTCTCTGATCGAGTGCGCATAACGACAGAATCACTGATTATGTGGGAGCAACATTTCCTAATGCCTTCAAAAGACAGCTTTCGTCCACAGACTGCGTCCGGGCGTCAAATATCTGATGTGGACATCAGGGTGCGTAGTTGAACGTCCCGCTGGAAATATTTGAGAACCTGTCAATGGATTTTGATAGCAGTTCCCTCCTAACCGTCCTCACAAGAGTAGATTTTGTAACATCTTTACTAAAAACGATAGGCTGTGCTCGTACGAACTGAGAGAGTTTTTTCCTCACAGACCGTCTCATATTACCGAGTCTTATGCGTTCTGCAGTGCTAACCTTACTATAGCCAAGTCTGAACGCAGTACACAGAATAAAACTCATCTCAGCACTTGAAGTGACGTTTCTGGCTTTCCCAGTGTTACACCTGTTCTGACGCTGTTTATTACTTTGACGGCAAAACTACGGCTGTGCCTTATACTCACTGCTAATCCTGAATTACGATGTTCCGCTCACGGATAAATACCTGTGGATATCAAAGGTGTATCCTTCCCTGAGGTACTGATTAACATGGATCCTCTCCGACGTGCTCTGCAGTTTTCAGGTGTGAAAATTCTGCTAGTTGCAAATGTTTCCAACATCTGAAATTTCTCACTCATGCTTGAGTGAATACCTAAGAATCTCATTGGCTCTGGACAAATTGATTTTAGGCAATGGTTATACGCGAACTTGATTAGCCTGCATTGTGCTCGTCAGTTTTTATAAAATTGATAGTTAAAAACGAGCAGTGTGTGTGCTGTCTCGTTTACTTGAATGGAAACGTGAAAACGTCTGCTTTGATAGACCTCCGTCCGAGAAGTACATCGCAGAAGAAAAATTCCTCGGCAGTTTCCGATTATTTCGCGATGCGGATGCATTATTCTATATTATTGTTACTAGTTGTTTTTTTATAAACTCACGACTCGTAGTTGTATAATTTCTATGTGTAACATCCCATTTTCGTATTTTTCCTTCATATTTTCCGGTTTTCCAATGTTATACTCACTCCACCTTAATTTACAGTTTGTGTAGTGAGGATCAGCATTCGGGTGCAGAAGGCTTTCCCTCATTTGTCTTGAAGCACTTTTTATGACGGATTCATTACCAATAATATACCTAGTAACCTGAAAATAGTCATAGGTAAAAAAATCCGCAGTAATCTACCATTGACATAGTCGAAATGATTACGAAACCTTGATATCTAACCGTACCATTTATTAGCCTAATGGATGGTCAATTGGTGAGCATCTGAGTACCACGTCCTTATAAATGTAACTTTTCCGCTGCTAATTGAGTGGTACATTTGATATATATATATATATATATAGTATTCGTATTGTCCACTGAACGTTATATCCGTATATTCTCATCACAAAAATGGCGGATGAGAGATAATTGCAATGCAGAAACACAGAAAGGCTATTAAATGGAGAAGGCCATCTATCCGGGTGACGAGCTGTAAAAGGAATTTGTATTTTGCGCTGGAGATTATTATCATGTATGTGTTTCAAAGCATTTCTAATTTGACTGTGAAACCCTGATAATAAAAGATCAAAGCGGTGAGCATTAGACAAATATTTGACTACATGCGAAAGAAATTGTGAACGTGTAGAAAAGGACATATGTAAGAAACTTGAAGGTGAAGATAAGACTCATTCGGCACAGGCGGCATAAATTTGGAAACCACCGTGTTTCTCGCTTTTCAGCACAATATCGACTCAGAAGCATTTGTGAAAAGGAATAACGACTCAGCTGGCATCGCACTACGATTCTCGAGCCGTTCCCACACAAATGTTGCGCGGAAACTTTCTTTACAGACCGAATTGTAAATCGCCACTTTTGGTTAAAATTGATCTGTTATTGGTGGAATCAGTAAACAGTAAAGAAATCTTCGGTGCATATTCACTCAGTGACCTATAATGGCAACCACTTCAATCATTTCTACTACTCACAACTCATGGGGCCGGCCATGAAATCAGATTCGAGGGAAGAGGCTGCTTTTCAGGAGGAACGTTGTTGCTTTCGTAACTGTCAGTACAACTAGGAACTGGAGACGAAACAATACAGAAAAGATACTAAAATTTCACTTTGGTGCGTGAGAATTCAGCGCCGGTGCCAGTTCAGAAGGTGCACAGATTGCATAGAATAGTCATTACCTCACAAGTAAATGCAGCAAACTCTTGAAAATAATTCGTTCGAGTATCACGAATTCCATGACGAATAACATTATTTATGGTCAGCCGGCACCGGCCTATTGACCAAAACAAAATCTTAACTTAGAATGACGATACCACTGTTGATATTGTTCACCTATATAATTATCGTTGTGCGGTAGAAATGGGTCCAGTGCCCGCCGTTTAATTTCTGAGTAGATGGCCCATTCGGAGCCGCTATTTTATTACCGATACTGATAAATAACCGATGTATTTGCGAATGTGTAGTTTGCTGCCCTTCTGTAAGCAGTTGTGTCTGCACCTCTCTGGCGGATAAATGTAATAGAATATCAACGGTGAAAACAACCAATGTGCATCTTCACCTTGTGATTTATGACAAAACGACTGGACGCGGAAGCGTGACTAGTAAATTTACTGGAAAAGCAGGTTACCCACGAATAAGGCAGCGTCGTCAAGGTCCTTTACTCGAGATGCTGCAGAACTGAATAGTATAATAAAGTAGGAGTGCAGTTTATGGTGAACGGGTTGATTCAAGGCGCTGCACTTGATGCTTCGCGATTTTCACGAGTAAGTGAAAACCGTTGGATTCGCATTGTTCCTCATTCTTGACCCGTCTTTCTGTTGGTACTTCTTTCTCTCTCCTGTGCTCGAATTCCATCCATTTCCTTCAACAGTTTAACACTCATCTAGACGATTGCCTTAACCGAAACACAATTGCCGAAGCAATCCGAGAAACCCTTCCATCGCAAGGCAGAAGTAATGCATCTTCCATGCCTCAACAAACATCTTGTAAGGCGAAGCGATCGCTTCCATTAGCTTCTTCGCCAGCCTGGTGAGTCCACATAATTTTTATGAATGTACTCAAAAAACCCCAAGGTTGCTAAACTTTCAGAAGGGTGCTACTCCCTGAAAGGTCTCAAGATGTGAGTTTGCTTCCAGAAAGGGCGTGAAGTGGATCACCTTTAGGTTCATTTGCATCGCAACGTATACACTCTGTGTCAATACAAATGCTTTCGGGAAGAAAACGTCCTGATCACCGATTTGCTGTTCTTTTTGCATGTACTAAACTATAGAACCAGTGCTTATTGCTGTGAACCCATCGCAAGGGTGCAATCGATATCAGTAGTTTTAGCCCACGGAATCCGTGTACCAAAGACTTCGTAGGACACTGCTGCACACAAGGGTATTGGAATAACCTAATTCATTGCCAAAGTCGGTAAATGTGCTACGCTACATGTGATTTCTGGCTCAATCCCTAGATCGCCTTCCTAGTTGGTACTGCGTGGGACTGGTTCGAAGAGTACGACTTTCTTCAAAGCGAGGTGACAACTGGGTACAGCCCCACCCGGAAGAATAGCTTCACTGTAAGTAACTAGTTCGCTTGTCGGACGTCCGTACCAACAGGGAAGTTGGGAGTAAAGAGCTTTGTCTTGGAAATCACAAGCGAAGAGTGGTAACATACGCTAAAGGCTTTCTGTATCTTTCATTTGCAAACTCAAAGGCGGGTATTGCAGGAAATAGTTTGTTGCCATACACGCTGGTCTGCTCAACCTCCCACACAATGGAATTGCTTGATTGTCCTCATTTTCGATAAATCCACAGTACTACTGATGAACGATTCTTCCACCATGCCACCTAAATTTTACGGAACAGTTTTGTCTTGCAGACGAGAACGGTTTTAAGAATATTGTGATTTTGATCACTTCTGTTTGCCCCGGAACCGTATTCTGTGGTTTCCAAGTACAGTCGGACTTCACGATGTAACCCAAAGTACGAACAAACCGGTCACGCTATACGGTTTTGCACGCAGTTTTCAATTACTCGCTAGATATCGTGTGACCGGCTGACAAAGTAATCTGTCATAGAGCTAACCATACACCTGCATTCGCGGTGCCTTAGGTCATTTCACCTACACTTTTATGTTAGTCTTTGAAACCACTGTTTGTGCGCCAAAGAGCAACTTCGTCAGCGTGATCGATCAATCAGAATTGTGTATAACTTAGCATTAGCAGTTAGTATGTATAACCATGCTCGTGTTTCAATCCTGATCTGTATTCTACCATCTGTACATTCTCTCCAGCTCTAAACGGTCCAAGGTTGTCCAGACGAACAGAGCTAAACGGCAACGAGGGGGTCCGCTCGACCGATTCATGCTCTCTTGATCATCCACGTTTTTTTAGATGGAACCCTATTCTTATATTACCATATTATGCATCAAAATGTATTTACTTTCTATATCGGCTTTTTACCATCCTCTCTCATCAGATAAGGTTTTTGTACTGCGCCGTCCATCACAAAGGGGACGTTTTGTCTTTGCCAGTGTTTTTGGAGGCAATATGGAGAAGGATGCTGATGAATCGGAGGAACGGGTTCCATTTCTCAGTATTTCTATAACCTATGATCATTGGTAGCCCTATCACGCGGTACAGAGTAAACCTGCTCTGTCACCATAGGTCATGTGGCCTCTATAAGTGGTTCCTGGTGAATCCGAAAATAACGACACATTTTCACGATGAGCGGATGAAGCGTCTTTTCAGTTCTGTGTACCTAAGTGCATACAAACTCATCAGTCGAACTCATAAAATACACTGAAGCAACACCCAGCTATAAACCCACCGATTGTTTACTAAACCTCTCTGAAACACCATGAGGTATTTGTTTCTTTCCTCTAACACTGGACTGTTGATTCCGATTCCAATTGTTTTTCCTTCTCATCCGATTTCGTATGGTTCCACATTTCACGACTCAGTCGTTTGTGAACGTCCACTTACGAACTTACCGGCAGTTGTTTGTAAAAAGTCTCGCGAATATCTGCTGCGATTTTTTTTTACCTATTTATTATCACTAATGCACCCATCTTATATCTGAAACATGACACCACTGTATCGATCGCAGTACAAGTTATCGAGCGCACATCACATTCCTCCATTTAAGAAGGTATGCTACACAGTATACAGTTTTTTTCCAGGATTTTTTCTCAAATTTGTCAAATTAAAGTACTTGTGGAACCTGTTGGAAAGGGTTAGTCATTTGGCGCTATTTCGTTCACGTCCCAAATTCGCAGCCCCTTGCAACTCATGACAGATCTTGAAACAAGCAGTTCAGGACACAGCTTCACATCGTGGTTAAGGAATATCTTCCTTTTCAGATAATCATAGCCAGACGTTGTCCAGTTGTAGTATGTTAAGTATTGCGCTTTTACTAACTTCGGACCAGCGGAGTTATATCTGGTTGGTAGTTTGAAGAGATTTGGAAATTTTTTGCATATTCCATCATGCGAGTGATGCCAGTCTATGCTGAAAAGCCGAGAAGCACTCTCCGTTTGAATTATATCCTCCTCTGTTTCAACCAAAATCATGAAATGCTCCTAAATTGGGTTCCGATACCCAGTTGTTTCGTTCTTACTGTTTCGTTGCACCGGATGTGGGAGAAATTTTATGATTACATTGAGGAATCGAATCCTAATAAAATTGTTCTCAATATCCACTTCCATGTCGTTAACTCTTTGAAGTCAACGGGTGTACCTGTGGACACAAAATGGAAATTTCGCAGACCAAATATGATCGTATAAGTGCTGCACTGATTCGTCTTTTATCGTGAGAATGAACCTTGGAACGTTTCCTCCGAAGGTGAAGGTACCTTGAGGCCATCCAATCTACGGAGGATATTCTGGGTGTTACTCCGTCGGCCTTATCTTATTTTCATATGGTATCACTTGTAGCAGTGTGACTTAACTAATAGTTCCCACAGAATACACAGTTACAGTGACCTTGATGATGGTATTTGAGTGGCCCATAGTTTGGGTGCTCACCAGTGTCACTGATACGAGAAGATGGAATGATGAAGAATCGAATAAGTGACTCATTATTAGGAATTCCATAAGTTGTCTGCTGGGACTGAATATTAGCTTGCTTTCATCACTCGTATCCGTTGATGTTTGATAAGCTAGGACCAAACAAAATCCTAATTTATCATGCTTTTGCTTCCTGATACTGATACTGATACTTTGCAGCTTAACAGAAACAACGGCTTTGTTTTTGTCACCATGCATGTAACCATCCTATATTAAACCACGGTAGCGGTGTCGAAAACTGGGGGCTCCTTCCATTGGAAACTGATTACCGGATCTCGTGCATTTGTAAACCGACTGTTTTGTGATCTTCAGCATCCGGTTATGTATAAAAACGTTTTTGCATCTCAGATACGCATAACGTATCAAAATCTAATTTCTATTGCAGACTACTGTGAAGTCCTTCCCACTTCTGTCCCATAGGTTTGGGCCTCATCCAACTCATTGTTCAGGCTGAACCAGCGTAGATTGGCTTCACTTACACCATCATTAAATTATTTGTGCATGGTTGTATAAGACCCATAATTTGGGTGCTCACCAGTGTCACCGATACGAGAAGATGGAATGATGAAGAATCGAATAAGCGACTCATTATTAGGAATTCCATAAGTTGTCTGCTGGAACTGAATCTTAGCTTGCTTTCATCACTCGTATTCGTTGATGTTTGATAAGCTAGGACCAAACAGTAGGTTAATTTTGAGTAGTGTTCTGACTGTTCACGCAGCAATAAACCCGAACAAAGTTTGAACACCTGAACGCATGTCTTCTGACTGACCTGTTTAAACCCTTCCGTCATGGAAATCACATTACGCGGCTACTTATTGACTAGCACTATATCAATCATCTATGTAATCAGTCATCTATGTCAATCACACTGTTGCTAAACCGCTCGTAGTCGACGATTAAGTCTACTACTACTACTACTACTAAGCGAAAGGTCGCGGATTCGAAACTCTCTGGAAATGCGTGAAGTACGCATGTTGATGATACCCAACAGGTCCGAAACAGCTGCACAGTGCTTGGTTTTGTTTGCTCTCAGACCAGAGCTAAAACGTACTTCTGCACCAGGGGCTCAGTCGCTCCACATCGTTATGTCTGGTTCGTCCATTGCGGGTATTCTTATGGAAGAAAACCACATTCCCCTTGCGGTATTTATGACCACTCTGCTCACGCGATTAGTGTTAATAAGAGTATCGACTATTTTTCTTGAATAAACGCTACTCATAAGATTGCTGAAAACTTCCCGACATCCCACGACCGGTTTCACCCTTTTTTTATTCATCAGGTAGTTGCAATCTGCAAGGTTCCGTTCAATTAATGTTTTATTTGAACCCATATAGTACGCATTTCGCGAACTACAATCATTTCTGGGGATTTAGTCACCTAATAAAACCAAATAACTTTGCGAATGAGTGTATTTCGCGAAGTGCCGAGCGACCTTTGAATACATCTCTCACCTACCTTGTCCTTTCACCAAATGCACAAGAGCGAAACTTGCAGTGGACTGTCGAAGAGTTTTCTTGCGCCTTATGAAATGTGGTACATTACCCCTTTGGGAGAATTTGCTCACATTTGTGTCAGGCGGTCAGTATCTTCACTTACATCCTGAGTACTTACAACATCATGACTGAAGCTGGAAAATTCCCGCTTGTTACTCATGTCTGGCACGTACATCTGATAACATCAATTAAAGTCGTGTACACTCAGTGTGAACACTTCCCGCCGAAAGTGCGGTCATACAACTGTCATATGCTGTCCTTTACTAAATTTATCGATCTCCACAGTCCATTAGGTTTTAATGGGTGTTCTAAAAGTTCATTTTCCATATAATGGATGCAACATTGTTTCCCTTTAGTGGGGCGATATATGTGAAGTAAGCAAAACGGTATGTAATAAAGGCTTCTGAAGAAAATACTAGACTAAGTCAAGTCGTCAGAGTGAACTCATTGACCATATGTTCACTTTGGGACATCATCACTACTTTCTTTGAAAGCCAGTTTTGGTATGCAGTAATGCACTGTATATACATATATACTACTCTGGAATCGAAAGAGTCCTCTTTGAACCCCCTGCAGAATTGCTCCTGTAAACTCGCTGAAGTTTACAGAGAGAGTTCTTCTGAGTCGTTCACCCCTGTCTTGTCGGACGAGGTTACCCACTCTTTCCGTTGAACGTCGTTGTAGGTATAGGTATAGAATCTTCCTGTTTTTCGCACTTATTGATTTTTGCTGCCCTCGTTTACAGCTAGTAAGTGGGTATTAGACGAGAATCGGATTCTTAGGAAAACCGTACAGTTGTTCCGCACTAATTTACGTGCCCCCCCCCCCGCCGCAGCTACAAAGTGTAAAGACCCATTTTGGCTAACCACGCTGGGGTCTAACTATTGAACGCCAGCAGTCCAAAAGATCGTGGATTTTGCTCATTAGGGGAGTTTTATGGATCCACGCTGCCTAGGGAAATTTGATAATACTTCCGTATGGAGAAAGCAAGGATAGATTTTGGGGACTTTTACTTCCTGTGACGTTGTTGTGACACCACATTATCTGTCGGCATCATACAACCAGGTGCTTACTATGAGTATGAGCAGAAGATGGAGGAATGCTTGTAGGCTATTGTGGTAGAATACATAATGCCTAGGTTTGTCAGATGTTTTTTGTAGTAAGAACTCGCTTTGTAAAGACGAGCCAGTCACTCCTTATAAGCACGCTATGCGGGTCGCATTTACATTACCGGGTTATCGTATACTCGTCCAATCTTTTATGTCCACCTACGTTCTGATTGGAAACGTTCCAAAGGTGCTAAGCCATTGACATTATAATGAAGGGTGAAACGACGAACGAATGTTCGCATTAGCATTCGCTTGCTCGCAGGATGGGAAACAACTAACAGACACAACAAAAGATGCAGCCAAATTACATATCAATTGGCGACGGTGTTTAGGAAATATGCCGTTTTTGCCTAGCTATCTACTCAACCCAATAAAGCTATTACCTTTCTGCAAACTGTTGCAAGCGTTCACCCTCAACATGCACCGATGCCTTTTAACTGTAATATCTTCTGTGGATGATAAACTAGTCATAAACCATCTCACCCTCGTGTATGCTTAATGGTCGGTACATCTATCAATGTACTTAGTAAACCACTGATTCTGCATTCTTAGGTGCATGATTCACCTTAAGTGAAACGCACGTAAGACGCACACGTGGATTTTTGTCTCTGAAAAGTGCACCCGATTTCGTGTGTAAGTGGCATTTGAAGGAATTCTCCAATTTGCTGACCCAACGATCAACGTCAGCGTAGGTGACGAAAGCACAATTGCAGCCACCTGCCACATGTGGAGTAATTTGTCTTCCCTTTCAGACACATCTTTTATAAGCGAAATCATCAACAGAAGTCACCTTTGTCGAAAATTTCTTGAGGCAACCAAGCTACCCATAGTGATCATCATTCATAATCTTTTCAGTTGCACGAAATGCACCAGTGAATCGTCAACAAAGATTTACGTTTTCCGCGCAGAAATTTTCGGATTTTCGTTTCCATAACTGTCGATTTTTCCCATTGTAGAAATCTGTTCATTCTGTGTTTGCACTCGATATAGCTGGTCATTGAGTTGTGATTTATCACGTAAGTTTTGCTGCCTCTGATTTTCCATCCCCGGCTCATCTAGCCAGTCACTCACTTATTCGGTTTAAAAAACGTATACAGTTGCGGTTACATTCGTACATTACTCCGGCTACATTCGAAAAAAGAACGGTATGTTCGGCCGCACCAACCATACGGTTGTGTTTCAGGGGCAGTAACAACTTACGTCTTGCGTTTATGTCTGCATTCAAGTAGTTAGGTTTTAACAGGATGGTTGCACTACAGGCCGTTGGGTGGAAAACTTCACTGGCAAGAGTACAATACCACCCATGTTTTACGCCATAATTTCACCAAAGCTCACTTTTGTCAAGTGAGTTTCGGTTAACAAGTGATAAATTCCCCGAGCCACTTAGAAACATCAAATATGACCCAACTGTAGAACAACTCCATGCTCCATCTGTAAACCACACACTCCTACAAGTGTCAACATTTTGACAGAACCCATCTATTCCTGTTCCAGAACAGTCAGTTATAAAAACATGGGACCCCGTTCATTTGTACACACTCCCCGGATGAAGGTCGGGATTCTTGCCACCTGTTGCCGAGTACTTGGTCGGTATCCTGAATACCCAACGTCCTTCGAAGCACGATGCATAGTGAACTTGATTTCTAAACAGTGGTTCACAAAGCAGGAAGATACAGATGTTTTTGGTTCACTGGCAAAATTGCATGGAAATTTAATTAAGGTAGACGACATTATCACGCGTCCGGTCACCGGTAGTAGAAAAATGCACGGAAATGTTTGCGCATGACCTGACTCTACACTATTGCTTCAGTATTCCAGACGAATTATGCCCAGCGTAGAGGTTTAGGGAATGGACGGCGCCCTGTCAGATGTGGTTTACGGTGTTGAAAAGGTAGACTGTCGCTAGGAGCCATTGGGTGGTACTTGAGGTCAATGCTCGTCCAATGCCGTCATTCATGTGCGCATCGGCATCATGCAGGTATATGGAAACAAGTTCCCGTGATGCCAGTGAATTCATTTTCCAAACTAAGGTTAGTATAGGATCTTGGGAGCGTCTTCAGGAGGTCATTCATCCATCTGTAGAATTCGTCTTTCATTGTATCTAAATTGCAGCCAATTGCTAGTTTGTAGTAATGAATAAAAGGTGCCTGGAATCTTGGTGTTTACTCAACTCAAATGAACGTGAGAGTCCAACGGGTATCTAGTCGAGTAAGATGGTGATAGCATGGTGTCTAAGGGCTATTCCCAAGCTGACTGTTTTTGGCTGATGTTGTGGAGCCTGTTGAGCAGCCTAGATGTTATACATCGCTTACTGATTTTGACAGAAGCATTGTAACCAAGTCGTTTGACCCGACTACGCTCATTCGTTATCTCGTAATGCGCATTTATCGGCGCTTTGTGTGTTTTCCTCATTCATTATCTCGTAGTGCGCATTTATCGGCGCTTTGTGTGTTTTCTAAATGCGTCTTATGGCGCCAATGCTAAGAAGCTCTACTGCCTTATGTTAACTGGCACTGCTGCTGAAATTCGTGTTGTCCTTGGCTTAGGAAGTGGACAATTTGGGAATGATCACTTAAGCTAGGGTTCCTCTATCTAAAAATTTGAATATCCAATATTGTCACGAGTGAGCAGGAGATAAAATGTTCAGATAACTGAGAACGGTGGCTCACCGATCACGCATCACAAGTAGCTGGTTTCCCTTCCTGCTCTTGAAAGTATTGATAGCCCTTTGTGGTCCTGGTGACTATCCCACTGATACATTGCAAACTGTACCAGCAGGACGAGTGAAAAAAAATTTCTATGACCTCAAAACCACTGTGAATGCTGTGCAACAGAATGGAGGAAATACCCTTCGGAATGTCACCCAGGAACTTGCTGAAAAAAGCGAAAAATGACGTTGAAATAAAACATCTAGAAAAGTGTCAACATGGCTATCACCGTGATAGAATCAACCGAACTCACCATCACATCCGGGATTTCTTTCTATTCGAACTTTTCAGTAAGTTCTATACCAGATGTATCCTAACGTAACTTTATGTCATTTGCGAAACTAACTGATTTGGTGTAGTCAAACTAAGTGCATGTTATGCTATTGCGATCTAGCCAATTTTTCCGGTTTCCCAATTTTGGTTGGTAATACCTGCCATCTATTATAGAAGTCATAGGGGACTCGGATCTGTTCGAACACCTAGTGCACTGTGTTGCTTTTGAGAACGTTAATAACCATAGATAGTCGTCATCGGGAATAACAGCGTAATTTTGCGACGAGTGACACTATATTACCGAGGTAAGCATGTGAAACAGATGCAGGGTCATATGAGGTTAAATTCACCCGCTTTGTGTGTGTAGGCCCGAGGTCAGTTCCTACCTTGAACAGCTTGGTTTTAGCGTTGCTATACTGCATCCTGATTGTAGGTTTGACAGGTGGCGCACCCGCCGATTTCCGTGGCGTGGGCACTGGTGAATCAAAACCGTTCATACGAAAGAACGGTTCGCACTACTGACGCTCACTGTATCTGGTAACAGTGATAACCTCGTCGTAAATTCGTCCAGTGTAGTTGCTCGAAACATTATTAATTTCGCCCGTTCAAAGTTAACTGTGATCATCATCTAATGAATACAGAACAGAGGAGCCGTCGCCTTTGAGCCGGTTTAGTTTGACCTCGGGGTGAGCAATGGAACATGTTTTTATGTGTTCGTTGGTATATTTTTATTTGGTAGTTTTTCGGTTGGTGTAGACCGCATTACAGAAGTTACAGTTCAGTTGAGGGACAAAAAACCATGATATCATTCATGGGCGTTCAGGTTTCTCTGACTGCACAGACATTCTCCCAGACAATTACCCATTCATAATATGTTGACTCGTATGGCATCAGAGATTCCTGTTTCGCGGGGGATGTAGCCCATTTGTGTGCGTATTGATGACTTAGTGTAATGGTTGTTGTGAGCAGTTTCCCGGGATATTGTGTATGGGCCTTGTTGTCTAACACTTCGACTTTGAGTCAGCGAGAGAAGGACTCCTGATAACTGTGGGAAATAGCGCAACTATTTCAACAGTTTAGCCGGAGTTCCTATCACTTATCTCTTCAGACCTAGAGAATGGAACGAGTTAAAGTGTAGGGGACAGACAGAGTGCATTAAGTTTCTCTACTAATGTGTGCCGCATGTACGTATTGTAACAGACCAGCATAAGAATGGTAAAGTTGTGTTATCGTGCTCAAATTTTTCAGGGAAAGAAATGTTACTACACCGGATGTTCGCGAGTTCTAAGAGTGGCTTGATACGTTATCGCTTCATAGCCATGAAAGTGTCATCAGTGTATCGCCACCAAATTGGAAACGGCGTCTGGAAAATGATCAGCAAAGGAATCTTGAATATGGACCCAATCTCATATTGTAAACAAAAAGACTTTTTCGACGGTAATGGAACCTGCGATCGCTCATTTCTGCCAACTGAACTAACGAGGGTGGTGCCACATTTTACACGTGGGTACGTTGGTTCCACATAGCTGGCTAACGGACTGACAGTTGGTCTGTCTGTGATGCCAGTGAGTCCCTCGTGTGACTTAGCTTCGGACAGTAGTGTCACTAGGTTATTCAAAGGATATTGGATTCGCATCGGCCAGGAGAGACGGAGATTGGATCCCGAAACTAGGTGGCTGGAACGAACCTTCGGCCACCCTCCGCCAAATTTATGTTCCACTGGACAAGATGCACTACGTATATTGTAGCACATGTCGAAGTTTATCCAAGCTTTCAAAATCAATGAAATGCCTGCGGTTTTATTTATTCTTCCATATCTTTAGACTACTGGGGGTGGTCACTTGTGTAGAAAAAAATACATCTTCACATCTGTTCGCCCTTCGCCGAGTGATGATGATGATGATGGCGTAAGTGAAGAGGTGTGTATGCATGAAACCTTACGGGTAGATTAATCCACAGGAGTTCCAGTGTGTGAAAAAGACATTAACTCAGCCGGACAAATCTACCACGACTGTACCGCATATCAAAAGTCCATCGGTCCAGCATTTGCATTGAGCGATATTCGGAATGAATAGCTCTCACCATGGTGTTGATTGGATAACGTTCCTAAGCGAGTTTGAGATTCCATGCTAACAGACTTCATGACCCTCTTGATTTTATCGTATGCGTAGATGAAGTAAATGTCAATAAATGTCAACGACAAATTGTTGAGTTTTCTAAACGGGATTGGTCTGTTTACGAACATGTATTCCTCATGAAAACCACTCCATATTCTGGCATTCATTTAACACTTTCAAGTGAATTACTAAGAAAGGTTTGCTTTCTGACATCCCGAACTACGCCATATCTCTGGTAGTTCATCGCATCGTCAGTTCGATGGTATTACGGTCTATCTGTCACTGGTGCGCCGCTCGCTGATTTGTTCACCAGCAAATTCGCAAGTGGTCCGCTTAAGCATTCCGCGCCAGTCCACTTACTTATTTATCGTCACAAACAACTACAGTGAAATAGCCTCTCTCTCCCTGTTCATCTGCCGGTTGAGTTTCTTGAGGATTAAGAGCCGAACAATGGTTTTCAGTTCGTAATTACCTTTGAAGTCACTCCTGGGTTTGCTGCAAGGGGATTTCGAGTAAAGAAGACTTGTGCAAGCGAACAAAACTGTTAAGGTGCGAAGAACAGTAGGTGAAAAGAACTTGAAATAAGACTGGTTCGGTAAAGAAGTTTTAGGATTAACCTAAGAAGACGTATTTATTCTCAAGTGGATCGAAAACTATTCTCAAGGTAGCACAGACTGACAAGGAAACAAGGGAGTTCACAAACTACACAAAAAGCTGTGGAGACAAGTGAATAAGCGTAGTATCCTCATAGATTAATAGATTCCCCTCAGTTCTGACGGAAAATGTTTTCACAACATTGATGTAAATTAATTCACGGTTTATACATAATACCAGAAATCTGGAGCATTTAATTTCAGAAAATACTTAGCTTCGGTTAAAGGCATGCTCTGCAATCCTTTCACATTAGAAACAAGAACTGAATGCTACGAAAACGCCATTCCAAGTGAACTGTGTAAGGGGAGAGTTTATTTCGGAGTAAGAAAGAAGACAAAATGAAGATGTTTTGGAATGACCAACCTCGGATCGAGAAGGAGTGGTGTAGAGTCATTAGTAGTGCGTAGTGTCATAGTGTAGAGTCATTAGTAGTGCGTAGTGTCAGTGTAGTGTCATCAGTTTATTTAAAAAGTGGAGCCACATGAATTGGTAGGAAGAAAGTAAAGTAAAACCCCAGTTTTACTGGGAAGCGGTGGAGAACGTTACTGACTAACCCTTGTGTACTGAGGCAATATGAAACATAACTGGCCGGCTAGCATTACCTAAAGCAACAGGAGTTATTTAAGAATTTTTTGTCAACACTGAGTAACACTGCAGAATGCTCGGGTAGGGCACATTTAACTGTGGAACTGTTCCCGGCCAGTGAGTAGTGGACACCAAGTGTACAGCCATTTGGATTGGAAGGAAAACCAGTGAGAGAAATATTACAGTATTTGAGTAGATGGAATAATATACTATTCATCCTTAGGATAATTTTGCCCAAAGCATAGCCTGACCACATTCCTTACGGCAGTATCCACAGCAAACCAAACATTTTCCTGGCAGCGTGCCAAAACTCCTCTTATCAACACACACACGATTTTGCCCATGAACTTGGGCAGTTGTTTCGAGCGAAGTCACCTATAAATAACTCTGTTCAGTTCGGATTTTGCATTCGAGCCACTACAGAGTTTAAATTTTGGAATCCAAAAAGTTGACGAAAGTTTCTCTTGAATTGAAAATGTTAAAAATATGGTCAAATGAACTCGGAAACACGAACATCACCGTCGACTTCGTACAATATATTCTCGTACCAGAAAAACACTACAGCTATTTCGTCCTTGTTGGGAATCGTCAATAATGCGCACCTCACAGACCTCCATGGATGTGTGAACTCGCAAACGTCCGGCGATTGGTTAAATAACTAACCGTTCGGTCACTAGTGACTGTTCAGTAGTGCAGTCAACTCTCGTTTGGGCCAGATAGGGTGTCATCAACTCTTTGGTCACGAGATTCACATCACGTGGTTGCGTTTTGTTCATCTCCTTGAATAGCGATTTCTCGGAGGAAACCTTCACGCGTCTTGTATCTTATGCTATCCTATTAGTGACTTATAAATTCGTCTTCTTGATAAATGAAAGTCACCCCAGAGAAGCGTCTTCGAAGGGAAGATCATTGCTCTGGAAATTCCAAAAACTCCTTCACTAGCGGTGTCCTCAATCAGTCGAATTACAGCATTAAGGTTTCACACCGAGTGCTTTCGATTTAAGTCGAAATTATTGCCAGTTATCATTTAGTTCGATCTATGAAGCGAAAAACCTACAGTTTGAAAAAAACCCTTCCACTTATTTTTTTCAACAAACTGGTGGGCTTTGAATCTTGTTAATATTTGACAGCAGGTGTGAAGTATATCTGCAAGGTTGCAAAACGGACCCAGATGGGTACATTAATAATTTATGCCTCCGATTCCAAGTAGAGCTCACACACCATAAAAGGCAATCGGTTTTGTGAATCATCAAAGAAACAATGCAGCGGATCATCACTTGGGTCAGGAAACCCACTCTCGAACAGGATGTGCTCTCTGTGGCCCGAATTTCGACACGATTTTTTAACGCCGACGACCTTGATATCCAACCTACGCAACACCGATGCGGTTCGGTAGTGGGAGTTGAGGCAAAGCACAACAAACAATGTCCGAAATTCAGTGTTTCTTTGGCCTTTGTGCTGGTCTTAGTCACACCGGACCCAACCATGGCCTCATCCCACCAAATTCCAACGAATGTATTGAAATGGCGAATGCTGAGTTCAAACAACTAGGCTTGGAACAGATATGATCACTGTATGGAACCACATCAAACAATAACGGACGAATTAGTGATTTTCAAAGGAATTCAGCTGACCAGGTGGAGACACTCCTCCTTGGGACCACAACGATGTATTGGTATTTCACCACAGAGACACTCCTCCTTTAGACCACAACGATGTATTGGTATTTCACCACTTTGGCAGCCTGTCATGATTTGCCCTGTAGCCTCTGTTCTTCTCAGATCCTATGTGTCACTTCCTCGCCTCCGCCTCGAATTTCATGACCTTAGAAATCCTCTTTCCCAATTTACGTCTTTCTAAATGTCAATTTAATTCTGAGTAGCTTTTCCTCGACTGTCTATTCGGAGCAAAATATTCACAGGTGAGAAAACCCATCATACACTCAAAAGACGGCATGATTCATATCAGACTGTTTTCCGCGGGTTTTCGCGGAACAGTTACGAATGTGGTTACAGTGCTGTGTAGAACAGATAGGCATAAACAATTTAACTCAAAATCGAGTAAACTAGCTTTGTCCCACATATACCGTATTTCTTCTTTGACGAACAAGAAATACGCTTGACCGTTGTTTCAACCGTTCGCACGCAACATTTTCATGGGTTCCCAGAACGTCAGGCACAGTGAATATTATTGGTCACTATTGTGCCTTCTTGAAAGGTAGAAATTTTTTCGGTTTCAAGAAAAATTTTCAGTTTCAAGTATATGAGCTAGTTCAGAATTCAGTATTCTTCATAATTCCATGACGTTAACCTGCGAAGTATTCCGCTGGCTTACTTTCTACTCATACTGTTTTTTGATCTGCAACGTCAGAATTGCCTACTCTTAGAGGCGAGGTGAATTCATTCAGGCTGTAGCTGACACAGAAATCCCGTGTAATGTGGGCTCAGAGGAGTTAGAACATGCCCCGGTGGATCATATTGTGCTGGGTGATACTTTAGGCTCTGATGGTCAGGGGAACCAACGGATATCCAAGACGGGTAATTCCAACAGCGGTTCGCGTGGATTTCACTCGGACTCAGCTTATCACCTGACTGTATGCTGGTACGTGATAGGCAGTGAGCTCATCCGATGGCTGTCTTACTGCTTTTGACAATGAATCTAGTTGCATATATCTAGCCGAAACAAGTTGCCAGAGTAGTTTTTTGACCATTTCACACCTGGATCCCTTTTGAATGAAGTGGTTCACGAACAAATCCGAGCGTATTAGCCGTTCGGTTAACACAGCTGAGTGGGGAATACATATTGACAACCAGAAACCGCGGAAAATTGATGTACTGGCGCACTGCAAACTCCGAGTTCATTAGAAATGCGGACGGCTGTTTTGTTTTACCAGATTTTTATGACAATTCATTCAAAACGGACCTGCTCGAAAATAACCAATGTAATTCAAAAAGTCCTTAAACATGGACCCTAGTATATCGATCAGTAAAACACAGTGAACCTAAGTCGGCTAATTGCATAATTCGGATTCAGGAGGACAAAATAACCAGAAGAATCAAACTTTGAAGTGAGGCAGAACGATCAAGGATAACAAAGGAAGGCTAAAAAAAACTATGGTCACCAAGAGTTGACGCCCTGAATTTTGTCAAATTGCAGTTGGTTCCTTTCAGGGCCATCAGAAATGAAAAATCCTTTAATCTGTTTCGTAAGGTGACCGTGAGATTTTTCAAATATTTTGTTTAGAATAGGTTTCCATGAGGTTTCATAAAACCCCTCCCTGATGTGCTGGAACTAACTGGACTGAACAAAATGGTTGAAGTACTATGGTGATTACCCAATGATCTTAAATCACTGCGCGTGTTTACCCACAGGCAGGATTGGACCAGTGCGATTAGGTTGATCACACAACCGCCAATTCCAGGAACAATTTAACCGCGGTTGATGTTCACTTCTTTACAAGGCTGTGTGGTATTATAGAGGTAACAACTTCGAAGAAAAGAATATTCTGAGGGACGACCGAGATTACCTTCTTTTTAGGAGTACAAGTTATTACCCGCGCAGATGCAACGCAAACCTTAATGGACACCTAGTAACTCGAATGAAGAGGTTACCAGGGGTTGTTTCACTATACTGAAATCGATACGAAGTACTGCTATAAAAGAGGTTAACCCAGTGCAGGACGACTATGAAGTCAATGCCACGGATCTTTATTCATAGTTACAGCCATTTTGTAGCATCCTAGAGGATTTTCTAGACCCTTTACATAGTTACAGCCATTTTATAGCATCCTAGAGGATTTTCTAGACCCTTTATTTTTGGCAAACAATAGCTCACCAAACTCGCCTAACATACTTTGGCTCTTCCAGCTGTCATGATTTCAAAATGTTCCCTACACGGAAAAACGGCGTGATTGCTGAAATACTAAAGAATCTGCACATGCTGATTGACTGGAAAAGTGTTTAAATTCTACTTCAAAATTTTACGTTGCGTCCCTTGCGAAAAAGCCCGCCAAAAGATACGTCGCTGACAGGGGAACACGAGATTGTTCCTGTAACCACACTCTACCGAAGACAAAAATAACAACCCCAAAAGGGGAAGTCCTTTATCTTTGTCTTACGACTGAATTGCTTCCTGTGAGTTAACTGATCAACCGTTGCGTCGAACCTTCGATGTCATAAACTCTACAGATGTACCATCTTATCATATTAACGGGAACTTCATGATCGGACTCGACTTGGCTATCAGCACAGCCTAGTTCGCGTGAATTGCACAGCATGATTCGTCGGACTATAACAAGCTTTAATGGAACTGAAGGTAGTGGATCCGGAAAATAGGATAACTCAAACTAAGATAACCAGTGGTTCATTGAGTTCCTAATAATTATTTCACGGTCATCTTCATGAAAGAATACTTTTCTTTGTGGTCGAATTTGAGTTTAGTAAGGTAATACAAGATTCATTCATTCGTGATTACCTAGGGTCATTACACGAACTCATCATGTTGCATCAGTATAGGTCGGCCAAGTATACCGGCGGCATCCACTCAAAAGGGAAAAAATGTTCCAGTACATACTCGCAAAAGTTGTCTAAAATCAGAACATCCAGCACAAAATTTATGATCGTAATATAGGAAGCCTATGATAGGGATCTTGTTAGTTTTCCCTCCTATGATCGATCGAAGTTGTATGAAGAAGTCCTAATCGGATTTACCAGATAGTGGAAATTCACCGACATAATAACTCATTTGTTTACTGTGAATGACTTATGTGCAAATGACTTATTTATTCCATCTGGTCCATTTTTTATCCTTTGGGGGTATCAGCCTGAGTACTCATCTCATCAAAACGATACGACTGAGTACAGTATCCACAACGTGTTCTCACATTACGCTACGAGGTCAGCGGATCGTGGGCTCGGTTGCATTGAAATTATATGTACGATGCATGTGCGTAGACGGTCGGGCAATGCTACAAGTTTCTCACATGCCCAATAGCCAGCTGTCTGTCAGACAAAATTGTGATGCTGCACGAGACACCCAGTGGATAGATGAAGCCTAAGGTAAACCGCAATCAAACCATTAACCCAGGTGATTTTCGTGAATATTTTTTCAAACCTAGGTAAGTCAACTTCGGAAAAAATATTGAGCCCTTAATATCGATGGAGAACAGAGAGCAGATATAGTTATAGTTTCTAACACACTCGTAGGATGCCAAATCCTCATAAAACCACTACAAGTAAGGAGTGGACACAAACTAAATTTTCCACTACATCCACTGATCTTAACTTACAGACGACTTGGAGAATAATAAAGGAGTAAAATTTAGGGTCCTGGTTTGTATCAAGAGTGCTTTGGGCAGCTCGAAACATGTAGTAATTTGGAAAGTATATTTGTCTTGCAATGGAAAACACGATAATTCCGCTAGAGTGAGGATCGGGGCCCCAGCCGGTCAATTCACAGAAAGTATGTTTGTCTTGCAATGGGAAACACGATAATTCCGCTAGAGGGAGGATCGGGGCCCCAGCCGGTCAATTCACTATTCGAACATTTGAAAACAACGAACTGTTGAGCAATTAGTTGATGCATTATTTCCAAATCTCCCCTGTACATGACGGGTAGAAATGACACTGGAAGTTTATCGAGTTTACTTGCATGAGCTCCGACGTTTTCTATTCTATACTATGTGGCGATCCAAATCTTCCAGGGGTAGAAAATTTTAACATGGCGTACCAGTATTTCACTTGCACGACGTTCGGTTTTCATCCTTGTGATATCATCAATTATCACCCATTATTACAGATTATCGTCATTAGTTGCTTAAAGTGAAAGACTGTGTTATCCAATTTATTTCTTCGTCAATCTGACTCGAGCTTAACCAGAGTGCCCCCTCATTTTAACACTACGAAGTTCCAGAATTATGCATAAATCGTTGTATCTCTCCGACACAGCAGTGCACGCGTACTAATTTTTCAACCTCAAAACAGTAGCTTTGTGATGGTATGCTGATTTTTACACTCTATTTTGGTGGAACAGCTATTTTGTCTCGTAAATTCTATGAAAGATGGGAATCGTCTGGGAAGGTCTGCAAAAAATTATGCGCAACTACCGCTTATCGGTTTAGTTCAGCTGTCCGATGAACGCATATTCGAACATTTCTTTCAAACGTTGGACGCAACGAACCACATAACAGATGAGGCGAGTGATTCAGCAAGAAGTTGGTTCAGACTGTACCTAAGTGACCAGCCTCATTCAGATGTCACAAAACACACCATTTATAGCTTCGAGGAAATTTCACGGGTTAGAGGAAGTGGTGCTGTTTTGGAGAAACATACAGTTTACTCGTTTGAATTAGCGCAACTTAACACACTACAGCGATATTGTTACGGCGACGAATGGTACATAAAAAGAGTGCTATATGTTTAAAGCTGATCGATCTACCCTACCGATTACGGCATTACGTCCATGTGAGATTTTCAAAAAAAGCAAAAGGGCTCTGTAGGGATTTCTCATACTGATTTGCAGTGTTTTACCTTAGGACTCCCACCAAGTGACCTGGTCTTGAAACAGTGCTGCTCTAATATACAGTTCACTCATCTGCCCTAGTGCAGTTTTTAATGGGCCAAAGGATTTATCACTAAACTTCTTACTGACTAGTTTCAGTGGTGTGAACTTTCTGGAAACAGAGGAGGCATATAGTCTCATTAAAGCGAGTATTCGATGTACCTGTGTCGTTGATGGTATCTTCTAATTCTATCCGAATGCCAACATCAACAAACGGTGGCAATTTTAAAGGGGAATTTTTGAACTATTATTCTCTTGCAATCCGGACTAGTAAAACCAATAAATGATGGAAAAATCTATTAAACTTTTCGCAGATTTTTCCAGGCGGTTCACATATAAGTTCATTTGTTTGGCTCTTGTATAAATTTTGGGGTAAAGTGACCAGAGTGGGTGGACGATCAGTGATCAATCATGCTTTGACACTGCGCACACATGTTAATCCGCAGCGAAGGGTGGACGATCAGTGATTAATCATGCTTTAACACTGCGCACACATGTTAATCCGCAGCGACCATCTGGCAACAGTGGTCCAAAATATTTGAAGCACATATGGCCAATCGTAACGCCTCCGCTTGATTGAAACCCTTTCAGTACTAATTGCTCAACAGGTTTCGTTGAGTTTTGTTGTTTTTCTTACCCACAATTTTCGACATGAACAGTGAAATGAACAGTGACCTTGCTAGAGCGGGCAAATTTTCTGTCCTGATATTTTTGGTTTTTCCTCTAGTGTTACACATCTGAGTTTCGTCAAAAATGCTCGTTAGACAGCTGATACCTGTGATCTGTTATTTGATACGATTGAAATTAGTCGTAGTCACCCGGTTTGAATCGGAGCTTGGCTGACTCAGTCCTACTTTCAATTATTCCAGTACATGTCCAGGTGCGCAGCTGTAACTGATATTATCCTCCTTCCCACAATTAAAATTCATGAAGCATTCTAACAAGTTAGGAATTCAACAAACTGTATGCACTCGCCAATGTTTTACTCACTAACCGACCCATAAAGTGTCCCCCGCCTATGTAAGCTGAGCAATTATCGCGCACGGTGCATGCAACATGGCACCGTCTCTCCTATTTACGTCAAAGTAGATAGATGGTTAGTAGTCTGCATGATGGTTCTATCCAAGAGGAGCAACTGCTTCACTTTCCAAAAATTCCTCTCTTGTGAGAGTCTCATCTCCCATTATGTACATAGTTGGGGTTTCGATGACTCGCACTAATTTGCAAGCAACCTTTATTAAAACTCAACCAGTCATGTCGTTTATATTCTGGCAAACTTCTTTCCATTTTTGTTGTGGGTCTTCAGTCCGGTCTCATCAGTCCGATCATCCAAAACTTTCAAATAGCGAATTGCCTGATATATCGCTTACCTCACAACGGAAATGACATCATAACGAATATTGTGAAAACTACGAGCGAGAAGTTCAATTAGGTTCTGTCAAATAAAATTTATTTATCCGAAGGCATCCATGCGCAGGTATTGGCACGCTGAATCTTACTTGAAACCTCCTACCTTTCAATGGGTGTGGCTGCTTGCAGCTGGGATATGTCAATTACGGTTATATCGATTCCATTATAGTAGCAGCAGTAGCAGCAATTGAATCTCATGTACGGGTCTCATGAAAGTTGTGCGGAATCCAAAACGTCAGCTCAAGCCGTTTTTAATTGCATTACACACCTTCATTTCCGGGAATAAGGGAAGTGTTCACATTAACCACCCATTCGCCGTGGTTAGTATCATGCTGTTGGCTGTCAGCATGTCTTCTTGCAGAAGAATAGTTACCCATTCATCTCACTAGAACTATGTAATCTCCTAAGATGTGGTATGCTGTTGACGTGTGAACTACTTGACCAAGTTCACCCAGTGAACGTAAACTACACGGTTCCCCATGACTCACACCTTAGATTGATAACATCGCCAGGAATTGCTGCTAGCCTCATGGACGAAGTAAGTGGTTCTGTTCAAATATTACCCACTTGTAACAGGTGATGTATTTTATAATGAAAGAGGAAGCATTTTTCGCACACTGGATAATTACTGAAAGCGTCACGCGTACTCATCAAAACGTTTTGGTACGGTATAAAGCCGTGAACGTTTTCAGCCAGGGTAATTTTTCAAGTTTGCCTCCAATTATGAATAGTAAATGCAGGAAAGGGAGTGTAGCTACTCTGTATTGTTACTTGCTCCCCCACAGCAATTCCCCTATTTTGTCGTCCCTCGCTTTTGAAATGACCAGTTTTCTACTTTATTCCATGCGTTTTACCTAACTATGGCCGTTAGTTTCATTGTCCCTTAGAAGAGGGTCTCATCGATATTTTCGATCTCAAGCATACGAAGATATAACAAGCTAAATGCGTTATTCGAAAATTGTTTGTACAAAACGCCAAACATGATCTCAAGCATACGAAGGTATAACAAGCTAAATGCGTTACTCGAAAATTGTTTGTACAAAACGCCAAACAACTCATGACGGCTTGTCGACTTCAACGTGATTCCACATCCTAAACTTATCACAGACAAAAAATGGAGCACTTGTGCTCTGATTAGCGCAACCAAATATTTTTAATATATCTATGCCATCTGAAGTGACTACAGTTAGCCTCTACGAAATAGGTACTTAAGGGGCTCGGCGCTTTCCTTCAAGTCAACTCAACTAGATAGACAGTCTTCTTATTGGGAATTGTCTGGGGAACATTTTGCGGTACGGTCGTGCTCAAAAACAAACAGTTGATTTGTGTTTAAGACTATCTGTATTCGATCTCGCTCTCCTATCTTGGAGATTCAGGTTTTCGAGGTCCCGATGAGTTAAACTCTTAGTGTGAAGTGAGGTCTGCTGACTAAAAACAAGAACGTGGCTCGTGCACTGTATGACAATGTGTAGACAGAGTCTCAAATACGAAGACCAGACATGCGAAGAGATAAGCAATTCTCGTTTAATTCTAATTGCCGTGTCATGAAACCATAGGTTATTTGAACTCGTCCGATTATCACCTAGTTGTGCGCCTGGATGGAATTGCTTCAGATTCCAATCTTCAGAAAAGCTTCAAATCAGGTTTCACGAACAGAACACACTGTGTAATTTCCTCGGTGTGAATGCTGAAAAGGAAACTGATGGGTCCAAAGTTCACAGAAAACAAACTTGGACAGGTTTGTCTTCTCACTTCGGAAGTTTGGTTCCTTGCAACTGCCGTGTAATTTTATTGGGTTTTCCACTGAAATTGCAATCAAGTTGTGTTCTTGCTACTGGTTACAAAAGGAGCCAAGGTTGTTAGGCATGTATTTTCACAGGATGGATATCCTGAAATGTTTGTATTCAAAAATATGTAATCCACAGTGTAGAAAATCAAAAAATGTTTTTTGCGAAGAAGCCTTTTCTATAAACCTTCCTAGACTAATTACCAGAAAGATTAGAAATTTCGTTGATTCAACATACATTACTGCCAATCTGTCCTTCGGTTTCTACTGCAGTGTAACCTTTAGGTTCTATTCTTCAGCTTCTACTGCAGTGTAACCTTTAGGTTCTATTTGAAGCACAAAATTATCGACTATACGCCGGTCTCTCTGTGCACTTATTCGTGTATCTAAAACTGAAAACCACACTCATACCCCAAAGTGGTGCTTTTTTAGCAGCGGAGCTCGAGCGAGACTGCATCACATTCGACCCAAACAAAAAGTCATAGAAAGACAGCGATCCCTTGAATTCACGTACACAACCATTCCGATCCCGACTAGTATGGGCGCGAAAGCCATCGGAATCTACTTGCCGGCAAATCTGCGTTCAAAAAACTTGTTCGAATTCTTAACTTGATTTGGCCCACGAAAAATTCAGTTCCACTAAGTGGTTTGACACTAATATAGCCTACTTAAATGCACAGCCCACTGATTCATGGACTCTCTTTTTCAAAGGGTATGTACCTGCAAATTCACATAACATTTTCAAGTGACTGATGGTGCTAACCAGGAGCATCATCAAAGAAAACAAACCTTTTCCACTGATTTCGTTCACCTCATGAATTTCACGGGTATTTCTAACCGTATTAAAAGTCCTCAAACTCAAAATCAGAACCTTCGTGAAGGATTCCTAAGTGAAAGGGACAGGGGTACAACCGAACATTTATCACTGGTAAGTCCAGGCAAGCCACGTATCCGCGGATGTTCAAACGTGCACGAGCTAAATACGTATTTACGACCCCTATACTGAACGAGTTAGACTCCGTATCATGAGCTTGTTCAGTGGGGCGTCCTTACATTTAAAACTGTGGATCAGTTGGTCATTCTTAGCCTCGGAGACAAGTTTGAACTCGTAGAAATGGCACTAAGTTTTAACACGAAACACAGGGTAACGATAGCGTTTGACGTAGAACCGTCGTTCAATTACGTTCCGGTCGATTAACTTGCTGAGTTTTTTTTTTACGTTTTTATGATGGAAAATATTTTATATTTAGGAATCCCATCTGAGGAATCATCTAAGTTCCTCTGCCTTTGACGGGACATTTTGCAGATGACTATTATGGAGCTGCAATGGAGATTCCTCTCCAACCGTCCTAAAAGATTTACTTACGGGCCACGAAAAGCCGAAGTTATCATAAATACCCAAGCTCTTGTGATCTATAGGCGTTATGTTGATGATATACTTGCACCATACCAAGAATATGGTTGATTACGTGAACTCCACTAACTATGAAGTGCCCACGGTCATTTAAAGGTCAAGGAGAGATAGGGCAAAGTGATGTGATTTGCTTTCCTGAATGTGATGCTCCGCAGAAAAAGCAGTGAGTCGTTATCCAGAATCAGCTTAAGTAGGCCCGCATCGACTGGTTAGTATCTATATCCTATATCCTATATCCTATCCTATATCCTATATCTATCGCACTAGCTGGACAAAAGCACGCTCTATTTGAGGCCCGCTTTGCTAGACCGTTATTTGCATAACTAGTTGACACTGGATAGTGTTACCGTTTGGTAGGATGCCCATCAGCTAAGACCGTAGAGGCCTAGACTTTTCCAGACACAGTTAATACATTTGTTTACATTAATTTTTATCATGCCTCCCACTAAAGAGTGAAACTGGTTCAGTCTGTTTTGAGTTAACCAGATGTTGTAAAGTGTGCATGAAGAATTTTCCTGAGGGGACATTCGGGCTCAGACCTTTCAAAAAACAGCATTTCCCGGTTTTGGATGGTTAGGTAGCAACTCGGTATGCTCAGTTCTCATGTGACCAAGAATTCTGAACATCTGAACAATATTTATAAGAAACCGTTTTAGACTCTTGAAGATCTACGATTAAAATAATGACATTTAAAACTTATTCCTGCAACTACTCTACGTTTTTTCCAGTCCTCATTATGGGGACAGTCGAGTTTATTGCTACCTTCAAACAACATTGTGAGGCCCATAGATTTATGGAACTTTTGGCAAAAGCTGGAAATCCCGTAAATATTAGCGTAAAAGCATATTTTTGTAAATTTGTATTTAAACATGATCCATTTCCATTTGATGGAACGTTCAACTTGTTCGGTAAACCCAGTCACATTTGTATTTAACCATGATCCATTTCCATTTGATGAAACGTTCAACTTGTTCGGTAAACCCAGTCATCAAATTCCAGGAACAGTTCGTTGTAGTCTGAAAAGTCAGCTAAAGACAGAGATACGACTCCACAGAAGAAAATGTATACGTGGTTTCCAACACCTCTCCTTGCTTACGCCTTAGGTCTATTCTCTTACGTACGTGTACCAATGGCTCAGGCGGTGACAAAAGTCCTAGATCTACTTGTCTTGACGGAAATTCATGAAAAGATTTTAAGGCCTTTCCAATGTTGATATGATGTCCTGTATCGGGCACACGGAATAAAAAGTGGATCGTTAATGGCACATTGTTATCGTTCAAGAATGTGTTCAAACATCTTTTCGAATAGTTGCCTAATTGTTCGACCGATATGAAAATCGCCAAATTGATGAACACATTTAGAGACGGTCTAAAAAGGAAGCATGTCCAACATGGGTTGCCCGATTAATACACCGGCATTGGACTTAGGTAACCACCTTCACCCTAAAAAGTCCCCAAATACAAGAGTAAGTTTTAGGGCTATTTTTGTGATGGCCACATACCATAACATCTTGCTGGTTAGTATACTCTTTCACTGGGTTTTCTGGTGTAATTTCATCGTTATACCATGTGTGATCTATTGCGTTTTGCTTGTTTGGTAAGACACCGGTAAACCTTCACCTTTGTGAGCGCATAAGGCCGGTGTAGGAATGTCTTTGTGAGATCCATTTACCTTATACGGTAATCGAAATCAAGTGCTGCTCAAATCTAGGTCATAGGATGATACTTCCGAGGAGACTAGCGATTTACGGAACTGCTGCCTCTCGCCTCTGTCTACACCAAATGGCCCAAGTCCGTCTCAATTAGTAAACTTCTCAATACCAGCTTACCTGAAAACTAGTATCGTGATCCGAAAACAAGTTATTTTTGTGGTATAACTCGTTGTAGAGGAGTGCACTGCATTTTCGTGATTGATCTCATCCCGCCTCTGTAAAAATTACTCATTAGTATCATCTATCACATTCACGTAGAATATTTAGTCTTTGAAGGTAACTTATTGAGACTCTCCCGTCGACCCTTAGTGCTTCCCATTTTCTCGATAAGGACCTACAAGATGATTTTCAAAACTGGTTCCCCTATATCTTCAAAGCAGCGAATGCACAAATCCTGTCGTTTAAAGGCGTAAGCTATAAGCCCCGTTGGTGAGGCAACTGTAGCTAGACAACTGGTCGGTTTCGAATTATATTTCAAATGATAAATCGAAAACAAGTAGGGTAGCTCTAAGCTTTATAACGCTTGTGGGTTCTACCTCATATGATACTGTGTAGAATGGATGTACTATAAACATCAAATAGCCGTGTGCTTCTATTCGATGTAGCTTTCCCACCCCGTTTGTATAGATATCTTATATAGGTCGGAAAAGCAATGGGTTTTTTGAAGTTCTGTCTCATTTTTTCATGACTTCATGAATTACTCAAACACTGCACTAAATTATCCATCTCGCCTGATTAAGCAACCAAATGTATATCGTTAGACCAAGTCTGGCTTTGCGTACATCGGCAGCGTATTATAGTTTTTGTTGATGAAATCCAGGAGATGACGTTCAACGCGTCCTTTGTAGCCCTCGTCCAAATAGATGGCTTTCAACTTTTCCATATCAGCTGATGTAATCTGGAATGGAATTGATAAATAACTCAGATTACTGCACTTTTTTGATATGATCAATTAACGCAAGTAAAGTTTTGAGGATTTTTTTTATTGTCTTCGGTTTCAATGGCTTTGATAGTTGGGTGGTGTCGATATGATCAATCAACGCAAGTAAAGTCTTGAGGATTTTTTTTATTGTCTTCGTTTTCAATGGCTTTGATAGTTGGGTGGTGTCTCTTGTGCTTGAAGGTAAAGTTTTCTGTGCTAATCAACCACAACAGATCACTGGGTCATAAGGACTGTGCGTGCTCAAGTAAAACGCAAGCCATCTTTTTGTATATTCACAGCTCTAGATGTAACGGATTAATTATTCAGCATGTTATTGTCTAAAACACGTTGCACACGTTTGCAGGCGCACATTTGACGGGAAGGTATGTCAAGTAATGCACCAAGTACTGTTAACTGCATGCATGGGGTTATGCGTCACAAAAACCGGGATTTCAACTACCTCGAAGATCGTTGTATTCGTTCCTCAATTTGGTAGAAAAGGAACTATCATGCCGGAGAATACGTCCAACAGGTGCCGACGTAACGACGCTTTCGTTCTGTAACCAACAGTTATATGATAATTGTCACTTAGTGATGGGGGACGTCAACCAAATAAAGTACCTGACTGTCCAGTTCGCTTCAAGCGAAACCGTCGGTGCGCACTGGATTTAACTCAAGGTGTGAATGAAACTCTTGATGGTAGCGCACTTTCTCCCACTAAGAACTGGCTACCTACTGACAGAGAATTTCTCGGCGAGTCATCAGTTTTTCTGGTTTGCCAAACTGAAGCCAGATAGTTAACGAAAGGACCAACTCTGCATTAAATTTTATGCTGGGAACGGAGACTTGTAACTTTGGAGTGTATTGATTATTTCATGGAAGTATGTTAGTTCCAAGCTGTCTCAGCACTACTTCTTAGTCAAACAACACACTGAGCAAGCTCGAATTTGTAGTTATTCATACGGACTTCGCATCGTGCATAGGAATCGTTGCCCTAACATGGATTCAATATCTTCAAAGCCATCATAAGGTAACTGCGTTATAACTAAGAGATCTATTTAATTGAGGTCATCGTCCAGTTTGCTAGCCGGTTGACCAAAGTTAGACTAGACATGCAGCTGTGGAACCCATACGCGGCAGTTCTCCAACATCTGCACAATTTTCATATATACCAATATATATATATATATGTGAGAGAAACTGAACCCACAAAGATACATAAATTTTTCTGTTGATACCAGACTGTTTTAATGAAAGCAAACAGTTCGTCATTGCGGTATGTTGCTGCACATCGCTAGGCGTTAGCTCCATTATATTCCCTTGGAGAATTCTTAAACACCCTCAGAACATTGAAGTAAAGTGCGAAGCGAAAATTGGAGCGACACGTAAATACGTACGTATGTACATACTAAACCGCAACTGCGACGACCAACTGACGGATTTTCGAAGTCTATGTTTTGCACATTCGTGCAAGATGTAGTGGAGTTAAGACGTTAAATACGATAGCCAAATTTAAGACATTTATTGGCCTGTAAAATTCACCTGATAGTGTTATCTAGCTGGATATGAACAATGTGAACAAACCCAAAACAATTTTCAATGACACTAAGCAAAGATCCCATATATAAGGGATGCGAAAGTTAACAGAATATTGTGTGTGATATTTCATAAAACTGCTGGATGTGAAAACGACAGCGACAGAATAAATGTGATTTTTCAGTGACCTGGTTAAGAAATGAAAATCTTTAAAAACACTTCTTCACATTTTGGTCTTTTCATGGTGATTATCGTATAAGAATTGTAAGCTTCTCACTGGGGAGTTGGAGGTATTTTCGCTAAACTCCCTGAAGTAGTGATAGCCCTCAAAATGGAATATCTTGTTCTAGTGATGGTGGTCGCTCGTTGAGTAGTTTTATTTTTTAGTCGATGACCAGGCAAAAACCGGTTGTACTTGCTAACGGTTATTGGGCAAACAGGCACTGAAATGTTAACACCCTGACAGTACTAAGTAGCAGGTGGCTGGTACATTCCTTAGGGGAATCCAGATCATTTTCTTGCTCAACGTGCACAAGACAAAATGCACGGAAACTTGAGGATTTTTCTCCCTTAAATTTTGCGTTCACCAGTACTGATCAAACTTGTGTTCAAGGTGCCCAATCGAAGCAAACTAGTCAGAAGTTACGCCACATACTCTCATTTGAATACGAGTTTGGTTTTGAAGTTGAACTCAACTGAATCCAGCCGAATCTCTTGCCTTCTCTGATCTACTTTATATATACTCATCTTCATCTGCATAAAAGTTTGCTAAAAACCTTCATTTTTTGGAGTATCTGCAGCGTAGTTCAGTACATGTTTTGGCTCCGAGGATATAGTAAATGTTTGAACTCAAAGAAATCTTCCCTTCACGGGTTCACATGGTGACAGTCTCCGGAAAAAAACTTTGGTCGCAAAGTTTGGCATCTTTGGGCATCCCCAGTAGCTACAGGCTAAAAACTGACAAAAATTATGATCCATTTTTCGAAAAAATGATTCATTTTTATGAAAAAGTGAACTAATTTCTTTTAAGGTGTCTTTTCAGCTTTGGTGCAGAAGGTGTACTTTGGATTGGTTTTACGGAAGTTATGCTGGAAAATTAACCGTGGTGCAGAAGGTGTATTTTGGATTGATTTTACGGAAGTTATGCTGGAAAATTAACCACCGCTCCACTTCCAATAATAACAGCATTGAGAAAATTATCAATTCGTAAAGAGGTTTTTCCTCTACACAAACCATTTTCGTCAAAAACGGTCTCTTTCAAATAGAAATGGGCTAGTGAGGCACACTTTAGTAAACCAGCTACCGCTAATAGGCACTAAGGAGCCTCCTCTCGAAAGCGGTATGACTGCATGTGTAGAAAAAGGTCCGAGACAAGTACAAACAACTAAAGGGTATTTGAGGAAAAGTTTTGATGTACATAAACTAAACGTTCAATGACTCACTTCCCCATTGTCTGCGAGCATTCCTCTAACTAGACTTCCAAGGCATGTCTCGCCACGCGGCTGTTTAAAAGCAAATAAAAGTAGTGTTCCCAGATATCACTGTCCGCTGTTAATTCGGTCGGTTCTTTTATACTACAGCAAACCCCATGCAAAGGAAAATTTTTAAGAAACCTAACCAAAATAGAGTTATTCGTTTAAAATTGCGAAACTGATTCACTGTGTGAGTGCAGTGTGGGACACATACCGAGCTGTCCAACTCAACGCATACATATGAGCGTGAATTTCAAAAATGATTAGGCACATACCTCACCAGTGGACAATAAACTAGACATTTTCACTGGAATACGGGTCTTGCTCATGTGTTTTTCAAGGTCTACCGCACGGTAGCATTGAATTAAATTCCCACCTGGTGCCATGCATTTATCTTAAGTTCAATTCCTCATAACTGCAGGAAATTCAGCGTTTCTTATCGTGAACCGGGAGAATACTGTTGTGTTTTCAGGGTCATGATAATATACGGTATATTTGGTTCTCTAAAATCATCACGTCTAAGCCAACAGGGTGATCGGCTACAACGCCGGAGGCTAATGCGGTTCTGTTATTTCTGAATGCTACGGAAATAAAATAAAACAACATACTGACTGGATGGTATCGATCAAACATGAAATTTTCAACGAATTACAACTTCCGTCAGTGGTCCCCACTGACGTCCTTTCGTTAATGAAAAAAAACAAACAAACTAGCTGCGTTTCTACCCCGTAAAATACTAACAATTGGGTGGTAATTCTATATGAAAGCCGCTTGCAGGACGATATGGAAGGCAGTCATTCCAGGGCATGCATATACCGTCGATTATGGTGTTGGTTAGGTGTACGCACAAGTGGCTATCATGCCAGCTGCAGTGATAGATTGTGGTATTTTTACTGTCAGAAAACTGTTGTTGCAGGAGCATAAACTCGGTTCTTGGATGTTCATTACCTTTCACCTTGGCAATGTTGTGGAATATAGGTAGCTCGGGTGCGCTGATGGGTTGTTGGTCTGTTCGCCGAGCTTGGTAGTTGGATTGCATTTGGATTGCAATTTTCCATCAGCCACACTTCCCAACTTTATGAGTATTTGACCAGCACATCAATTTGTGTTCACTTCTGTTTCAGTGTGGATACAGTTTAGTTTGGGACCTACAGGATTTCGTTTTCTCTATTCAAGTACATCCTGAAGGAAGGAATACGGTCTGTAGGTTCGATAATTAGCTGGAGGTCAGGGAACTGATGGCACGAGGCAAACTAAAGATTGGAGACCTAATTGAAATCTACAAGCAAAAGCGTACGGACTCTTTCGTGGTGTGAGATAATATGGAGCAGCTACATGGGAAATTTTTCGAGGCTTTGTTGTAATTCACCGATCCTAGTAAACTCCATTCTGATTTGGCGATTTAGCAAGTAATGTAAGTAATGTAGTCTATAGGCGACTTGAACAAGAACAATTTACTTGAATATCCCCATGGTTTGAACAAGAACATAGTGACCAACATTAATGTTTCCGGACTATCGTCATTAGGTCAGTACAGATCTCTCTTTTTCGCCTTTTCAATTGGCGACAACACTGAGCATCCTACAACCGCGAGTGGCAACATGGATCCAAGTGTAAGGTTTTAACTTTGTGCAGAATGTTGGGTTGAACGGAATCTGCTTAATTAGGTCCCACAATGTTTCGCCAACCGAATCTTTCGAATTTTCATATCTTTCGTTACTTTTTTTATTTCTAATGCAGGCTTATTATTGTTTCCTCCATTCATTGTGGATAAGCCGGAGATTTTTAGACACCGGTATCACTTCTGAAATATATTTGAACCTACAAACAGAACACGTGAAGTGGTCTGATGAGCATTATCCATTGCTTACAGTCCTCTAATATATACCCAAATACTGACAGGCGACGTCAGAAACTTCAAAGAAGTTTCTATCCCACAACAACAAAACATATGAGAGGAAACATTTGTACACATCTGAGTTGACCCTCTCATACTGAAGCAACATTCACGCTGTTTACCCTTTTGCTCACTCTGACTCAGGTTGTTAACTATGTGGTTTCTGACTACTTAAAGCTACCTAAACTTCATAAGCTTTCCTCATTTTTCCCCAGGCTGCTTTAGAAAGTCTACTTTATTATGGATCTATGAAAACCTAGTTTCACTTCTTTTGGACAGCAAATGCATTCACGTAATTTTATCTGAATCCTTGTCCACTTTCAGAACAGAAACAACCTAATGTTCATTCACACCGAAAACTACCGTGATTGTGTTCCCCTCAATATAGCTCGATAACCCGTTGATCAAAAAGTACATGCGGCTAAGGCTTCTTGCTTGATTCATCGTCTGTCTGTCTGTTTTCCATAAACTTTAGACAAAATTTTCACTTGCTTAAAATTCACTCTCAGATGCCTGTGTTTTTTTGGGATGACCTGAATTATAGACACTGAGAAAGGCCCTTGTACATTCTCAGTACCCATTCTTTTTGTTGACAAACTTTACTTCGAACTGACTGAACAAAAGTGATGTGTAAATATTTCACACTTGTGTCGTTGTTAGTGTTGATTAGGTGAGCATGGTGTTGGTAAGCCTTTTGAACTCAAAAGAGATTGCCGACTGTGAATTGCTTCTTTGGGTAGAACAACGTATTGTAATGTTATACAGAATGGTCATTGACTGATTAATAATATGGAACTGTGATAAATCCTCTCGGGGAAATTTAAGCCAAAACATTTTGTCTACCAGATATCCTGTGCAGTAAACGAGAGGCGTAATACAAGAAATAAACGACATGAGATAAAAGGATGTAAATCTATGCGGTGAACTCACGGATGGTTCATAGAGCATATCGTGTGCTTCTGCTTCGGCTTCAGGAAAGCGATCATGATAGACGGCCAATGGCCAAACATCATTCAAGAAACTGACAAAATGAAATGAATATTAGTCCGTAACGTTATATTTCATAAGGCATCCACGTGGATTTACTGACGGACAAAGCCAGTAAGAACCGATTAATTAAATTGAACCATGTTGCAACATGGCACATAGTCAAACAAGTGTCCTCAAGCAACCATCAAGTCCAGTTTCCGAGATCCGAATAGACCCGTCAAGATACCCTTGGTAACTGAACAAAACCACGACGCGAATACATGTCTTTGGTCCTAACTACAATATACGTGGTCTAGACAGAACACACTATTCAAAACTCTTCGTAATCCTACCACAGCTTTAGCTCTTCTTGGGATTCATGAGTACATGAGATTCCGTCAACCTCATGTTCCAAACGTAACCAAGGTATACAAGCCAAACTAGCATCAAACAAGTACTGATGCACTCACCAGAGTGCACTTCGTTATTTTAGCGAAAAACTATAATTTCAATTTTATAACTATTTCACTGCTCTCCGATATGTAGCGAGAAGCCGTCCTCCATCTTAGTCACATTCACCGGCTTGAAGGTGGGTAATTACAAACAGAACGGAATTTCTGAAGGCCGATGGCTGCATCATCATCATCATCACTTGAGCTAAACGGCCGTACAGCCATGTTAACTTATTTAAATAAAGACCTGTGATGGAAAGAACAAAAATGGAACACGGAACCTAAGGCAAGCCTAGCAGAAATCCCTAATGTGTACACATCTCAAACAGTCAGGCAGACAATCTATATAAAAAACGACAGCGTAAACGCCACTGATATTGATTAGCCGCCTTGTCTCCAGCAAAGCACAGAAAAGATCACGTGGACCTGTCTTCGAAATTTGGGAAGGCATGCGACAGTTTGTCTTCAATTTCGATTTGGGATACTGCACAGTTGCGCTGGAAAACTTTCCGAACATTTCTCATCAGGTGAATCAAATTCCTAAAACCATCGTCTTATAAGAGCTTTCGACCACCTCAATTGTTCAGTTTCCTTATTTATACTCATAAGATTTGTAAAAACTGCAAAATCGGCATAAGAAATAGACTCATTACAGGTGATATCCTTCTACATCCTAAAACCGGTGCAGGCAAGACATGACAAGTTAAAAATCAGCAAGGGACAAATCAGTAAAGTGGTTTTACACAGAGAAATAAGTGATTCCAAAGCCTCTACCTGTGTCACGTATGTAATCGAGTTATAAAAGTCCCAGAGGTCCCCTGAAGGTGACAAACCAAGGGTCTATATTGTAACTCCCATGTAAGCTTTACATGGCGTTAGTGTCATTTTTTATTGCAATAAAACTTTCCTTGTAGACTTCATTCAGCAGCTAGAAAAGCAGTAACCAACAATGATGCTATTGATCTGCACTCATGGTGAAATGGAAGCTTGAAAGTAACTGGTAAACTTATATATGTGCACAACTTTGTTTATAATCCTTTCGGATTGTCAGTCGAGCAAAGTTTCCGGTTACCTTTCCCCATGTGACCCAACTAAGTGATTACGGACCAGTTAAATGGTAGATCATTTTGCTGACTTCATTCCTCTTTTAGTGACATATAGTTCATCGAGCAATAACAATGTGATTCGTCTTGTGTATTTCGGCATAGACATGTCCCAACTGTTGCATATCAATTCAAGTACAACAACCACTGCGATCAGAAGCCCAAGTCACAAGCGACCACCTGGGTTGATAAGCCGAAATTGCCGAATATCATGTTACCAGTACTGTCATTATTGCTTTTCTAGAAAGACAGAATTTGTTAAGTTTTTGATGTACAAATCGAGGAATGCATATCGACAACACTTCGTTGGTTGACGTCGTAATTTTACCCATGTGAGAATAACACTTTCACTTCCAACGAACCCAGGCCAGAACATCAACAGTGTGCAGAGTCAACTCCCAAGAGGGACCATTAGTTCTCTGACAGTCCAGTACTATGTGCTCCAGGCGTCTGAATATTTAAATTCAGCTTTCGCCGTTGGAGAGCATGTGTATGGACCAATGTATTTTCCAGGAAATACGACGTCCGGTTCAACGGATTTCGTTCATTTTGATGCTTTGTAATTTACAGCTGGTTAACAGAAGCAAACTCTAAACTTATACAGCCTGCCCGCTTTTGACAAAAAAGCGTCAAATCTCATCTCCATAACTTCATAAAACTCTTCTTTAAACTAAAAGTAGGCAGCAACCTTTGCACAACCCGGAGAGGAACAGCTGTCGTTTGAGGTCAAATGACTGGTTGATAAGACCCAATTAAAGTCAGGTTATGAAAGCTTTAAATCGCCGATGTCTGCGGAGTTTGTTCTAGGTGTAATGGTCTGTCTACTAAAGCAGTAAGTATACTCCGCCGACTCCGGAAGTTTTAATGTAACCCACCCAATCCGCTCATAGCTCTGTGGGGAAGCGGAGTTGTGAAGTCTCTGTAACTCGATTATGGGTATTAACCGATTAGCCCAAGCAAAACTCAGACCCACCGAGTTTTCTACGCACCCAAAAGAAGGATCTAATCAGTAGGTATCCATCACTTTGCAAAACGAAAGATTCAGAAAAAATATAGGTTTTTGGTTAGCTGAGCGGGCAAAATCAAACTTGATTTGCTTGTCTGTCTAACAAAAAGGAAAAGCCCGAAACGCGACAACTCAAACATCTGATCCTAAATTTAATGATTTTTTAAAAATCAACCTTTGTCATAGGACCTTCATATATTTCCAACTAAACCTATGGATTTTATGCCTTCCCGCCAACCACAAATGAGTGTACAAAAAATGGTAGGCGTAAACCGCAATGTAAACTTACTATCTTTTTAAAAAACCTGCGCGCACACTCTTGCCTGACACTGCACCGCAAAGACACTACGAGTATTGTGGACGAAAACGTGCAACTGCCACCGTAATATTTTGTGCCCATTTGTAGTAACCTGAATACCTATATTCACTGGAAGTCTTTCGTTGCTCTAACACACAGTTCAAGCAAATAAGTCCACTTGAAATGTGCTTCAGATATTAGTGAACTAGGTGTGTAAATGACAATTCACTGATGATAGTGTGACGTTTTTCCCTAGCCACTCTTCTCAAAAACTTCACAATACTGTATTTACTTATTACTATTACGGTGCGTCACCCCACTACAATAAAAGTGGGCAGCTTATATGGAGATTTATTCTTGTGACATTATGCCATTGAAGGGTGGTCAAACGTCACTGTTGCAATTAATATTCCTTAGTTATAAACGGGAGTTTGTTGGCTGAATTATAGACATCCGAATGCCGGAGGAGTCCATAGAATCTCCAGTACGGAGAATGCAATTCATAAGCAAATCTATGAATGTACCACCTTAATGCAAGATGTCTAACCTGCGTCAACCTGAATATTTCCTCGTTTTGCATGGATTATACACATAAACTTTGCGTATGTCGACGATCTGAGACTAAAGGAGAAGAGGCTTACTCGTAGAGATCCCTGCGTATGCCGACGATCTGAGACAAAAGGAGAAGAGGCTTACTCGTAGAGATCCGTGATCATACCTTCTTGATAACGGGTGACTAATTTGTTTAATAGTTTTGCGTGCACATTGTATAGTTGAATGTAGTTACCAGTTGGAATTTCCTAAAAAGGAAAACAGACAAAGATTTGAAATGCTGCTGATGAGAGGTAGCTATTGCATCAACGTCATTGCAACATAACAGCTTGTGCGTCAAAGTCAACTACTGCGATTATAGCTGTAACTATTTGGATGAAAGCATAGTGAAAGGACTGATAAATGCGTTGTATAGAGTATATGAGCTCCAGAGAGCTCAGTGGTTAGGGTGAGAACGGACTTACCGGAAAACGAGTGTTTCGAACCCAACCCCTACCCCTGTTCAGACTTGAGCAACTTTAGAATATCTCAGCTCTTATGCTTCTGTCGGGTGGCATAGCAGCCGTGCACCAAAATGGCGGTACAACCGGATGATTGTCGTTGTTATTCAAATGTATTTGGGAGGCTCAACCTAAATTTTGGTCATACAAAATGTTTGAGCATCTGATCTGTATATACAAGCTAAAGATTTCTCAGTAGACGGATATATGGCCTTAAATTCGGTGGGACTTTTGCAAGGATTTCAATCGTTCAGCTTCAATGGCCATCATCTAAAGTGTTCAGTGGAAATCAGTTCAAATCAATCTTCCTTAAGTCGCAAAACTAACTCGCTTTGGCTGACGAAAAAAGCTGAAGACTGCGATGCAACATTTGCTTAAATCCAGACACTTAACCCCAACGAAATCTAACTCGTTAAGAATGTTGCACTGGATATGACCAGGCAAATTATGAGAATTTATCAGGCTGAATTGAAGGGAATGCCGCATGAAAATGAAGTCTTCCCAGAATGACAGTTGGAGAGAAAATCAGATTTCGAGCAAGCACCAACTACTACTTCAACGTAATGATATACTCATATCATAGTATAACCACGTGAAACCCGTGGGAACAAAAACGCGCAGAGTAGTAAGTTGATAGTTCGGATCCCACTGGATCCAGTTTCGTGACAAATTTCTAGAGAGCATGGATTGCATTTCGGTCAGTTCTCGAAATTTATTGTTTACTTCCTTTGGTTCCATATCCACAGTTGTCTAATTACAAGTAAATTCACGATTTTACATCCAGGAGTAATATGTTTTTGTGCATCCAACTTCGTTACTTCCGATATTTCACTATGTACAAATCTTACCTTTGTTCCACTTTGGATAGTATTGATAGTATTGATTACAGATTGATTGATTGATTACAGACAAACTGATGGCGTCATATCTGGCGCGTTTTACGGGCCAAAGCTGGCCGATATCTTTCTAAGAATAATCTCGCAAGGACTGCACTCTATGCAGCATGTAGACGATATTCTACTTATCAATGATACCCAATATTTGAAAACTATTGCTATCCCTCTAAATACTTTCATTCATAAGCTTCCGTTCGTCACGTGACCGATGATCGCTGTCTGCCGTGTATGGATATCCTGTTCAGGAGACACCCAGAAGGATAAATTAACCGCCTTGTAAATCGCAAATTTACTCAGGCAGGAAAGCAACACGCCTTCATGTTTCCCTAGTGACCTATACAAGTGTTGGTTGGTAAGAAATCTAGCTTACTGTGCAAATGAAATCTGCACTTTCTGTCAACTGGAAACTAAGTATCAGCTCATCGGAAAAACTCTCGTTGCTATCAGATATCCAAAACTATTTAGCAGGATACGTGGTTGGCCTTATTCTGATACATCTATAATCACTCGGCAGGGTAAATGGTATTCACTTCGCGAACTATCTAAGTTATAATTTAGAGAACTTAGTTAGACATGGATGTCTGGGAGCGCAAATGCGCACAGTATATATATCTATGAATATTAACCCCAAGGCCTTTTTAGAAATGCATTACATAGATGTCTGACGTCATCTAACAGCTCACCTGCAGCTGTGGTAAAATCTATTTCGACCGGACCATTTCAAAACGGCCAGCGGAACACATCTTCAAGTATGTACTATGTAGAATGGCGGAAGGTCGCACTACAACAAACACAGACTTAAATACCAGCGCCGGCGGTCGCGAAACGCGTCTGCAGAAAATTTCACAACCCTGATATCAAAACGACATCCGCTGTGTTATGAATGTACCAAAATCCGGCTTTCCCGCTCCCTATGTATGAGGGCAATATATTCACCGATCTGATGGACGTAGAAAGAGTTGACAAGGAATGCGGCTCTACCTTGGAAACGACCCAACTCTGAAGATTATATGGCGTTTGGTAGATTTTGAGATAAGCTTCTTGATGAGAAGTCTGACTGGGCAAGGTTCGCTATCCGTCTCAGTAATCGACTAGCAAAGCTACACTGGACTTAATGGAGCATAAATAAAATAAAATACAAAGTCCAACCTCACTTGAAGACGTTCTGTCACGCAATAGTGTCGTACTTAATTTGTCTATGAGTTTCTAATTCCGTGACTACCGGCCGTTTACGGCTGGAGTGTCAAGACGAATGTTGGACACTGTCCAGTTAAATAGATTTCAGTTTACCACCTGCAGAGACAAACCTTTTGAAAGGCTAAAGAATGTGGCAATTGCCCAAAGTAAAATTGACAAGATGGAGAATATCGGATTTTTTGCATTCGGAAAGCATACGTCGTGGATTCTAAAAAACCTCAGCCTTGATATTCAGACCAATGAAATTCAGTGTCATTTTTAATGGTAGGTTGTGGATGTTAGCCAAAAATGTACATCCATTAACAACAGTGTTCTGGCATTGACTGGTTAATTCAAGTTGTTTATACTGTCCACAACGAATGAGTGCCATTGCCGTAAGCGGAATATCCAATTATTTCATTGGTGTCCCCACTGTTTCAAGTTCAGCTTCTCTCATCTTGATCACCAGAGGAATTCAGAACAACACGAGAAACGGGAAAACTCACTTTCTTGGAAAGGCATGTGATTGTTTGCACGGTGCCAAATTTGTTAATATGAAGACTGAAGTATCCGTTTCCTTCTTCGGCTACTCCTGTAGTAATGACGCATCCCTGAAACAGTGAGGAATGAATCTGTTTCACCCTCTATTTCAGTTGGTTTTATTATGTTAAGCTTATGCAAACAAAGCAAGAGTGACTTTGCCGCTACATCAGAGAGCCACGGGCCCCATTGCTCGTACGTTAGAGCTTTGAGAGTGAATGTGGGACCAGATTACACCAAAATAGAAATTTCGGCTCCTAACTTCGAGTGCACGTTTATGCTTCAGGTATTCATGGGGTCTGTATAATTCACATTGACATCACTCTCATCCGGATATTCCTCCTGGTCTGGTCAACCCACGCCAAAGAGAGGAAGAGTAATGGGAACCCGAATTCCCCGAAGTAAGTGGCCCCACACCCCATCCTTAACATGGTCAACTGGGCTTGATCAGACTGCAAACCTTTCCTCTTTTGTCGTGTTTGCTACCTGTTGACGCCTCATTGCATTCGTGTGCCTGTGGATGTGAATGTTTTTTTCTGTTTAACCGGTGTACTCAATCTAACTAACTCACAGGAGAACTGTGCTATTGAGTCTTCAACCATACAAACATCAGTCGCCGGCGATCAGGATAAGAGGATTAGTCTGCGTCCGGTGCATTTGACAATATGGATGCTTCAGTCAATTTCACCCGATCTGTTGGATAATTTTGAAATCCTGACAGTGCTTCGCATTACCGACTATGTCAATACCGTCCTGGTGGTAATAACTGTGACAATTTATTTACTAGCTACTTCTTTCATGGAAGGATGAAGAAGTTGTGTGAAACCTGATAGCATGTAGTAGTCGACCGAGTAAAATAGATGAGTTACACCACCGTATTTGAAACGGTTTGGAAAAACAATAGATCAGTGAAAGTTAATTCGTGAACCTCACATGGTCTAATTTCGATCGACTCAGAAACGGACTTCAAAATTATTGACGGAGTTGTAATAAAAACTAAGGTGGTATGCCGAACTGTTGAACTAGTCTTTTCGTTAGGGAATACTGAAAACAAAGTAAGGACAAAACGATTAAAAATACAATGAACAAAATGAAATCGCGCACATCATGGTAAATTGATGTAAATCGATCATGTTTTTCAGCGACAACACTGGCCGACAGCACCACGCACCGGTAAATAGATGCCGGATGATTAATTGGGAAGGGTGATTGATTGAGGAAATACTAATTAGAATGTTGTCCGGGCGCTCAAATCCTCTTACAAACTGGGTCCAACAGCGGTTGCTAGTGGTTATCAGGTTGCCGCATGGTTACAATGCCCAAGTTAGAGGGGCGACCGTTGGAGCCCTTGTTATTAAAAGTCTCTGTGATTATCCTATAGACACCATCTAGTACAGTTACAGGAGTTCATGAGACCATCGTAAACGCTTTAAAGCCACCTTATCCGTCAATTTTCGAATTTTTTGTTTAGTCTAGTACACTTAACCGTTAAATAGTGGAGGCCTGAGTAGGAAACATCCATCATTTATGGCTATTTTGGAATTCCGACGGGTCTATCGCTGAAACATCAGAAGAAATTAGGAATACTCCAGTACACTAGATAAATACATTTAAAACAGTCACGTGAATCAGAGGAACCCCGTACTTCTAAGTATCTCCTGATATTCATTCCGCCTCCTAAATTTGTAGGCGTATAAAATGCTGTTGCTGACGTATTAGTGTAACGTTGTTCCTGGACAACAATTTGTAAAGATGCACTACTGAATTCAGTCGGATCCACCTTTCACAGGTCAGTGTTGTTGGGCCGTCACAGTGGGGCTTGTTCCAATGCCCCATTGTCGGCTGTAATAAAATGAAATACCTAATTCTGCATGTGTGCTTATGTTCACGATCAAAAATTGACGAAGGATGTTTTGCTTCTGAGGCTTTCTTAACTTGAATAATGTGAGCAAATTTATACCTGCTTGTTAACCGAAACTTGGACTAGGTGTCATCCTGATGAAGATTTTAGACCTGCTTACTGGGTTATTTGCAACACGACCAAACCGGTCCATCGGTAGACATTCCAAATTTACAAAATGGATCATCACCATTCCGAACTCCGTCGGTGAGCACGCATGGGGAAGATTGTCAAGGATTATATCCCGAAATAGACCTCTATCTCTACTATTTGGAAATCCATTTGAATAAAAAGTGGTTCGTAAATACAGAATATTGCAAAGCAGCCACGTCAAAATTTACCAAAAGGCATTTCGGCAATAAACCGACGACCTCATATGTGTCATACATCATCCTAAAAATCCTCAAGCTATTTAGGATACATTAAAACATCCAACCGTCCAATATCCAACCGTCTGTAGCATTCGTGCCCATACGCCAAAATTAATGCAAAGTTTTGACTTCTTTTCACAACGTCATCAGAAAGACGACAAAACTATAAGTGCAGCATAGAGAACATAACAATGGAACAACATGAAATATGTTACTATATGTTCTTACACTGAGTCAGCAGGTAAATTGTTTTAGTGTCATAAGCCTCTGAAAATGGGCTAGACACTAACTGTGACCATTAACCCCAAAGAAGATGTATGGTGTTGACAGCAGTTAGATACGCATCTGTTGTGATCATATCAGTTGCACACAATTTCCCATCTACACCCTCACGGCCAATTTGGCTTAAATTTAAAAAAAAAAACAATTACATGCAACAGCAATCCTCCTCCCGTGTGTTACTGAGGCATTATCTATTTGCTGAGGTAACAAAGAAAAGGGATAAAAAGGACACAACCAATTCTGGTCGCTACTGCGCAGCATATGATTAGAAAATATAAAATTATCCTGCGCTTATCACAAACATTATTCAGGGTAACAGGTGCTGTGAATAAATTCGTATCCGGGTTTTTTATGCCTTCAATCATTTTCCTAAATATGTGTAAATTAGAACCGGATAACAGTCAACCACGCTTGCACAACAGACTACGTGCAGCACACCATATTTTTTGCTTGCAATGACAGCCTCCACCAGAGCCTACTCCCAGCTCTGTAACAGTACCATTTCTGTAACCATCATTTTCAAGCGTGCCAAGTTACTTGTGGTCTCACAATATGTCCCAATTACTAAGGCAAACATTCGGTTTGTGAATGTGCAAACCTTCCATTCTGTGCTCAGCACGAATGACGGCAGCTGCTTCTTCACAAATAAACCTACTGACTGAGGGTGGCAAATAGAAATAGCTGTCGGTTTGCTACGAATCCCAATGGCCAAATGCCGGCAGCGTTGAATGCTTGGCACTTTACTCGATTCAGCAGTTTCAGTTCCAGAAGTCATCTCCGTAACCCGTCGCAAAGTAACTAAGTAAGTTTTGGCCCACGAATTTATGTCTTGACTATCATTACCCAAGATCGTGGTGGGCAGTCAGAGTTAACAACATGGGGTTATGATAATTCGGTGCTCAAATTCTATGCGATACTTTCAAACCGCACTCATTTGCACACTAGTTTGATCATTACCGGAGACTCAACTGAATCCCAGCTGAATCTCCCGTTTACAACATTCATCAACTGAATATGCTGCTCGAAGACCACCTCAAGCCTCAGTTGGTAGGATATTTGAGATATCGCAGTGTATTTTCTCGGATGAAACTACTCAGAAGTTTGACGAAAACTGTTCGATAGCCCACTGAGAATATCGCATATTAGGGAGGCGGCTGCGATTCTATTGAGTCGTTCAAAAAAAATCAAATTAGCATGCAAATGTTCGCAATTTTGGTTCAAGTAGAAAATAAAGTTAATTGAAACTCGGGATCTGCACCTAACGGCTAAGCTTCAAGAAGGATGAAGCCGATCGTGGGCTATCGAAGAGTTTTAAACGACCTTGTGAGTAATTTCATTCAAGAGTATCTGTAACTCCAGTAGTTTGTTCTTCAAACTGTCATGTTTATCCCACGACTTGTGACAAATGTGACCGGATGACCCTCCTATAATTAGATTTTACGTCAACACAACTCTGGCTAGGAAATTGTAGTCATGAACCTTCAGGAAGTGAAGCACATTAGGAGTTTAGGACAGACGCAAGAACTAAAATAATTATGGCAGCTTAAGCATGAGGGTGTGAAAGTGACCTCTTTGTGCTAAAGCCGTAGGCGGCAACTTCTTGGTTAAGCCGTACGATGGGATCCGTCGGCTTCGCTGATATAAAGACGAAAATACCAAGCTTTAAACCCGTGATTAGGCTTGCATTTAACTGCTATTTACTAAAGCAAATGAACAACACCCCAGCACGTTACGTGGCTTGGAAGGAAGACTGTATTTCTTTGTCTGGGACTGTGAACGAAACTAGCACAGATTTCCTAAAACGTGGAGGAACTTCCTAAAAAGTTCTTGCGGCATTCACTAGAGCTATCGGGTTTTCCAAAGCGACGTAAATACCGAACAATGACCTCTCTTTGTACATAGTGCAAACGTAACATATTCTGGATATCAGCTGTTCAAAAATCCTTACAAAAATCAAATTCGACAATTCGATCACCTAGAAATTTAATAACTCCATTTCTTACGTCTTTGAGTTTTAGTAGGCTGCGAATAAATGTATCGACCGCTTTTGGGCAATTAAACCAATCGGTCCAAAGACCTTACAGAACAACATTCTATGCATGGGGATATTTTGATTTTCCCCATGGGTATATCTCGTTTGCAGTTTTCATTTTACACGAAAGGAAGTTTTGCACCAACGAAAACAGTATATATAAAAAGATTGGGCAAACGGGCTCCTTGTCGAGAGGCATTTTCACTGAAGTGTCTGCCTGTTTTGCCTGGTAGAAGATGTGCTCAGAAGCATCAAAATTCACATCTGCAATCCTGAAACCTTTACGCTATTCAATCTTCACAATTTTGCAATGGGTTATTAATTCATCCTCTGTCTGGTAAAACTCCTTAGGACAACAAATTCCTCTAAGTTTCAGGTGACATAGGTATCCAAGTCGATTGCGCATCCCACGACAATCACAGGTTAAATCTCCACGGTAAATCGTCGCAAGAGCCTAACCCAGGAAGTATCTCAATGTGTATTATATATAATACAAAGTTGACACTAGACACGAGAATACTGTCATCGAACTTAGGTGCCTTGGGCAAGAATTCATATAGCTTGCCAAAACAACACGCGGTTGGCTTTTAATGAGGTAGATACTGATCTGTTTGCCGAGCTTGGTGAATAACTAGTAGACATTTGGTCATCGGTCCAGGGGGTAGCGTCAGTGCGTGGTCGGCTAGTGGACTGACATGCATTTGACAATCATCAATAGATGGACCACAGCTACTATTATTTCGACATATTACCAAAAACAAGTGATCGACTCCGCCACGTCTAATTCGTGATAACTAGAATGAAACACCTGACCCATTCCTTTTCTCCTGACTAAATGCGCCTAACCTGAGAGTTAAAATACTGTGTCTAGAATCGTCAGCAAAACATGCTGCCGGGATGCTGAAGAATATTAAAACTTTGACTAAGAAGTCATAGCTGAAACCTCTGATTGCGTTGCACCATGCAACGAAAACTTGTATCAGATGACTTGTGTTGACTGAATTCCTGAAAAAGGAGTGTTCTAGGGAACATTGTAATTTTTATGTTAAATTCATTCATCTTTTTTTGTTGGATCTGTATCTCTTTTATTGTTTGTGTCTTCTATTTAATTATTACGAGATATGTCCAGGTTTTGACCGAAAAATTTGTATACTAAACCTATGGTCTATAAAACTTCAACGAAAATAAGTTGGTAAGGTGGTAGAAGAAAGTAAAAAGTAATATCCCGGTTCAAGGATTTTGTAAAGAGTTCTTGCGTTTCTGACAATAAATGGTCTCATAACCCCTCTAAGCAAGCACTCAGCTTTGGTTGGGCTCACATACCAGACGTATTGATTGTTGGTCTGTTCGCCGAGCTTGGCAGTTGGATTGCAAACGTTTCATCACCAATCGATGATGTCATCTCGATTGGTGATGAAACGTTTGCAATCCAACTGCCAAGCTCGGCGAACAGACCAACAATCAATACGTCTGGTATGTGAGCCCAACCAAAGCTGAGTGCTTGCTTAGAGGGGTTATGAGACCATTTATTGTCAGAAACGCAAGAACTCTTTACAAAATCCTTGAACCGGGATATTACTTTTTACTTTCTTCTACCACCTTACCAACTTATTTTCGTTGAAGTTTTATAGACCATTTGCCATAGGCTTTTGGTTATCTTTGATATTGCTGTTGTGACAAAGTCCTGATTAAACAACCCCTTACATGAAAAATTGGATGTCACTCCGATTTTCGCTTCAGTGATCACCTAAACAAACCAAACGAGAAATTCATTTGACGTCGAAGCAAATACGACTTTTTCTGGTCTACAGTTTTCTAAACAAAACATAATAGTCACCAACTCACACCAGAGTGATCTTCAGCAAGTTCATTAGCTAAATCATTCAGTGTTGGTGCGCTGATGTAGAGGTAATTAAAACCTCCTGGAAGCCTGCCTCCAACGACCTTGGGTTCGTGGTAACGAGTTAATAAATGGCTATCATCTTTCTCTGGCTTTACAGGGCTAGCCACAGCTGGATTGAGCAGATTCAATAATTCTTCACCAAGCTGAAAGAAAAACCATGCAACTGTGGGTGAGAGTACAGTCAGGTGATGGCACGTTTAACCGTGACAATAAATTCTGGACGATGGTGCCGGTGTCTCTGTTCGTCATTCTACTTCCTCAAATATATCACGTGAAGACAGTTTTCAATTAGTGGTTAATAACCTGATCTAACATGAATTGTCTTGACTCATTATTGCGGGGGAAACCAAAAACAGTTATTTCGACTGTCCTAAGCAGTAGATTGTCCGCGACTCGCAGCTTAGAGTTTAGTGAGGCACTTCATGGACTTCCAGATGGATGCAAGCAAAAGAAGTTTATTAAATATAGGCCAATTTCCAGACTAAAATAATAGGTTGGGACTTATGCAGGGCAATCGATATTCATACAATAAAGAGAAGTCAGTTCTGTTGCTTGGCTGCAACAGGATGATATGGCCCTCAATCGATGCCATTGGCACTCGATCTACTAGCTCCTAACCGAATTTCCTGGGTTAAGGTTTGAGTTTGCAGACGTCTCAGGTATTTGTGTTGAGCACTTCCTCTCTTTTTCTTCTGTTATTTCAGGGATTGCCCAAAATAAAACGGCAGGCAGCTAGACACCGTTTTTTCACCTTTGTACTTCGATACTGAGGTCCGTACTAATTTCTTAGTGCACTCAAGTGCTCGGAAGCCGATGCAAACCTTCCACATGCATCGTAAATGGTACATGAGAAAAAAACAAGTAATTTTTCCCCCACTCAAGATTCAAAATAGTTTAGTTGTAGAGTGGAGAATGAAGCTAATAACGATGTTTTTTAGGGTTAGTCGATAACAATCAGCAGGTTGTGCTCCAAGGGAGGTAAAATTCACTCAAAGTCTTGTGCTCGTTTGGTAATTTTGGTTATTAAAACTACAAGTACCAGGATTCGTGTTGGATCGTAATAACTGCAATGAACTCACAAGCTTTCAGACTTCTATTGCCGGAGAACTTTACAAATTATTTACTAAATTACGACTGAGCATCCAATCTGTAGGTGTGAAAGCCACTGGGATGAGCACTAAACAATGCTACGCAGCACACACTCACTATATGGAAGAACACTGATCGGCCTAATACACGCTCTCGTTAAAAATCTGTTTCCAACGTCCAATATCAAAAATCCACTATTCTGAAACACAAACGACTAGCTTATTCACTTAGCCGGTTTGGCTGACAAAATTTTTGAAAACTGGCGAAATATGATTTCATTTACCAACTCTTATTTTTTGGTATTACAAATAGATAAGCACGGAAAATTTTCCGGCATTTTGTGGTAATCGCAATTTACTGAAAGTACAGGATACATCACACTGATCATCCTAAGCGTCATATAGAACGAGACACCGGAAAATGGTTCACGTGAAACAAACCGACGGACAATTTGTCACAGGCAGCGGTCTCTGTGGTTCACGATATTTGGGCATGATGTGGATTGTGTGACATTGCGCATGCACAGTGTGACTGATATTTAGGGGGCTATGAACATGTGGACAATAATGCGTTTTCGATAAGCCGAATCACAACAGGTCATGCAAATTTCGGCTACTGATTACAAAAGGTTGATTCAAGAAGAAATTTTTTAATCACACATGTGACCCAAGTTTTCGTTTTTGCTAGTTGGCTGTCGTCTAAAAACTACTGATGAACGCGCAAGTACTTCTGCGCATGATGCATTCTAGCAAATGACAGTGATTCACCACTATACACCCTCATCCTGTGTAATACTCATGAAAAAAATAATGAAAAGACGTCAGAACCTTACATTAGGTGTTTTTGGTCCAATGGAAGCTGAAATGTTGTGTGGACTATCGAGATTCACAACTGCTGGATCTGATGGATTGTTATACACGGAGTTCTTAACTAAGTGGAATTCATCTGCACTATTTACATAAATCTAAGACTGCAATATAGATCAGGTGTAGACAAGAGAGAAACCCGAGGCTTCAATCTTTGAATTTGCTCCATTTCTTTATCCTATACTACGTGTCAGAGTGGACTCATAGGGTCGAAATGATCCCGCATCCTGCGGATGTAACTAATATGCTACCTAACTCATCCCCGAATCGTGTATTGTTTTTCACTCCATTTACTGCATTTCATGATTACGTTGATACAGTTCTACCCTGTGCATAACAGTGTGACAAATAAAACACTGAATTGACATTTTGGAAGCAGTGAGTAGGATCTATTCAAGAGTCACATATTATATCAACTGTTTTTGTCGCTACGTATATTCAGTTTGGTGTCCAAGTCCGAAACAAGTCTGATGGAACTCCGGGGCCTAGGCCAGTCTCATGAATATTAAGAGTGAAAAAAACGTGCTGGAAGTTCATCATCTAATGGCTGGCGTCATTTAGGTAGAAATGCTTTCATACCTTGCATATCTTGCTTGAAACATTAGCCAGTCTGTGTGCACCATAGTAATTTGAAAACTATAATAAGCGGAAGGTACATTTGGATTAAACTTGACTCTCTCGTCATAAAAACCTAATTTCAGGTTAAATAAGAGGGCATAAAATGCATTTTCGATACTGGCATCAGTAGTCTTACAGATTATACTGTTTCATCAACAACATTCATTGTTGTTTCACAAACAGATGCTGCGTTAGCATCAGCTTGAACTCTTGTGTGGATCAAACTGGTGTTCTCTGTTATTCACCTTGGTGAAGAAGCTTTCTTATACCTTTTATCCATCTTTCGAGGTTCTACTACCAGCTTTCATACTAACTTCCTGCATTCTGATGTACTAGAAAAATTGTTTTAAGTGACTGAGTATTATGAGAAGCCTCCTGTCTATTACGGGATTATCAGTTAGGGAGGTTTCAAGTTGTAACACATGAAACGCCAGTAAAGAGAAATTTTCAGTAGTGGTGTTCAGTAACTTCCATATGGCAGTTGTCAAAGTTGTCACACAAGTTTAACGAAATGTGGGTATCCCGCCACGATTCTTTCATCAAGGAAGAATGTCTATCTGTTTCAGTCCTGGGATCTTAATTCAACTACGTATATGGACTTGGTGATAATCAGGTTACTCCTACCCATGAGTTTTTCCTCAAGCAGTGTCACTGGCAGAGCTGTGTATTCATTAAAACTGAGATGTGATATTGAAAAAAATTTCGTCACTACATGTAATCCAAGTAGAATTTAAAGCAGAGCTTTCAACATTTTCGTAGATGGTATTCCAGAAGGCTGCGATCCCGCTCATTACACACAGAAAATAAACATAAACGTACCAATCTTCCAACCTCCTGACTATTCGCCAGTTCATGACGCCACTGATCATTGTAGTAAATTCGCTGCAGTTTTGTTACTGGACCAGCTGCTCGGACTGCGGGGTCGTTTGTGTGGAAGTTGTTGTCTACAGCCAGTCGCGCATCAAAAACGAAGCATGCATTGTTCACCGCTGTATGAAGGATAAAATAAAAGTTTAGTGATACATTTGTATCGACTGTAATCGGAAACTAAGATATTCATGGCTGGATTTAGAGCACCAACTGCTAGTTCAGACAGCATTCTTGATTTCCGACGACCTTACGCCCATGGCACCCGAGAATATTACATTTTACTCAACCAGACATCTACGCTTCCACAGAGGATTGGATCTACTTGGTCGTGTGCCAACAACAAACCGACAAGCGCTGACTGAGAAATGCTTTATGCGAACAACCGCATGTTTCTACACTACGGCTCAGGGATTGGAATAATGGTCTTTTCGACACTCGACTACTTTCCGTCCACACAGCTAAAAATCGCAAAAAAACTCCCTCCCAAAGATTATTTGAAGAAAGATATTGGCGTGCATTATGGCTAGGCTACTTTCTAGGAATAACATGAAATTTTGGCATGGGCTGTTTATGATAGTCATCTCCATACTTCCTAGTTTTTACGGCGGAGGCAGCTGAATTCAATCAATACCTCGTTGCCCTCTCCCATGCCCATTAGTTACCTGCGTTGTTCGCTGAATGCAAGTCGGCAGAGAGTTTATCAGTCGGTGTGTCTGTGACTGAAAAGAATTTGGCAAGCAGATGAGTCAGCGTATTGGGTTGTCTTCATGAAAATCTGGGAAGTGGTGACCCACAACCTGCTGCATCGTTTCGGTTACACGAAGGCCGGAAAACAACTGATGTTGTATCAAACAGAAGTGCATGAGTGCCACTGTAAGCATGTGCGCAATTTCATCATCAAGTGGAAGGAAATATTTTTGGTCATGCAAAAAGCACTCACGAGGTTGTTAGCTATGATTTCAGGTGAATATGCATTCATGGTCCCAAGGTTCTTAGGTTGCCATGTGTTAACATCTATTTAACTTTACTCACTCAAGGACGTAAGGTACGTAAGATATTTTAATAATATATGTACATAATATATAATATAATAATACAATATTCTCAATCCTCGTATAACCTAGGGATTCGAGTCGGATGACTATTTACCTCTCCAGGCGTACTTGTATGGGGCAGTGCAAAATGGAGTTTGCAACGCTCAGTTTACCGCAGGTCTATAGTGTGGCCTGTTGAAATCCGTTTTACGGAGCCAGAAAGATGTAATGAACGGACCAGATAGCAGACGTAGAAAGGTTTTTGGCTGAGACTTTGTTATCAAGTGTCTGCCGGCCGCTATTCACAGTAATTCAAAACAAGCTTATGCCACGACCTGGGGGATGGAGTAGAAGAGTGTATTTCTCCGCACATAGTGTGAACAGGTGGCCAGCGTCTTCAAGCACAAGGTGATGTGGGCTCCAAATTGTGATTGTGTCTAGTATACATCATTGGGTAACTTCCATTATACACGCCAGAAAATGATTAGCCCGCTGCTTCCACCTCTCATACAACCTGTCATTTCACGTGCAGCTGCAGTGATGCATGCATTTCTTGAGAGCCTGGACAGCCAAAATCGTCGACGCAATTGACGTCGCAACTTGAGTGTACTTATAAGAGCTCAAAGCAAAATCAACATTCATTGTTCGCGGGACATCTCCTTGATACTGCCCATAGTACCCGTTCAAAAATTGCTTCCAAATCTTGTTGAGAAGCCTGAACCCAAGTCGATGACAGCTTTTGAGGCCATGTTACCTTGGGCTAATCTACCGGCACTAAGTGCACGAAAGATACTGACTAAAACCTTGTGGTTATCATGGCACTGATCAGTTGTCTGCCTTACCACCGTCGTTTTTCATCTTGCTGTACAATCTCATGTTTTACGTCTGCAAGTGAAGACAATAAAAACAAGTCAATAGATCGTGGCACTTGCCTTTTGTTAACAGATAAAACATATTGCTGGATCTCTTTGGGTAAGACCTCAGGGACCACAACATATTTCGTCAGGAAAATTGTAGTAGCACTTGCCGGGTACCATGAAACGGGTACCTCGGACTAGGAAAAACTAGGTTTTTAGCTTGTAAAGCAAAGTGATCATGATCATTTTCAGTCGAAAATGACGAAGATGACGAAGCACGCTCGTTTGGGTATAATGCATAGGCTGCACAAGGTCACGTAGTCAGAAAGCCACACCAAATTTAAGAGACCGCAAAGATAGGAAATGCTCATCATTGGTAGGGAATGCAACATAAACGGTCCATACCGCCTGGTATTTTTTCGAAACAAAGTTTTCATTATGTGCAACATCGTGATAGATAACCGGTAAGGAATACGTTACTTCTGTGGAAGAAAAATGACGTTTGGTAAATGTAAGTTTTGAGAAAGTACGGTTGATTCCTACCTCGGTACTCTGTGTGACTCTTCTGGCAATTCGGGGCGAAAGGAGACCAAAATTGTGACCACTCGAATCTTAAGGGGAACTTCGTTCCACAAGGTGCAGCCAGGCCAGGAAGGCCAAAGGGGAGCAGTTAGACCGAGTACTACGAGTAATCGTACTACGAGGTGGTTTAGGGGTAAACTCGTACTGTCCTCTGCGACAGGAGTGTAAAGACAGTAAGGTGTTTCTCCCAGGTGACCGTTATGGAAGCAGCGGTGCTGCCTTCCCCGATGAAGGACGAGTTAGAAAAGGTCGGCTCCAAAAACCGCACACCCCGATCGCCCAACGGTTGATCGTGACCGCCGGCGCATTATCTAATACGGTCGAAATACTTTTAAAAACAAAGAGACCGGTGCTGCTCAAAAGGCACCCGCTGTGTGAAGCCGCATCAGGAATGAGACAGTAATGCCTTATTCCCTGCGCCCTCGAGTTAAGCCAACTCCCTGCAGCTGAGCAGGCCAGACTATTAGGTCATCGGCTCCGGGCAGGGTCCCCAAAGAAAACATTGCTATCAGCTGCCTCGTCGGTTTGACTTTTGAGTCAGAAGCTAAGGACAGGGTCCTCACACAAAACCCTACATCCACCCACTGCCTTGTGGATCAGACGTCTGAGTCAGAGGCTCAGGGTGGGGTACATCAATCAAACCACCTTCCTCGGGCTGGACAACCCGGAAGTACCGGTTGCCTGCGCAGTTCGGTGTCCTCCGATGTCCCTCCCCAAACACTTCCCACCACAAAAACGTCGCTGCTCAGTTAAGTCGTCTGAGCTTCTTGGAATCATATTTCTGCGGTCGATTCGGAGTCGATGCTTGCCGCACAGACAACGGAGACCGACTCCTTCAGTCGTGTGCTGATCATGAACTGTTTCTGGCAAGTACGAACTTTCAACACAAATTTTCGCATCGCGTAACCTGGCGGCCACCAACTGCAAATCAACCGTGGACCCAGTTGGACCACGTGGCCATCAGCTACCAGTAAAGAGCCACAATTCAAGAGAGCCGTTTCTTTTGGGGCACACCACTTGATTCCGATAACGCCATGGTGCGTGCACGCCTGACAGTTTATTTCCCTTCAGGCCCTCGCAAGTCAGCAAGAAACATGCCAGTCCACTATCTTCGAAGATCGACCATAGCTCAACAGTACCGATCCGAGCTAGCCCAACAACTCTCCACAGTAAACCAATACTGCACTGCCAGTGAGCATGTGGATGAAGCGTGGCAAAATGTGAAAGGTGCCATGTTAGCGGTGTTCAGTGCTGTCTGTCCGACCTCCCCGAGTCGACCACAACACCACTGGATGTCGGCGAGATCGCTATCCATGACTGATGCCAGGGAAACCATACCAGCAGACAACGCGTGCGACGGCGCACGCAAATCCTTTAAATGCCAAACAGTGAAGAGTCTAAACAAAGACCGAGAGCTCTGTTGGAAATCGAAGGCTTGAGAGATGGAGAAGGCTTTTGCTACGGGAAACAGCCCTACCCTATATCAATTGATACGATTGACTGGTCCCAGGAAAGCAACGAAACGATAAGTGAAAAAGATAGCTCATTAATTCACTCGTAAAAACGTCGACTAGAAAGATGGGCCGAACACTTCGAAGAACAGTTCAGCTGGCCTTCTACAACACAGCCTGTGGAGATAATGCATACAGGCGAGTGGAATGTAAATCTTGATCGCCCGTCGGAAGAAGAAATAAACCACGAAATATCCGTACTAAACTGTGAGAAGGCACCAGGACCGGACGGTCTCTATCCAGCCTTCTTCAAAGAAGGCGGAGAACCCCTGATGACCCATCTGACAAAGCTTGTTGGTGCATATGGAACGAAGAGAAGGTGCCTGCAGAATAGGACATGTCGACAGTTATCCCCATCTTCAAAAAGGGTACGCGGACTCTGTGCGAAAACCACCGTGGCATCAGCCTGTTAGCTGTGGCATCGAAGGTGCTTTCTGGTCGTATTTTTTGAAGGTTGACTGAACACAGGGAGAGACAGATCCGTGAAAACCAAGCTGGGTTCCGTCCTGCAAGAGGATGCATCGATCATATCTTCACCCTCCGACAGATTCTGGAACAGCGACGCTGCTTCCAGCAACCAACAATGGTTGTGTTCCCTGACTTGAAAGTTGCCTTTGACTCTGTGGACCATCAGGCACTATGGCAGTGTGTATGAAGCAAAGTTGTCCCCCATAAATTCTTGGCCCTCCTTAAGGCGTTATACGCCAACTCCCACGGCCGCGTGAAGGTCTACGGTAAGCTCTCTTCTGAGTTCACCACATCAAGTGGTGTCAGACAGGGCTGTCCTCCCTCACCTTTCCTCTTCAACTTCGTCATTGATGCGATCATGGAAGACTCTTTATCTGTTCCTGTTGCCTGTGGCGTCGAAGTGCTCCCCGGCTGCCCGCTCACAGATATCGAGTATGCAGACGACATAGCTCTTCTTGGATCTGATGCCGTGGTAATGCAAACAATATTAAATAAGCTAACTAATTCCGCCTCACGGTTCGCAGTGAGTTTCACACCTGCAAAGTGTAAGTGCTACTGCAAGACTGGGTGAGCCCGAACCCTAGCCTCATGCTTGCGGGTGAACCGAATGATGTAGTAGACCAATTAGTTTATCTAAGCAGCGGTACTAGTCCAGGTGTTCAAGCCAAGATGATATTTCCATCCGAATTGGGAAGGCCCGAGTAGCTTTTGTGAACCTGCGTCACCTATGGCGTAGGCGTGACATCAGCTTGTCCGTTAAGGGTCGAGTTTATAATGCTGCGGTGCGGATCAGAAACCTGGCCGCTGCGTGCCGAGGACGTAAAAAGACTTTCAGTGTTTGACCATCGATTTCTTCGGAACATTGCCCGAGGCTGGTTGGAACCGTGGATCAGCAATGCTGAAGTACTTCGAATGGTATTCGGAAGAAATAACTCACCCACGATAGATGAACTGATCACACAACATAGGTTGCGCTGGCTTTGTCACGTGGTGCGTGTGCCAGTCCACCGACTTCCCCGAAGAGTTCTTTACACACAACCACGTGAAGGGTGGAGACGAGCCAGAGGCGGTCAAACAATGACTTGGCAGCGAAATATGGAGCCATTACCAGCAAACTCAGCTGCACTGGTCATTGCCGTCTTCCTGTATGGGGATCCCGAGACGGGTCACATCAATGAGTAGAGACATTCTCAGACATGACCCAGTCGCGCCCTCAATGGCGCTCGTGCATCCAAGCTATTGCCTTCAATGCATAGCTCCCTTCCCAATTCCCCCACTCAACAGTCTACTGACACTCCTGTATTTACGCAACAATTCATCAGCTCCAACGCGCATCTACCTACCCCATCTCCCCAAGTCATCGGTGAACGAAACTGTGGCAGCAACCACTGTACGACAAGTGCATGGTTCTTACAGCTGACACATGACGACGATGATGATGATGATGATGATGATGACGATGATGATGATGACTGAGACTACAGTGAGTCCATTCGTTTCCAGTATCGTGTTAGTCGAAGTTTCATACATATCAATTAGCCGCACTTTGCTCCACTCATTTTTCCCTAAGGAATGATCTACTGAATTAACCCTAATTTCAAAAGCATTCTAGCAAACCAAATGAGTTTCCACAAGTTTGTGTTTATCATGCACGGATGAGCGTGTACTACCTGTTTAACATGGCTGACCATCAGATACAAATAGAAAGGCCTGCTCCAAAATCAAAATTGTTGTTACCTAAAGCATCTCGTGCTGCACTTTCCCGTATACATTTTGCAACAACATTTTTTGATCAAGTTAATTTTGTTTCACTATACACGTTGCTAATTCCACCATCCTCATGGGGACATAGTCGAACATGTTTTAATGAGGATTTTCCATCATTCAGCGGAATGATTACTGTGATTACGTAGTAATAATGTTGATGCACCACTGGTTAGAGCAGCGTGTTTTGCGTATGTGAAGTGAGCTGGAGAGGAGTTGTCGACTGGATCAATGAAGTAGCCACAATAACATTTCGCACTTTCTTAAGACACGTAATCCTTTGTAAATGCTCAGCGTACCGAATCATAACTAATAAAAAACTCAGTGGACGGTTGTTTCGCATGCTGTCTCGACAATTTGAACAGCAAATAAAATCGGCACCGTTGGGTAGACCAGAAGCAATCCGTTACTATTTAAAGTAGGCTGCCGATTGCACTCATGCAATCAGCATGAGGGATCAGCTGCACTCTGCACTCTTCTACTGTCCCATGTCGAAAGCACAAGAGTCATCGCATGAGGCTCACCTGAGAACATAATGCGGTAGAAGTACATTGATTGCAGTTTTTCACCAACAGGTCATTTTCCTGAACAGTTATATTGAAAAATCCAGCGGACAAGCCGAATCTAACCGTTTGGAGGAGCAACCATTCATGTATAGAGACAAGAACTTACTACTGGTTATTTCACCTGATTTGTGTGAGCTTTTTCTTCTGGCGACATCAAATGACATCAACCAGCTATGCTACTCGTTCACATGAGTAGAATGAGAAATTTAAGTTCAGATGTTACCAGCAGTGCGGCTGACAGAGTGTAAACATACTGCCCGCCATTCATTCTACCAATTCAATAACTCAATGAATTAGGGCAATGGACGCATCTAGATCTTAAGGACCTGGATATTTTAACATTTATATCGACCGGCTGAAAGTATTACAGCTCACAGGTAGGTATCTTTTCCTCCAACAACCTGTAGTGAAATTTTGACCAGTTTAAGGAAAACTGCTTCAGGTTGTTAGACCGCTAGCTCTTGATGGCAATGTTCATAGCTCAGTTACCGTAGCCTTTGGTTTGTCCACTGAGCTGGGCCGTTTGTTTGCGTTACTTCGTTTGCCACACAGTTTTGATAGAGCTTGGGCCTCTATTGCCCTTCTGTGATTAACTTCGGATGACAGTAAATTCCCACGCGGACATTCGTGGAAACTTTCATTGTTGAGAGAAACGATATCAAACTATATCATTTTAGTATAAAGCCGTATTTATTATTCGCAAGGAATCGATAGAATCAATTATTAGCACATTTAAAATCGATTGATGCATGGACCTATCTCAAAATTGATATGACTCTGCATTTTTTGTGGTCAAAAGGATTCTGTTTCGAGAAGCTGGCGCCTAAAACATTAAACATCTATGTGGAATAAAAAACTATTATGAAGGTGGAACTCACCCATGAATAAATCATAGTCCACAGTTTTCTCATAGAAGCAAAACAGCGCCTAAGATGCAAAGATGCAAAGAGCTTAAAATGTGAAGTCTGATGTTCAATATATAACTGCACCAAAAGATATACAGCCGTTGTAAATCTTACGCTTTTTAGGTATCATTTCAATGCCATGCTGATAACAGTGTTGCGAATTGCGTGTGGGAACAATGGCTAAAGAAAGACGAGGAACGGTACAATGAGAATCAAGTTCTTCGTGTTTTTTTCTTACAAATAGAAACAAAGCGTCATAATCAATCGCTAGGTTTACACACATATATGGGCTACAGATTTGAGCGCTTAATTTGTATTTGAAAACGAATGGCCTGTCCTCCCTGGTATAAAGTAAGTAATTGTTTCTAGCTGCCTCTTTGTTACCCTGCTTCTACAAGCTGCCTCCAAGGAGGAGAAGTGGATCTTTGGAGCCAAGTTGCACATTTCAAGCCAGATTGCGTTCTGTTCCTCAACGCCTTTTCATGTGTTCTATTCATTATTGTGGGTACTTGGTTATTTTGTCCACTGGATTTAGCTTTGCTTATCTGAATTTAGTGAGGCGAAACTGATAGTGTCATGTTATGGTTATTAGCAAAGACAAAAGATCACCACTAACAAAAATAACACGCATGCTGCACATGCGGCTCTGCTCTAAACATTCAGGTTATTCAGTTTTGATGGATCGAGCGTAATTCCTTCCAAGCCACTGTGTTGGCAGTATGAGAAGATTTAGAAATTTCAATCCAGATTTTACCTTACTGTTTGTCCGGAAGGCTGAGAAAATACGCGGGGTTTTTTCACCTCTATTGGGAGTTATCAGCAATGCCCATTTCAGTCTTTAGGCTATCAACAAAATTAAAGGAACCCAGAAGGGATACTATCACACAGCGAGTAGCAGCCATTTCATCTAAGAAGTTGTTACTCGAGAAACAAGTCGACACATGACCACATGAGGTAAATTCCGTGACTGAAGAATGAATGTTGCTATATCCTGTCCAACCGATATCACACTGGCGATCAGCCGGCAGTCTTCGAACCGTTCATTCTTCAACTCCTATCCCGGAGGTTGCGGGTTCGATTCTTCCTGGACGAAATCTTGACACCTCACTTGTTCCTGTCTAATTGCTCGGCGCTACCAATAATACGGGCCAGAACCAACCAAAAATCATTGTCTCCTTTCCAATAGTTTAGTCTATAACCCACGTCTAAAATGATATCTTAACTGTGTTCTTGCTCAGAGTGTATGGCTTTCAAGCAGCCCGTCAGGTGGTCTTTTTTCATTCGTTTATAAATAGGCATGTTGGTGGCGACTTTTTGTTGATCAGTGCGAATGAAATGTACGCAGTCACCAGTATACAGTTCTAACCCTGGGTCAATCCTGTCGCCATTCTGACCGCAGACTACAATAGTCGAACACTTACCCTTATTTCGGTCTTATTAGAAAATCAGCAAAAATTTTTCCCCTAAGAACTCCATTTTGTCCTCCAGTTACACCTAATCAACTTAATTTGCCTGCGAGGCTTATGGTCTGTTATTGTTTCCGCCTAATCTGTTGTGAGTAGGATTCCGGTCGGTTCTGGAAGCGGGAAGTCGGGGCACATTAACGTCATTTGGTGAAAACAAGCGAATTAAATTTCTGAAATTTATCGGTTTTGGAAAGTAAATAGGAATTACCAAGACGAGAGATTTTTCGGACAAACACCTTACCGGATTTGTAAGGAAAGAGTAGAAATGCTAAAGAATATGTATCCCGCGATATTTTACCCGTCTCACTGGTAACTCAGCACCACAAACCCACTTTAGCCGGATAAAAAGTACATTTTTTCTTACATACAATAGTGGAAACAACGTATACTCATTTCCGTGTACGATCTATTTAAGCCGTGTTGAGCGTACTGAATCGACACGGCACGCGCAATAGAACGAAGATTACGTGATCAACAGCTTCAAGGTCATCCACGACGAAAACTAACACGCGAATACGCAAAGTGATGAGGTGATAATTTAGTGTTTATAAGCTGCGACAGTGAATTTTAAGCAGCAAGTAGTGTGTATTTCCAGACAGTTGTATTGATCTACCGATCGCTCGTACGACCTGCTGATTGTTCCTTTCAACACACGGGCTGTACTTAGGGATGAGTTGCCGGGTCAATTCTGACCTGAGCTAAAAAGCCAGCATCTTCGTTGCAACTTGTATTGTTAACTTAGATAGATGTGTTTTCCCCGTGCCTAATACGAGGTGTTTTTTAATGTCCTTTTTAACCCCTTCATGCGCCATCTATCTCTAAGTCAAACTGGTCTCAACTGTCCTCAGTTACCATCCGAGCAAACATTGTGGCGTATTTTACCGCTCTGATAAAAAAACTGATGTACAAACTTTGTGGCCGCTAGCAGCTATCTGTTTGCTTATCTTTTGTGTAATATCACACAGTGAAAAGCAACAAAATACAGCGCATAATCGAAAGGAAAAAAGAATAACATTAGAAGGTTGCGTAACAACGTGACTTGAGGATGATCTTTCCAAAGATGCTGCATGCCACTACTGGTTTTGTCCTCTCTTTTGAAAGAACATTCTGACACCCTTATTACTTGCTTTGTTTTGCTCCTTCCCCATACGTTAATCGTTATTTGCGCCATAACATCTACTTCAATTTTTTCGTGGCTTCAAAAGTAATTCAATGTTACTGGCGGCGTCGTGATTTTAATTCGATTTCGTTGTGTTTCATGTTATAGATTGTACGATCATGTGTATGTTTTGTACGGCCAGGCAGTTGTTCAAGGTCAGGCAGTGATCGTACTTGTTTCGAATGTACAATTTATCATGTATTCGTTTATTTCAGTTCGAAAACGAGGAATCCTCTACGTTTATAGGGTTATTTGGGTCGCCGCACGAGTGGTGTAGAATCCAACGGCTATAGAAAACAAATGAACACAGAACAAGGGTTTGGTGATATAAAATAGAGAACTGATAATATATCACCATCTGTTGCAGGACACTACAATGTCGGTAGGTAACTCGAACCATTTGTGTGATGTGCCTCTGGTGTGCCTCCAACCTCTCAGACAACATGCACCAGTACCGCTAAAACTCTTTGATAAGTTTCCACGACCCACAGGCTTCCATACGCCCACAGGTGTTGGAACACAAGGATGTTAGAATTTTGATGGAAATCTTCGGCTAATCTTTGAAGCATGCATATTGTCACAGAGCATACCAATCAACCGAATCGAAAGCTGAACTTATACCAAACGTACTAGATGTTGGCCTTCTATATGTATGGCGGTACCTGGGATGGTTTGGCCATGTAAATATATGACCGATACATCTACTGCAGGGACAAAGCCCCGCTAAATTCGCACGCTTCTGCTTCTTGCAAGTGCTGGTAAGCCTGTACCGGATGATAACTGTGGGTAATTTCGAAACAACAGAGACTGAAATGATACCTCAAATTCAAAGACGGGAATAACGCTGTACCTGCGAGGTTGCGAATCAGCTATTTCTGTATCAATGTCGTTGAGATGAGTAACGATGGTACTCGAGCCCAAAAAATTTGCCGCTGATGATACCCGCTTCCCTTTCTACACACCATGTATGAATGTCCCTCTTCCTTTTAATTGAGGAGTATTCTCCTAATTTGGTCCAGGACAACTGCGTAGTCATCCTAGCCAGCAAACTGTTTGGGAGAAAGTCAACACTTCTCAAATCTTTATAGTTTAAAGAAGTTTGGAAATTCTGATCAACATCTTGTTACGCAAGTAAGGTTAAACTATGGTAAAAAGCATTCTTTGAAATGGTCATTAATGCGCAGCTCACGAACCTCACTCGATATCTTCTACTATCTCACCAAGTTGCTGCTGTCGTGTAGATCTACTGAAACATGATCGCCTGAAGAGAGGTGGATAGTAACTTATTGAAAACAGGTACCATTATGGTCATTTGATCCGGTAATATTAGTCGTCCTCTCCAGAACCCGAAAATTTGGATTGCGCTGCAGTATAATTTGTCCTTCCTAGTAAAGCAGGCGTGACTAGTACTCAAAAAAACAAGCCTCCTGGCATTTCCAGATAAGCAGAGTTCATCAGATCTTGCCTATCAAGCCAACCAGTTCTGCTTTCACTCGACACAAGACCGGCATTCTCCAAAGCTTTTGAATAAACCTAGCAAGGGCTGTGTTGTAAGATTAACTCAGGATTTGTCGGTATCTTTGCTCTCCAAATGAAAAATTGTGCGTACAGCATTACAAGTTCATTTTTCAACCTACTTTGCACTTTATAGTCAAAGTCTCCTTGTTCGAGACGAAGGTCACTTCACTGAGTTCTTCTGTGTTAGGTGGGTCATTTTTATCCCATTCAAGGAGAGTACAACCATGAAGCACACGAACTTCCGCCCTGCCCAGTTCCATTTCGACCGCGGACGACACTTTTCTGTCTTCAAACGGCAGTTTCTGTTAGCCGGAATAATGGACATATGGAAAGCAAGCTGTTAAGAAGATCGATTGTCAATCAGCAGAGACAGATCACGGCAAGCCGTCTTCTGCCTGCGTGCAGTCATGGAAGACATGCGATGTGAAACATATCGATCAAAGTAGCAAACGTATACCGTATCGATTTTTGCAACACATGGTCAACAATATTCGAAAAAACTGGTGTCTTATTGTTTAATGACAGTGAACGAAATGAAGCTATTAGGAAGCCTGATATACATTTTTAACACTATTTAAAAGGAGGCTGACAATTAAACAACAGTAAAAGTTTCGAAACGCACGGATATCAGTGGTGGCCCGCTTGGTGTCAAGGGTGTGAACAGGAAACTCTAACGCAAGTGCTTGGGTTCCTAGGCCGTTTTTATTGTTTCTAACCGGAAGGATTAAAATTTTCATCTCTTCAACAACTTCCCAGCTCCAAAGGAACCCAATGTATTTCTTCGCTTTTGGAAAAGTCTTGCTTGAAGAAAGTCAAACATATACATTAAACAGCATTCACAGTCTTCCTATTTGATCAGATGTTGATATAACGAACCACATTTGGGAAGGACACTTGAGCCTATCAGCCTCATACAGCAGGACTATTTTATGTAAAAACCTACGTGGTTTTTCCTACTTGCCGTCAGGTTCATACGCAAAGTTCATCGCGATTAACTTGATTACTTACAACTTCACAGATGTCCGCTACGCCGTTGTTCTCTTGAATGAACTAGGTTATTCTACTTGCTACACGCTATTTTCGGAGGTGACATAAAAGTCCTTTGTGTGGCTCTTAGGTCTGCATACTCAGTTTGCGTTGCACACCGGAAGAAGCTCAACTTACTTCGCCCTCGAGTCTTGGAGGCTGCACCATCAGGATAAGCCCGCCAGGTACACCACATTCCAATAATGCTTCAACACAAGTATAACAGTCCAGATTGTATCCGTAAACAATAATTTTGTTCTCTTCATTAAAGCATCCCTCTAGATCTTCCGTACCGATTCTCCGGCTGCCCTCATTATCGGAAAGACTGGGTTTCAAATATTCCACTCTTTTCTTTTTCCATTCAGGCACATTGAGTTCATCCGTACTCAGGTTGGTTAGGTATGTTGTGCGGACCCAGTCCACCACATTGGAGGCATCCACCCAATCGTTGATTAGAAACAGGTTTTTTGGTCTTGAAGCCGTCGGGTAGTTGACTGGTTTAAGGTAAATTAAACCGGATAAAATCAGTGAGCAAAGAAATTTCGTGGAAATTGCGAAATAATGTACAAATAAATTTGAGCTTGAGGCACTGAAGCACCTGCATAAACTCGAAAAATGCCAAAGCCAGCATGTGAAATATCCTTTTGTTTTTCATTTAATTCGTGATTCCTAGATAATGTCCAATTCGTGCAATTTCAATGCATACTAAGGCGAAAGGACGTGTGTAAACATTTCATTAACGACCTGGGGAAGTTATTAGTCAAATTTCAAAGTTAACAAAAACCGAGTTCTTTCGAGCCTTTTGAGATTTTGAATTTAGTGCGCAATAAGGAAATGATAAATCGGTTCATTTAGATTGGCCAGCCTGATTTTAAAAAAATTCAAACGATACAGGCTGAGCACAAAAGAGGGAGTGTGACCAATTTCAAGTTAGACTGAGTCCACTAGTAATGAGGATTTTGTGTACAGTTGGTGAAAATGCAACGCGGAGGGACGGTTGGAATTATCAAGGAAGAGTGAATCATGGAGGCTACCATTTTCTCCTACATTTTGGCCCATATTACCCATAGCATTTTCACACGCTTTATTTTCGTTGATAATACACGCGGAAGTGATTGATGACGTATGGGTGGAATGCCAATGCAGTTATCAGTCCGCACACTGAACCTGACCCGTTTTCAACGATAAATTTGTTCTCGAGGTTGATCCGCACTGGGTCAGTAGTTAGTGGAACTTCATCACCTTTGGTAGCAGCAAATTAGCATCACATTTGCTCAACAGCGGAATTTTTGTGATAGGAGAAGCAAGCGTTAATTTTTACTTTGAAACTGTTAAGGCGCTTCTTTGTAAGAAACCTCTGTCCAGGAGAACTCTTGGTGGAAAAAAGTTTTACGCCTTATCTTCTCACTCCCTGAGTCATCTATGCCAACAGAATCAACTAGTAGTTAAGTAGGAATTGCGGAAAAACCTTGTGGGCTGGGACTCATCCTATTAACTTGTAGGAGTGAAATAGACAGCGTTCTGCGCATCCAAAAGCAAAGATTCATCGCGGAGTAACCGTAGTCACGCGTGTTTACACAGTAAATACTCTGCTGTTGTGTGAACAAGTCGAATATCATATGTGCTGCAGGCTCACTCAGGAAATCAGTAGTTACTGACAAAACATATTGAAGCAATGTATAATTCAGAAGAAGCGCACTCAGCGTCCGCAATCATAGGTCACACCCAGTCCGAAGTTTAAACAGTTTCGACCGAAGTCTTACCCAGGCGTAATCACCGAGCCAGTGAACAGCTGTTTTACTCTAGCTCAGGTCACAACTACTGCGCTGCTCGCAAAACTATGTATACAGACAGCTGACTAGTCATGAATATCGAAGTGGTCTGATGTAAAGATGTGAAACATTACCCGTCCATTCACGTCGGGCAACGTGCAGTTCTAAATTGTCACCTGATACAAACCAGGGCGCCTCCAACCAACTGTTCGCTGGAAACTAGATTGCTGCGTTCAATCGAATCGAAATTTTCGTTCAAGGTTAATTCATACTAACGCGCTAAAAAAATACGTAAAACTTAATTTAGCCATGCATGCTCAGCTCACATTGTTCCTGTTCCGTGATACACACGTCCCTGAGACCAAGTAAGGAGGATATTTAAAAACACCGGCGTGCAATAAATCTTTGTGCTCAAGTCAAGGAAGCATGCCTACTCAGCCCAGTCAAATGTGGCCACTTAGAAATATAAACAACCTGTTCCGCCCAAAAGAATTACCCTCGCTGTCAGACCGAGTTGCTGATAACATTGGAACAATCGCCAATCCGGATGTTTTTTGGAAACTTTCCGGTTTCATCCGGAATACTTCCCCTGAGTCTCTTGCACGCAGTGCAGCACTGGATGTCATCCCGATCTTCACGGTTGGTCTCTCGGCAACACGACGGTTCTGTCAGTTTCTTAGTCGTCCTTTGAACGGTTTTCCGGATTTCACGTTCATGAACCCGATGACCGAAAAAAGTCGATTGTACTGAGTCAACAAGTAAAAGTTTATGGAGATCTCCGGAAAAAGGATACTAGTCTAAAGTTGCGAAGCGGCAATTCACAGTCCTTATGATTATCTCCTCGGTTCAGTTAAGATGATTGGAGCATTTCACTGCTAATTTTTCAAAATAATGACAAGTCGATATGTGGTAACTATTGGAGGATGATTGGAGCATTTCACTGCTAATTTCTCAAAAATGATGACAAGTCGATATGTGGTAACTATTGGAATCTCGGCCCACTCAACTGAATAGTTAAAATCTTCGTGATATCTCTGATAAGTGTGACCACTGTTTTTGTCCTAGTGAGCGGAAATTCCATTCATCTCATGCCTTATAATAAAATATTGCTTTTGCCTTGAAAGGTTGTGCCGTATTGTAAGATAGAAACTACACATACTTCTCATCATGATTCGATGGCAGAACTTCGGAGTTTAGGCTTACATATATTGTGGTAATTCTACTGGCTTTGATTCACGTAGCATAGAACGACATTTGTATCCTCTATCTCCAGTCCTCTGTAAACAAGACCTCAAAGGTATCCAGGTCATTCAATTGCGACTACGAAGACGTGAGGATTTTGTAGAGTAGTCGTAGTTCTATATCGAATACGTCGGTGATGTCCCCTGTTTGTTGGGAGCCTGAAGATCTTACTTGGACTGGCATATAACCACCCGATTTACTGGGACTCGAAATCAACCTCACCAAAACATCCTTCGCCGACTGATGGCCGGCTGAAACGGCTTTCGAACAAGCCCGAGAATATACAAAATCCGGCTCTAAAATTCATCACAGCCGTCAGGCCTTGAAATACACCAAGGGTCACGTGTTGTCTAGCATGTTAAAACGGCAGTAAGCCTTGACCAAAACAACACATAAAACGGACAGCTAACTAGCATCTTAACACTCTCCCTAAGTTTTAACGCACCTTCATTTAAATTTCGGAGTTTGGTTGCCTGCATGAAATTTTCGGTGAATATTTAAATCCACCAAATCACAAATTAAGTTTATGAAACATCCTACGCAGCTCTCAGTAGACTCAAAAAAAGTTGTTTGGTCTCACTAGCTACGCGAAATTGTATGCAACCACCTACGTGAAATATGCCAGATGTTTGTAGCATACGCTCCATCCACAAACAGACTAGGAGCTTCAATTTCAATAATATGGTGGCAAACAAGAATTCTACAAGCAGTCCACAAAAACTGGTCTTGAATTCCATAGCGTCGGTACAGCCCAAGACTGGACGTTGCTCATCCAAATACATGAAAACGAAGTTTTCTCTCTAGGTTCAGCAGAATATGCTAGAGGTCCAAAGTTGCTTCACTCCGGAGTCTTGCAATTAGTGTATGCAATATGCCTTAGAAATCCGTGAATGTAGTCGATTCTCCTTGTCTCTCATTTCGTCTTCTAATTTGATAAGGTTTGCCTTCCCATTCATTGGCTATGAAGCCAGTTGCAAAACGAGGACGTGCAGGATTTCTGAAATTAGGTCACTGTCACAACCTGTTTACAGACGTGTTCGATACGTTTTCGTCCTATGCATCCCCAGTCACAGTCTAAGGGAGGAGAAAGTAAGCTGTTTATGAACATGTGATCACAAAACCTTGAATATACAGTGCCCGATTGGAAAACCTATGAGACTGGCGCTATACGGTTGCCAGACTTCGTATTCTCCCCGACATCAACATCACATTCAAATAAAGCGCACAAAATGCAACAAGATAACTCCACTACGTAGAGAAAATTTCTCATTCCGCTACAAAAAAAGATGAGATCGCATTTCCATTTGGAAGGTTAAAACAAGGGAACTTTTATTTCAACATAAACTATAGTTTTCATGCTAACATCTTTAGTTCCGAAATAATATTCTACCGCTTGTCATGGAGGCGGTAGCCAGTTTAAGGGGACCTATGCAGGGTCCGAATGGAGTTCCTCAGAATGGCAGTCTGTAGTCTTAGCTAGCCAGGCTTGTCTCACTGGGTGCATAATACTACGTTTCACCGTCTTCTTCAGCAAAGCCCGGTAAAATCAAGGTGATCCAAACGGTCAGACAAGATTAGATATATAGCGCTCATTCTGGATTAAAATGGTGGAGAAACGGACGAAATTGGCCGTATTAGAAGGCCTCTGTACGATAAAGGCAAGAGCAGTCTTTCTCTCTCGATTAAATGCACATCTATAACATGTATAAGAAAAGTTTTAAGTGTGTAAAGGCTAGCAAATAAACGGAGTTCTCCTTATCATTATTACAGAAACCAAAAAATTAACGTATATCATCTGCTAACTGAGTTAACAGAATATAATCAGCAAGTATTGTAGCATAAGACTAAATGGACGAAACAACCGCGATCAGCCGAGAAATTAATTATTTAGGTACTGTTCTGATTCCTCCCACATCCCACCTTGATACGACAGTTGGATTGCTTGTTACTGAAAACCTTTTAGCCCACATGGTGATACGGGTTTCTGAAACAAACCTACTGACTATTCGTAACCGTTTTCTCAGGATTCTTATGCCCGACACGCAAGAAGCCTTTTAAGAACTGCATTAGAAAAATTTAATATCGAAGCGAGCGAGTGGTTCGCTTTCCCGACAGCACCGTCATAACTACTGAACCAATTATCCCAGTAACGTTCCTGCGTAATATTTTTAATGGTCAAAAAGTGTAGCAATTATTATGAGCATGAACTCTCCAAACACGGACACAATAGTTCTTACTAAAGGTATCAGTCTACCGAAGAGCTAGTTTAGATTAGCATTGTATAGCTTACTTCGATATCCTGGGTATGGGATTATTTTACTATCCATACTTCTGTGTTAGTCACGACTGGGATAGTGGAGATAATTGGGACACTCAGTATTCCTTCATTTGGTCTATTCTCGTTAGAAAAAGATACAGGACTATGTTTCCCGATTCTTTTGCCATACACAAGTGGTTTAAGGGCACATGTGATCGCCAACATTCTGTAGGCACGAACACAAGAAGAGCGAATGGTGTATAATTACACCCATTGCATGTCACGGCACTTGCAAGCTTCTGAAGAGATCTTTTCGGTCACTTACCACTGGCAAAATAAACCTTTTCGTCAGATCGCTAATAGGCCCTTGTTACCCATTTCCATACAGTAAATTTGTAGATATGTTCATCTCAAGGATCACGTCTGTCGAGACTAATTGATAATTTCGGCTCACAAACTAGCATAGAAAAAAGTTCTTCCTACAAATCAAACGTAAAATCGATATCCTGAAATAACAACCATTATAAGGAACACCCATTAGTGGCACATTTCGGCACCTGTTACTGAAGACATGAATTCCGTCCACCAGGGGCTAATCCAAACAGTTTTGATTCGCCAAAACCAGTGTTTCTCAATGGTGCATTTCAAATGACACGAGTTGATTTCTTACAGACTGATTTTATATTCCCATTACCAGCAACCCGAGCACTGTGATGTGTTCGCAAAAGAACCGGAAGAAACAAATTTTGGCGAATAAACAATTTGAATTTGTCTCAGTGATGGTGGTAGGTCTCATTTATCTACCATTCCGCGCCTGTTTGCATATCAGGTCTATCCTCCAATTAATTTGGCGTTGTTTTACTACAATGAAGCAGCGATGTTCAGCTGTGAATTTCTTTTCAACACTAAACATAAGGAGAAGAAGGATGAACATGACACTTCAGTACATAGCAAGTTACTCACGCGAGAATCGACGGGTTCTTCTGAAGGGGGTTTCGTAGGGACTCGGTTCTTTTATCTTGTCATCCGTCCCCGGAGAGCAAATGTGGTATTGTAGTCCAGTTGTTATCACCACGTAGTCGAAACTTAGACGTTTTTTGTGGTCAATAGTGATGAATTTAAATTTTCTTGACGACGTTGAGAATGGCAAGGGGTGGAATGAGGAGAATAGCAAAATCACTTGCGAAAAAGACGAATTTAAAGTAATCAGAACGAATAAAAATTGAATGCACCCTCATTCCATGCCCAAGCGAAATGGTAGGACAGTTTACTTACACTCATCTCCCCCTAATAACAACTATAAATGGTCTCTGCTAATAAGTTATTTCCAGCCTTAATTGCCATCTTCGAACATTCTTCTGCAGAACTTAGAGCGTATGACCAAAATCAGATTTGAAGCTCCCCTAATGTACCGAATTTGAGTCATAAGTAAAAGACAACAGAAACCTAAAAAGAGTGTGATTCTGCACATTTTACCATGAAGTCTCATAAGATCAGCAACAAACCGCAATGTCTCTATTTGGCCTAGCACATAATAAAAGAGAATTGGAGACTGCAGTTGGATAGGCTGTACTAATCCCTGCAACACCTACAGTGCTTGTCTTTTAACGGTAAATATATTACTAACTGAACATTACTTATGATGGTTTCCTGGAAGAATTAGTTATGTTTGTTTTAAAAAACCGTCCTGAAATTGTGACTTCTCAGCTGGTTACAAGCCATCCTTATTTGATTGAAAAATAGCCATGCTTCCCCTAGCCCGTAAATCAGGAAGACTCTGCATCATGTGTGGCAGCAGAAAAAACGGACGTCGAACCTCCTGATATACATTCACCTTTCTAAAGGGGTGGTTTGTTCCAGTTGTTAATAATTTATTGTGAATATGTCTAGTTTCTCACCAATAATAGTATGGTACCGCGTAGTCGGTAGCCTCTTCAGTCGGCAATCGAGGGTGGCTAAAACCTCGATGATTATCCTTAAGTGATCATTCAGATGAAGTTTAAAGAACACTGACCATGGACAGTAGGCCACTTCTAGAATGATCGGTACTGTCTTGTCGGATATATAGCATTCATTGTGTTCTAGGTTGGTCAGCAACCTCGTGCGAGTGTTACTATTCTGCTTATCTGAGTGTTTCCGCACAAAAACGACCAGAAAAAGAAGTCTTGGAAATGCGTATGATGTCCATTTTTGTTATTCCAGAAGATAATACACTAGAGAAAGCTAGACTAAAGGCATGAATTAAAAAAGCACAACACGGACTTATAAACTGTAAGTACTAGTACAAGACAGAGTTCCAAGAAATGTGGCGTTCAAAAGAACTTTCATAAACTTTCTGCATACGTCTCAAAACTTTGTTCATACCAACCATGGTTAAAAGTCATTCGAGCATTGTGAGGTTCGCTTAGTTAAGCTGCAAAAAACTAAATTAAAACGGATTATCCTTTTTGAATTTAATAGCAGAATCATCAGAGGTTTTCCAAACGAAAACACTACATCCAATTTTACACCTCCCGTAAACCAATGAAATATAATACAGGAAGATTATAAATATCTATGTTGTAACGCAGAGTGACCTGCAAGGTATAAAATAGGGTTTGATACGGGCACCCGTTTGCTCATGAAACGTCAATTATTTACCAGATTCCGCAAATCGATGCGACCGGGTCAAGCAAGTATTAACGCTTGCTGGTAGAGGGTAATCTTTCAGCATGTGATTAACTGATCAATATTGAATTCCAGAAACAGGTTGATTTAAACAAAAGTATAATTTTGTGTCGGTAATGGAGAATAGAATTCACGGAGGTAGACATCGTGCACTAGAACGGTATTCACCAGATGTCGGAAAACACAAGGGCTTACGGAATTGCGGTGTGGTGGTTCTAACACGTAGTACTTTAGGCCGCGAAGATGTAAATGACGTTGATAAATCGTGGAAGCAGAAAGCGCTGAACGACAGCAAATTAGCTCAAAAGCATAAGAGACATAACTTTTAAGCCCATCAATAAAAAAGCGCGAAAGTGGGATCTTCATGAAAAGGGCTTGGAGATGGAAATACCATGTGAAATCACGGAATATCGTGATTCCAAAACAAGAATTCTAGTGAGCGAAGTGAGGCTAACAGTGATTGGTGAGAATTCAGCAAAGAAATCATGCCATTTCATTAGGTTGCTGTTGCAAGTTTCTGTGCAGAGTGAAATCAAGATGGTTGTAGCTAGCCGCACTGTTTTTGGGGTGTTTATTTTGAATGACAGATCCTCGGACAGATGCCAGATCCTCGACATACAGGTTGAAGAAAGAAATAAAGGAGAAAACACCTCGCGATAGACTACCAAGAGTTGTGAGAGGAAAAGAAATTGGACCATTAGCAGAAGTGAACTGAGCACGGCTAGCATAATAGCTTTGAATCGTACTGAGCTTATAGGTCCTGACTTCTTCTTCTTCTGGAGCAGAAGTTTACTATCGTCACTACCAAAAACACTGAGAAGACCAAGAAACGGTAAAAAATATGGACCCAGTTTTTCTGTTAGGTCCTGAGGCAACCGAATACATCAAGTCCTCGATTGAACCCTGGATTCCGCACAACAATATGTGCGCAAACCAATGAAGGCCAGTGATTAATAGGGTGAGAAGTATTCTACGAACCAGCACCTTTCTAAACAGCTCAACGAACACGGGTACACAAGACACCAGTCCAAACTTTCTTTGGCATTAGAGTTATTCTTGCCATCAACAAACATCAGGATATTCCCCCAAGGTCTGTGTTTGATTAACTGAAAAAGTCTGAACACTCATCCGAGTATGTCCACAAAACTGTGCGATGTAGGATCTAAATCTCAGTACAAGTGAGTTACAGAAATGAACAGAAAGTCAGGCTGTAAATCAACAGTTCATTGTTAAGCTCCAAAAACAAAATTGATTACCCGTTAGTTGGCTCCCGCCAAAACAAGTGGACTGAAGGGATGGACAAATGATGCTACGCATGCCGGCCATGAAATTTAGCCGAAAGCAAACGACCAACTTTGATGCGAAGTACAATAATTGCATTAATCTACCAAGCAGGTGATATGGTGAAAGTACGCACCGGAAATATAATGGAAACTTCTATGTATTTAGATACAACATTTCAGCTACGGCTTATGAACAAAGGACACCTCAAAATGGCATATCTTGTGGCAAGTTTTGCTGTGGAAAAATAAAGGAAGTCTCTCAAGAATACAGGCATAAGCGCCGGACTCTCTGTAACTATACGGGTTGTCAATTAAAGTCCGTCGATCGCAAATGTTCGGCAAGTGGTCATTTTGTAGGAGACTCTCTCCCACAGCTTTGGTCCGCTATGCTTACCAACTCCGTCGTGTCAGACCGAAATTAATCGGCAATTCAGCAATGGCAGTACTTGACAGTATAGCAATGACAGTACAGGGCATCACGCATGCTGGGACTGCACACTTCTATGAAGTGTGTCATGCCTGTTGCTAGGCCAGCTAGGTATAAGGAAATTTCTATTCATTTGCCACTCAGCTCAAGTAGGTGCGGACACGCAAACATCTGAAGCCGGTTCATCACATCATAAACGTCAGTTGCGTAAAGCAAATTAAACAAGTTTATTAACTCTGTAACTTCCTCATTTGAAACCGTGAAGAACCACTGTGATTAACAAGAATACAGAGTACACCTAATGGACAGTAGGGAAAGGCAAAAATACAGAAAGAGTACACTCAGCTAAGTTATTTTCATTTACATTCAATCCTTCTTCTTTGTGGCAATCTACGACATCACGCGGCAGAACTATTAAACCAAAGGATGTTGAACTTATAGGTGCATTTGTACCCAACTTCCTGCCATATGCTCTTTACAACAAAAGACTGTGAAGCAATGTTTACTCATTCGAAACTAGTACTGGTTTATTGCGCCAGACCCTTGTTTTCTTTGACTCCAGTACGCGAGTGTATCTGTGATCAAACTGAAAGAATCCTGTTGGTGAATATCAATTATCTCGCTACAAATACTAATTCAATCTTATTCAATAGGCGAAGGTAGAAAACTACACCTCGCAAACTCGGATATGTGGTCTTCCTCAGTCTTGAGGATCCAGCTGCGTTCAGCGTGAGCTGGTGAAATGATGGTAACAGGCGGTGTGTATCCATACGCAGAACCGTTACCATAGAAGAATTTTTATGGCTGTCGATGGAATACTACCTGCATGGTTACTGAGATGTCTTTGATAGCCTACGACCGGTGTCACCCTTCCTGAGGATCATCAGATAGGCACAGTTCCCACGTTTTCGTCAATCCCATGTTCTACTTGAGCTCAAACTGGACCCATTTAGTGAAATATACTCATTTTTAAACTAACCTGGCTCCCACAAGACTAACTTGAATTCTAGGTAAATCTCTCGTTTATGATACGCTTTAACATGTGTGTCGCGCGCTTAAGTTTAAGTTGGCCTCACAAACAAGACAACGCGGTATGCTCTCTTTGTTTAACACTACCCTTAAAGGTAGCATGAGAAAATCGTAAAGGGAAACTCAGCTTAGGCTCTTATTAACAACAATGAAATTTGCAAATGACTGTATTTTACAAACTCCCTACAATATGGTGTCCAGGCAGAGCATAGGAATAGATACTGGTTGATTTTGCTCAGCTAATTAGCCCCAAAGGTGAGCTTTCGAAGAGTTTTCACAACTTCAGTCAAGGAGACGACGGTTTTACTCACGCTATATCTTTTCATCCCTTGAGAGGGATCACCAAAACCCTTAAAGAGTTGAAATGCTAGACATCAAATGCTACAAAGCGAATAATTTGTTGACATTCAAATGCAGGTTCATCTAAAGTAAATTCATTGGATGACTTACCTATCTATGCCGGTCAGCTTTCCACGAACCACATGCACGCAATGTCGTAATCCATATTGTCCAAGAACTTCAGTTGGATAACAGTGACTGCAATAATAACAAATTTGCAAGATTATCAGCTGTCAATATACGGTTAGGATTTCTTAAACGTGAATTCTTCCCAGAAAGAAGTATTCTAGCGGTTAGTCATCAGGACCAGAACAAATTGCGAATTTTTGGGATGCACGGCTTTGTCGATGAGCTTATGGATGTAAAACTCATCTGCAGATAAAAGCAGATGAGACGAAAGTTTGGCTTTGGATTTGTTTGCACTGACAATGTGTTCACCGGGAGCAAACGGTTTTCATTCGTCAAAAATGCCCTACCTCATATAAATCTGTGGCATTTGGATTAGACTGTAAATCCTGATCAATCATGGAGACCACAAGACTCCTGTGGCTTCCCTGCATCCTCGCAACGGACGTCGCCAACTATTCTGATCGTTGAGGGGCACTAGCCCTAGCCTGTATGGTAGAAATAAACGTACGCTGAACAGTATTTCAGCGATTTACAAGATCACACTTTCGAATCAACTTTTCTGTTGATCGGTCCTTTCAGTTTTTCCTAAAACTCTAAGATGTCGGAGAGATACACATGTGACTCTGCCGCAAGGCTGAATCAGCAAATCACAACAACGTTCTAATTTAGGACTTTTGCAGCATCAAGATGATTTTGAAGAAACTTTTCTTAGCTAAACCGCAGATACAAGTCGGATGTGTTTTAATTTCAACCATGTCAGACACTTCGAGGAGAAATTTTCAAACATCTGAGCCTTCCACTTCTGTACGAGGAACACTTTTTTTACCCGGACGGAAACGAACAGGTATTCTTTAAGGTTCACATATCCTTTTGGGCGCACCACAAAGAACGCACCCAGCTCGGTAAAAAGCTCGTCAGCAAAGCATTAATTTGTCAAGCCAAATGATTATAAAAGAGGGGCAAAGATTCGTGGATATTGTCGAATTTTTCAGGCCTACGATTCTATGCAATCAAACAAATATAACTGCGGTACAGTAGCTTGCTTTGAAGCTACATATTCTGAGTGATGACAACCTAAACGAAGTTTGTATGGTTGAAACGATCAACTTAGCTTCACAATGCACGGCCATGTTAAAAGCCGTAGTTCGTACCCAATCCCTCATTCGCAATTGTTTGTGCGTTTACTAAGTGCTTCCCTGCATTCAGGAATATATGTTATTACTCGTACAAGAAGCGTAGGGTGATAAATTCAACATAATGGTACAGATTTTTACTAGTTTCTAACACGCTCACAACCAAATCGTCTGATTGCCAATTGTCCACGAAATGACGAAAGTCGCGCGCCGATAAGTAGGAATTATAAATAACCGGAAGACTTACTCGGTATGCAGAAAGCGAAATAATAGGGGATCCGGCTTCTCAAGCGCATCCCCAGGAAGACCGTTGGTAGACAGCAGAACCAGGTTGTTGAAACGGAGGTGGGGACTGTAAATGAGGTGGCAAGCTGTGAGGACATTTGTGTTGGGAAAACAATAGACGTTGTCAGCATTCTACAACTTTAAAAAATTGAACATAATCGGTCCGGCTATCGAGGTCACCGTTTTTGGAGGGCTGAAGTATCAGCATACCAGTGTAACTGACCGCCTGTAGCATGCGCCATGTACACTTGTTTGGCTTCATGTTTTACAATGCAACCATGGGTCCTAAGCAAGGCAGCCAAGGTTCACGAGAAATTCTGTTTTCACTGGATTCAACCTGCTTGTGATGATATCTGTATAAGACAGAAAAGCCATTATCAAACCTCGGCGTTGAAACCCATGTAATCCTGACTATTATTTCATCACCATTTGCTCCGAACACAAGTCATTTTCCGACCCACACAAGATGCTTGCTGTCCTTTTGTAATAGTGACCTCGAGCCTCTCCGCGCTCACTCAAACTGCTTGAACCTCACTGTCGTAAATTCAACACCAGTTTTCTCAACATATTTTACTGACTTTGAGCCTGAGATTGACAAGCGGTGACTGAATAATATGCTCTCTGCGAGTCATTCATTAACCCTAACTATGGTGAACTGATGTCACCCTGCTCCGAGCGTTGCAAAAGGTCTGAGTCTTTTTTTGAAAAGTTGTCTGACTGGATTGGTTAGTTACTGAAATATAACCTTCATGGTTGTCTATGACTAGTTATATAAATGAACCCAACACCACCGGTAAGGAGACATCAGCTGCGTGTACAGGCTGCGGTAGATGTTTGGTGGGTCGGTTGTTTGTGTATGTTATCCAGAGCCAAAGTGAATACGACTGGGACATTCTGAAAACCTACCATACTGTGCATAAAAAGGGGATCATTTCGTGTGATCATTTTAAAAGCACCGTACTGCAAACACAAATACGGATTTGGGCAAATACACTAATGTGCACACGAATTTGGTTTTGACTAGAGACTCAGTTGAACCCACCTCAATCTCTCGTTTATGAGAATCTACCCCAACTAAATGTGCTGCACCAGACCGCTTCATGTTTCAGCTAATACGATATTCAAGATTTCGCAATATGCTGCTTTCTAAACCTAACAAACTGCTCATAAGCCTGCTGAACACACATCGACAAAAACGTATTGCGATATCTCGAATACCGTACCAATTGAAATATGAGGAGGCCTGCTGCAGCACATTCAGTTGAAGAGGAACATTACAAACCAGAGATTCGGTTGGGATGTGGATGAGTCTCCAGTGAAAACCAAACTGGCTCGAAAATCACAGTATTTGTCGGAGTCCTTTCAATTTGGATTCAACTAGAACACAAGATCGACGGGAATTTGGAGAATGCGCCTGCTGATGAGCTCCAAGAAAGGCAAATCCGATCGTGGGATGTCAAAGAGCTTTTCTTAACCTTATGAATAGTGCTTTACGTCTAAATGAATACTCATTGTTTTAGATAAGAGAATGTTGCTAAAATAGTCTTTAAAGAGACAAGCACTGCACTAAATGCGGAACATCAAAGAGTAGTTGCATCACTTTTTAATTAAAAATGAATGTTCACCAAAAGTCCTATTGCAGACCAGGAATCACCTCCAACGTTTCACATAAGGATGCATCAACTTATGCCTTCTGGTGAAAACTCTATATCATATCTATCTATAGTAAACCTTGCACTCCCCTTTGGTCCAGAACTCGGTTAATATTAGCCCTCTGATGGGCAGTACGAGGCTATGGTTGGTGTGAATTTACAATATATTTCGGTTTCCCTTCCACTTTTGTGTAAACGTTTAGCTACTTGGGACGACTTTATTTCGCCCACAAGTCCACCATTTTTGACAAATGCACTCATTTGCATACCAGTTTGGTTTTCACCGGTGACTCACCTAAGACCCAGCTGAATCTCTCACTTATGATGTTTATCACCTAAATGCACTGCACCAGGCCACCTCATGTTTCATTTGGCACTATATTCGAAAAATCGCAATACATTGAACAGACGACACACACCTCAACAAGACTGTCAGATAGCCCTCGGGTTTGCGTAAAGCTGTGAAACCTTTGAAATACGGTGCTGAAACGCAATTTGCTGCGGTGGGCTGTAAACCTATTGTTGTGGGGCCAAGTTTGTGTTTAATAACTCTCTATCACGTATTTAATCTTATAGACGTTTCCTTTAACCTAAAAGACCTCTTTCTGTTTAGTTTTGCCTTTGCTCAGTCTCGACAGGACTGTTACGGTTAGTCGACACATAAGACGAAAACATCCTTAACTAATTTGAGGAAGTTCGCGGTTTATATAGTACCCAATCACATGAATAAGGGCCGTCCTATATAAACATTTTCCACAAAAATTGTCTCTAGAATGCAATAGAGATGCTGTAATCTCTTGGGGTGAATAAGTTTTGTTCGTGACAAATAAAAAGCAGTTCATTACTTAGCAGCAGTATATATATTCTCAAGTTATACTTATTTTTTATGGATTGGATTAAAGTCTTGAAAGTATTACTTGATAATGTCGATGCTTACCATGTAGCCAAGGTTTCCAAAACGGCCAGTCCAGTCGTAGACGCCCCTACAACAACAATGCGTGCATTGATATCATGCCTGGGTTTGCTTAACAGTTTTACTGTGCTCATCAACAACGCTGGAGGGTCATCTACTTGATGCATAACTCGTTTCTCCGGTGCCTTTTCTTTCAGGATTTCTTCTGGAGGATAAACGATTTGCCGACGGGGTCGCACCAAGACCAGGTCACTTAAACAGGTAATCAAAGTTGACTTTGTGTACTTCTGGGTGTGGAAGATAAAAAAAAGTACGGTACACGATCAGCTGCTAAGAAATCGTCGGTAAGCAGTCACCTGATGAGAGTGTTTTCTGAACATAAACAGTATTTAATCAAGTTTTGATTCAACAGTTTCCATCTGAAATTACCTCAAAAAAGGCTCACCTTAAGTGAGACTACTTTTTTATCTTTTCTAATAATTACTGCCAAGCCCATGTGCGGTCATTCAATTCACTTTAGGTCTGTGAATGCCTGATTCGCTTGTCATTGCACAATAAAGGTTTTCCTAAAAAAATTCAGAGAGGTGTTTGGAAGAAATACCATACATCGACAAAAAAGTCCCACCGGTTGCACGGGGCTTTTCGTTTGAGAAGTCGTTGTTTTAACAGTTCTACAAAATCTGCAACACCTTATTGTTCTTTACGAAGGCAATCGACAATCAGATTTGTTTTTGTCGGGCGATTACAGTTGGCAGATATGGATTGAACTGGTAGTCCGTCAACTCTCTGGCTCACTGTCTTTATACCTTCTTCCCGGTAACATTTTGTTCCCCTCATTCTGCATGTACTAACTAAACAGTATTCACTGACACCTCTTTGGACAAATCTCTTCGAAGAAAGACTGCTGCTAATTGGGAACCTAGTGTATCTTTCCCAGTTCTCGTCTGTCTTAGGTAGATCATTGTAAATCATAGATGATGCCTAAAGTCGGGTATGTTGGTTTACAAATGTCAGGCTGACAGTCACCTGGAAAAAATCTCGAAAATGCGGAATCTGTTTTGACATCCGGAGTAAAGCTTCTTGACGTTAATTGAAATTTCCACCGTTAGGTAAGGAGTGTGGAACGCAACTAAAAAACGTCTGACCACTAACGAAGTTGGTGGGATGTTCACATATGTCTCTTTACCGCCAAAAGTCCGGATAAGAATTTCCTAAATATGCGTCTTACCGCAATGTCAGTTTGGATACTAATGCGTCCTCAAATCGGCACAAACCCAGTCGTTCTCGGCAGTCATCATGATGTCCAAAGTAGCAGATTCTGGAAACAGTACAAATTTGTTATCAGTGAATGGGCTAAAGCTGTCCGGGTTCGCTTTCACACAGAGAAACTACGATCAAGTGATCCGTTGCAGTAGGTTAGGATGCCTGTGGGCAGCTTCTGACGCGATAAGGAACTGATGGTTATTTGAATGGTTTACGGACAGTAGGCCGTATCAATGTTTCCATAACCGGAACAGTCGTGCTAGCGATTGACACGTGCTAACAATAGTAAACTAATTCCTGTCCGCATCTACCACCTAACTCCGCCCATCCCCCCAATCTTCCCCGACAACTTGGGAAAAAGTAGGAAGCTGCTGGCGGATGGGCCATGGTTCGAACTCAACCCCAGAATTCCGACCGCTCCACTCTAGGCCTGAGCACCTGGCAGTAGTTCAACTTCGTGTTTTCTTTCAGTTGACATGGCAGCTATGCACCTAAAAGGCACTACAGTAAAACGATTATTTTGTTAATGCAGTGCACATCTTTGCTTAGTTACATTAGCAGCACACCCAAGTCTAGTGAAAGCTACTGTCATGCAGGATTAGAGAATGGAAAAGGCATACAAAACCGATGTGGGTGGTCCGCACCTCACCCATCGTCGTTGTTCCCCCTTGAGAAGCTCATTTGTCATCTGACCACATGCATTAGCATGCTAATCTCATAAATCCGTTCAAAGGCGATAATTTTGGTAAATGCATGACCTGTCAATTGTCAATTGATTTTTGGATCACTTGTACATCAGTCCTTTGTGAACTCCACTGAAGAATGAAATTCTGTCACCGGGCAACGTTTGCATTGTTATCAGCGTAACACATTTCTGCATCTATTTCTGGTGCAGATCTACATCTCGCCTAGGCATTTACATCAGGATAGCATACCCAAATAAAAGAGTAGAAGTCTTATCAGCGATCCATATTTCTTGTAATTCGATTGGGATATTCTCATACTAGAGCGTGTAAACTTGACGTTGAAACAGATAGAAGGTGGCTATTAATCATGCATCGGACCGTTTGATCTAAGACTTTCTATGGAAACGTTGGTTTAGAGGGATGAGGTGCAATGCTGAGTAAGTATCTTTGTCGTTATGTCGTTATGTCTATTTTCAAGTTGTTGAGCGGTAAAGTCTGGGATTTGACGTGGCCATTGAAAGGCATTTGTTCGCATAGCATTTACGAGGCTAAACGGTGAGATAAATGCACGGAGATTCTGTTGCTTTTCCTATGACAATCAAACGGAGAAATACGAAATTTCTCGTAGCTTTATGGCACACTTATATTCAAATATGCTGATATCCGAATGTGTTGAGGTCGGAAGTGATCACTTGGTTTTTCTGATATCAACTTGCGACACTACGTTGTTGCTCGGACCTCTGTGTTCTCCAATCTATTTGATGGTTTTCCTAACTAGATTCTCGTGTTAGGCTATATTAAAGTAGCAGGATAGTTTAAATATCCCGCCAAATAATCTCAATTGCACACCAATTTGGTTTGATTGGGGGACTCAGCTGAGTCCAGCTAAATCTCTTCCTAAGACAAAATTACAGTATTTGACGGACCCCATCCAGCTTGGATTTAAGTAGAAAAATAAAGTTGGCGGTTATTTGATGAGCCCGAGGAAGGGCGAAACTGGAGGTGGGCTTTTGGTAACCTAAATGAGTAGACGTTTATCTGTCTTTGTACTGCCGAAGGGTAATCTGGATCATGGTAAGAATGAACGGTTCATTTGCTTTAAGTGAGAGCCAAACCCATACAGTATTGTTCAAGTACTTATACATTTCGCATTACTCAGCGGCTAAACAAATTTTACTCAGCTGACTAATTTTCAGAAAAACCCAGTAAAACTCTATAAAAGTGAAGTATCCTGACGTTATCTGTTTACGTCTTTTATAGATGAAAAACGCATGTACGCAATCTTCAGGGCAGGGGGCGGCAGTTAACTTGAAATCTGTCACGAAAGGATTAGGCCCTGGGTCATCGAGTTACAAGCAACTCGTAGTTACAATGAACAGTTTTTTCAAGTTCCCCGAGGACTTCTACCTGTCAGTTACAAGATTGTTCCTCAGCCACATAGCGTTTGTGATTGCAATATTTTACTGCGCAAATTATCTGCACATATCAGATGGAAGCATATTGTGATACTTATCACACAGTTGCTGTGGATAAGCCAGCAGTGAGCCAAGATCTCATTCGACTTTCATGCACGTCGCACGAAACACCTGTCGTCATGGTCCGATTCGTTATCTTCCCATGTCCGAAAACCGGGTCGGCTACAAAGGACGCCAACCTGGTGGCGGACACGCACAGAAAACAGACGTTAGACCACCGTTCAATCTGGTAGGACGCACAAAATACGGCATCGGACGGATCTCAGCTCCGCAAATATAATTTCACTGAAATGAATTCTGTCCGACCGTTATGTGATGGTTCTCATTTGTTGCATACATTCATAAGGGACAGCCTCTACCTTTCGATTCCGTGTACTATTACGAAAAATGCCGTGATAGTAGCCAGGACAACTCCACCTGGGCAACTAATAAAAGCATAGCCATCTAACAACACTCACCACATCCTTTGTATATGGTGGCAAGATTCGATAATAAATACACGTTTTGTTTGCCAACCTCAGCACCTCACGAAGAAACAATGTACGTCGGCAGTGATAGTTCGCAGCCAGCGCAAAATGATACAGTGTGGCATGTTCATTACGAGCATGGTGCCCGTAGTGGATAAATTCCTCAATATTATAGTGTGCTCGTATCCATTCGATTTCCTATGAAAAGATTAACAAAACGATACAAAACAACTAACATTTATAAGTAGCGTTTGAAACAATCAAAGGTGCTTGTGCTTCTTAAAGAAAGAACACTACTTCTGAAAAAGATTTCCAGAGCATTATTTACAACACAAGGATTACGTAAGGGGAAAACTGAAAATAAGTGCACCTTTAAGAGAATAATGGTCACTGTGTCAACAGTAGGACGTTGTGACCATTATCATAAATGTGGGTTTCTTCACTCAAGGGAAATATGGCAGGGAAACAGGTTTACTTTGCAGTTACCAACTTCTGATTTCGTGAATTTCACTAGCTTTATTACGCGTCACTCGCTTTATTTAAGGATTATTACCAAAAGGTGGTCGATGCTCGAATTAAAGGCGAAATCATCAGCTTAATGCATATGAACCACCGAGCAACTGCCACAGTTTTTACGCTCAAAAGTGCGGTCCGGAAAAAACATGTTTCTCCCAAATAAGTTCCCCAACTTTACCATGAGAACGCACGAATTACGGCATCAGATGTTTGATTCTGACGGTCATTGGTTCAATAATATCAAACATAATGCAAATATTGCGTTCCGAATTACATGTGGCTTGTAGATAATAGCCAAATGTGTAGGACAAGCTTCACGCTTGTGAAAATGCCGCAGACGTTACAGGGTGAGAACTGACTGGCACTAATAGAATCAGACTGAAATGATAGTACCTCAAAAATTTTTCACCGTGCACGCTGGTTCGATGAGAAGAAACTCTTGGACAATTCAGTTATATTGTGTCTTCATTATCTCTGAGACCATAGTTCTTCGTTGAACTGCATATAACCGAATGCTGTATTCCATCTGCGTATCAATCATCCGGCTGGATTTGTTTCCCAAACAGGTTTCATGAGGTATGGCGGCCTTCCTAACTGCACCAGTTTCATTGAGTTTGGTAAATTTCATTCTTGAGGTGCTTGACAAAACAATGCTTATTTCTTGCCCAATTTCCTAAACCAACAGGCCTTGATGCAGCATATCGAAAATGTTGGTTCCTCACAGGAATGGTTTTGGGTTTACTCAGTCTAGTGGTGAGCCGTCAAACTTCTTCGTATTTTTATATTTACTGTTTCCGTTTTCTTCTCGCCCTTCTCAAGCGAACGTACATCACTGCTTCCTGTTGGAAATTTAAAAGGCTTGCAGCCCGGTGACTCCCAATTTTCAGGTCTGCTTCTATAAACATAGAACAGATGCGAACATGAATCGAGAGCAGATGGTTAGGGAGAAAGTCCACTACGCTATCCACACGATCATAACTCATTCCACTTAGCATGTGATTCTTTATCTGTTGCACCTTGTATGTGATCGTAGCAGTCCACGCATATTTCGAATTGTGACAGTGGGCAGGGTTATCTCCATTTTACTCTATGGCACCGCCCAACTTGTGCTGCGCCCGCCGACCAAACTGTGCTTCGAATCTTCTCTGTATGTTCAGTATATTTCTGACCATTTTTGACTTGTCTGATTATTCCGGATCTTTGAGTTCAAGACTATTTTTTATACCGTTTTCACAGTTCCGTAATTTCTGTTATATGCATCGGCCTATCACCTTGCGTAGGACGAGGTGACTGCCACTGGTACCGTTTTTCACAACTTTCAAAACATCTAGAATTAGCTGTCATTAGCAGCATATTCCATTTAAGTCGTTCTGGAGCTAGCCCCCTTTCTGTTATCTTATTAACTATTTATCGGATTCCTGTACTGCCAGCAATCCATTAGGATGACTGCAACTGCCCAGTACACAAACCACAGATGCCATTACACATAACGCCTCTAAGTTTTGATAGGATTAATGCCAAAAAATGGCAAAATCCAGGTAGTCGAAGTTCACCATAACGCTGCATACTCTACAGGGAACTATTTTCGGTTACAATGAGTGTTCGCTACATCCGCTGACCAGCAGAAACTGACAAAAGCAGATCCAAAAAAGTATTTTCAAGACAACTTCTTAAATCCTCCGGACCTTTAGACAGATCGAATTCGACTGCAGAGTTTTCGCCTGGTGCGTTAATAAAAGCCGACTGCTCACGGTTACGTGTGCAGAATGGATGATGTTCATAAGCAGTCTGAAAAAAAGAATCATGTGCTACAACAACTGTGATCTTCGATGGTGTACGCCGACGGAAAAAACTGTGCTAAACATTAGAGACGGTAGCAAAAAACTGATAGACCAAAAGTATGCTGGACACGTCCAAGTTCACCTCCCCACGAAGTTGATTGCAGGACAAAAAGTGTACATCATTTTCACAAGCAGTTTCTCAAGCTGTCCCCCGAATAAGAATGCTGTGAATAAGGAAAGACGTTTTCTGTGAATATCGTCTGATGTCTTCTCATGCAGTTCTGCAGAATCGTATAGAAGCTAACCACGAAGAGAAACGTGGGTTTCTTTTTACCCTGAGGCACAATTGCAGCTACATTCACTTAATCAGTGGCTCGAAGAATAAAACTGTGCGGAATAGTCAGCTTGTGAGCCATTACGGTCATGAAAATTGGACAAATGTTTGCATTTGGCTTTTCTGTCTTTCTGTCAAAGGGAGCGAGCACAGGACTTTCTGACGATTCCCGAACAGCATATAGAATGTCTCAATAAAATAAAAGCTACGGGGTAGATAAATGGTCTCTGTGAGATGATACCGGTTATAAGAGACCGCAAAGGGAGGATCCACTGCTTTCATCTTACACCACTCCTCTAAGGATAATGAGCGCTTCATGGACTGTGTGAGCTACAGTTTTCTGGTCGGTATCATTGTTTTTTTAGTACTTTCAACTGAAAACTTGTTGGTATATTGGTCGTCACTGAAATAAAGATTTATTCTTGGTGACCTGGTGACCAAATTACTCCAAGAGATCAAATGCAAGATGTTCCGGCATTTCAATCCTCACCTGATGCAGGACAGATCACTATAATGACTGCACTACTTGCTAGTGAGTGAGTAGCTTGGCTTCATTTGCGACAAACTCTGGCTGTGTTTGTGGTGATTGGATATCGAGATGGCACAGCTGTGAACATGTAAATCAGAAAGCGACCATTCAATCGGGCTCCCGGGGTTAAAAGTTGCCAAGGTGGGTGTTAATTGACATCATCCCATCCTCTTCCGCTTTCCTTTCCAGCGCCTAAACCGTTCGGTGATTATGTTGATGGCGCTACTGGTGAAGATCATCAAACTAGAAATACTGATGGCGTTGAATACGCCGACCACAAGAATTCTCGTGTGAAGTTTTACGGGGATACACTTGTCGCCCGGTTTTAAACAAGAATAAAGATATGAAGCTGAATCGTATATTCTATCTTCCTAGGATAGTATGAGTATAACCCAATGTGCTCTCGGTTCCAAGTATTTCTAATGATCACGATGGTTTTTAGCTAGGATGAGGTGGGCGAGAACAGGGTCTGTGTATCTTTCACAGCCACTTGTCCGGATGCATTATTCTAGGCATACAGACAACCTAGTCAGCAACGGGTTTCACCCGTACTTCTCATAGTCTTGACTAAAAGTGTGGTCAGTTTTACAAGAAATTAAGACATAAAAATTATTGGAATTGTAGACCAAGGTGACTAGGTCAGCCAGCCCAGTATAAAGTCAGGACGATAAAACCTGATACAGAGGAGTGCTCCCGGTAAAAAGAAAACTTTAGTCGCATGGAATGCTTACCAGTGCCCTTTGGCCTTGGAAAAACAGATTCATGGAACCGGTTATATAAGGACCAGCTTGTTCCACAAGAAGGACCAATAAGTCATGCACTTGAAACTTTAGCAATAAGAACAGTACCTATCGAACCTATAACTGGAAGTTCAATTAAAATTTCCATGTCATAAAACAAGGAAATTGTAGTTGTAGCTAAAATACTGATCTGAATTATTTGCATTGCTAGTTAAGCATACCATAAAGACAACAGAATACGCCGTGCTAGACATGCTTGGTTCCGGTTTCACAGTAATCTCCGGAGTCTTGTTAGACACTTTCAAAACGCCAGTTTACTTGAAAAAAAACATGACAAATTCACGACTGTTGCTAAACATGCCACGCTATGTGACACCTCGTATAGTGTTCAAAGTGGATGGCACACTTTCGTAAACGCTTGGAGCTCTAGTGCAATACTTCCTTCCGGTCGGTCAGAATGATTTTGAAGATTTGTCACTCATGAACACCAAAAGCTGCGCACATCCGGTTAGAACGTTTAAAAACCTTCACCACAAAAATTGTAGGCATTTAAGCTCGCTGCTTTCATATGAGTTCTTGATTTATCTCAAAGGGGGACCATCAACTTCAACTGCAACACAACTCATAAGCTCACTGAAAACTCTTCGACAGCCCACGAACTTCATCCTTTTTGGGGCTCATCTGGTAGATCAATGCAAAATCGCTCGAAGTGTCAGGATGTACCACGGTCCTAGTTGTTGGTCTTAATAAATAATACACTTTTAAGTGAAAAGTTGTAGACGAGCGAATACTGACAGCATCAGTCATGTAGATTTGGGTGCATCCCGATTGCGACTCTTAGAAGGCCACCTAATTTCTCAAATGGGCATATTGCTGCAAACTGACAGAAGACTAATATGGTAACAACGAGATGCAGTCTCCTCAAAACGCATTCCGTAGTAGTGTTTCTGTTCGTAGTTCTGTCTTCTAACAAGCCTAACGTTGTTCTGACGTTGTTCAAAAGAGGGTACATAAGCCTGCATAAACAAACTTGGGGCAGATGGAATAGTTCATGACAAAGTGAGGTGAAGAGGACCTAATCGTGCACCCTACCGAGGGTTAACGAAGCCTGCAGTACAAATGGGCGAAGCGGAGTTAGCTGGGTAGAGAAAAAATTATTCTGCACAGCGCAAAACATCCGCTCAAAAACAGTTTCCTTGTTAATTGGTCCAAGAGATTAAAGACAACCCAAGAGTTGTTGTCCTGGGTTTGGACACAAGGTACCTTTTCACCGCTTCCTGTACACTTATTTCCATACTCACGATAACAAAGACCATTGTTGACGGGAAACCGGAGCCATTCTCCGATTAGATTTAAAACGTTGAAATACACAATCACCATAATACCATGTGTGAAATTTTCGAAAATGATTTGCTCCTATACCTGGAAGGACGCTCGTTTGTGTCGGCCATTACATCTGGAGTCACCATCTATGCAGCAGGAGCTCTTCAACGCCAAAATCATTGAACAGGCACATGCCAACACAACTAAAGCTTGCTCTGTTTTTATGTGAGATAGCTACTTTCATTAACAGCAAGGCGTTTATCCGTAAGTGAAAAGCTTGTTTTGCATCCCTTCAGCATATTCACTGCTGGTTTACTGTTGTGTCTCTCAATCCCTGTCAGCGGTGGTCAGTGGTGGTCATGGTGGTCTGGGCTTGCCATGGCGAGTACAGTCTGTTTTTGGCCCTAACTAGGCTAACAGTGGTTCACCGTTTGAAACAAAGCAAGTGGTTTGTTTACCTAGTTGAGCTTACACTGGATGGTTAGCGTCGTGGCAGACGTGTGACGATAGACAGGTGCATTGTGACAAAAATACTCGCACATTCTTTACTCTATAAAAGAGAAGCAGCCTGTCATGTCTTCCAGAGTACTTGCTGTTGTCCGTCTGACAGCTGAAAGTTTGAAACGTGTACGGCCTTATATATGGTGCAGATCGAAACTAGTGTTTACCCCCCATCAACATTGCATTGGGTTAAACAATTAGAATGCATTTGATGACACTACAATGTGGGTCACCGTATCATTGGAAAACGGTTGAATTTTTAAAATCCGCACATGGCCTGTAAACCGTGGTTTCGTGGTCCCCTTTGAAGAGGAAACCGCCATCTTTCCCGTTTGTATTTATGAAGCTGATTTATTGTTCACTACTAGATTTCCTAAATGGTTCAGGTGAATAACTCCTCTGCTGGAGACGCTTATGTTGAAGAAGGAGTAACCGCAACTAATTTTTACTCACCCACGCTCCATTCATTTTCTCCGGCAACGGATCAAATGTCTGGCTCAAAGTTAACAGTGGAAAATAAAGATCGTGATCGCAAGAACTATCACATTCATGTGAACTTACGCTTTCATCTCTGAGAATAATGACACCGACTACACGACGCATGCTAACTGCGACGAAACTTGTGATGACCGCGTCATCCTGAAATGGATTAAGGTTGCATGTATGATCATTCCAGTCAATCCAGAGAATTATGTAGCAATTTCCTTTCAACCATGTACACTGCTGATTTCAGTTAATCTCACTGCATACACACAATAACAGAATACGTTGCTACTATTTTTCTACTAAAAATTGACGAAATTAACTCATTAACTCAACATTTCTCAAAGCTAACTTGACGAACCGCTGGATTTTGTCCCTCCAGTGATGTAATTAGAATATCATTGGCTGCTTCTTATGGTCGACATTCTCACAATCAATGGCATTTTTCTCTGTACGTGTGCACCCGACCGCACAATGTGATTCCACAGCGTAAGTCCAAGAAGCTGGCAAACGTGTGGTCTGCCTAAATAAGCTCCTCAATCATGTTTATACCATGTGTGTGAAATTCGGTATGAGGTAAGGCCTTAGTGTTTCCACTATCTTATTTCTCACCTGGAAGTTCACGCAGCAAGCCGACGGGAATCTGATCATTGACAAATACGAAGTACAAATATTCCAGGTGATACAGATTTATTGATTTTATGTTTATGGTGTACAACTCACTTGGTTTAACAAACTTAAAGTTGAAATACTGCAATTAAATATTTTCTATTGCTCATACTCAACTCCTTCTTATAACCTTTTAAAATGACATAGTTAGGGTGGGCTCGGGGGCGAATGCAGACCCTAAAGGTGCTGTAGGGAAATGAAGGATGAGGGTATACACCGAACAAGAAATCTGCGCTCTATGATCACTATCTTACAACCTAATTGGTAACTCTGCAAAAACGAAGTAACAATACTGACCTAATGAAAACCAAAGTTCTAGGTACAAACTCACCGTGTCACGTCCTTGGCTTATGTAAGCACTCAGATCGCCAAGCAGTAGCTTCTGGTCTTCGGCATCCATTCTGCAAATCAGCTGTTCAATCTGTTCCTTGTCCTCATGTTTCGTCCGCCTTACAACAAAATCCCTGGAAAACAAATTAAAGGTTATCAATGACATCATAAACGAGAGATTTAGCTGGGTTCCAGTGAACCTTCCGTAATAACCAAATTGGTATAAAAATGAGTTCGCTAAAGTCGATCCTCTTATACGTGTTCCTCTGCCTAGTTCCTCAAGCTGCGTACCGTTCAGTTTCATGAAAGGTCTCACCGGGGAACCTCAATCTTGTTATGAGTTTTCAGTTAAATTCGGTTCACATGGGTTTGAACCGATTCACATGGAAAATTATTTCAAGCTTATTTGCTCAGTTCAGAGAGGATGAGGAGGCGCACTTCAGAGTGAACTAAAGGGATGTCGGCGAACAACAGTCTGGAGAAACCAAGCTTTGTTTTCTTGCTGGTTCTCCAAGCGAAAAACTGCTGTTAGCCTGTTCCCGTCAGAAGATACCTGGACACAATTGTAATTAGTATTCAGTGTGCATGTGGATCCCAGGTTTTGCTAATTTACTGACTTTAATGGTGTCTAGAACATAACTTCATTTTTGATATGATATGGTTCAGGGCACACACAAAGTTAACTACCTTCTTGCAGTTATCTAGGTGGACTTAGCTTTTGAATTTTCGGTCTGGAAGAAAGCTTTGTTTCAGGGCTAGGGACCTAGTATATGTAGGTTTGACAGTCACCAATGAGAATGAAACGGCTACAGGTGTAACGGTGGATACTACTGATGCGGCATGTGAGTAGCACGTCTTCTCGTAAATCCGCTTTGCGTCTCTTGAAAAGTGAGATCTGTTACGGAATTTGTGGAGTCTCTTTGTAGCATTTGCTTGCAGTTGAGTAGCAGTCAATGAATATCCAGAAAAAGTTCGGGGAGACGCGTTCAAGGAGAAGGTGGATATTCAGTTTTGTAAACGAGATGCATATGAGAGTTTTGCTCTCCTGTTCAATAGTCTGTAACTGTTCAGTTGGCGTTCTCAAATAAACAACTCCGCAGCGAAGGCCTTCTTCCTTTCACAGGTAGCTCTTATAATCGAGGGAATTTCAAGATGAAACTGTTAAGGGCCGCTTCTCCATTTTAATTTGTGCTGATTTACCCCAATAACTTATCAACCGTACGTTGCTTGTCTCAGTCAAGTTTTGCTCATGTAACCCATAGCTAAGTTCACCAATTGGGGCGCGCGTAGGTGGTAAAATATATATTCATTTTTGACACACCGAAAAAACTATTTTCCCCAAACTTAAGCTTTGTCTGCATCTGAAAATCGTGATGTTTTGTCCATTTGTCCACTAGCCTTTCCGAGAAATATGACCTTCCGAGGGCTTCCAAAACAATATTCTATCAGGTAAATTTAGTGTGAAGTCACCATAGATAGGATCAGCACGCATCTATTAGCGATTCCTACATCCTGAAGCACTCGCCCAGGCGATGTGTGCTGCTACAATTCTCAATCCTTACTGAAAGTTTTCCCACTATAAGAGCGGGAAACAAGAGTATCAATAAAAAACCTCTGGTTCTTAACTGGTACCACTGTAAACAGAAATGAATTCTGACCGAAAGCTTAAAATGTTCAACCAGTAGTTCGCGAAATCTGGTTAACATCAGCAGTTTAGCTATAACGCAGCTAGGAACTCCCCAAATATGCATCATAATCATCATCATCAAAGGCAGCGATATCAGCGTTGGCACTCATGCTTCACTGCCGTCCAACCGTAATGTTTATCTGATAACATTTAAAGCCTAGGAGTACAGAAAAAGAATGGATGAGGGAACGGAACTGATGCTGGTCTATGTCAAGCATTCTAAGGTGCCTACACCTCCACGTTTTTAATCAGAAAATCTAGAAAGAAGCTGACAGCACGAACGCCACTGACGAAGGTAAGCCACCATTTCTTGTAATGTCCCCAGTCAAGCGCTTGCGGGGTCACAGGGACCCCATTTTTGGAATACTTACAACACCAACACCGCCCAAACTGCTCGTGCTCTCTTTCACACTCTTCTGTTGAGTCATGCGTTGTCCGCAAATTCAAATAACCTGCACATACTTGCCACGGACGATGGCTTCCCCAAGAACGAAACGTGATAGTTTCAACGACCCGGTCATTCAGAGAAACGCTTACCTAAGGTTTTCACTGTTGCCATTACTGTAAGACTCACTGGGAGTTTACAAGGTCACTTATGGTGACAAAAGCACAACATCGCCACGTACGAACCAAACATTTAGATAAACAAAACGTAATCGAACTAACTGGTCATCTTTATCCAGAATTCCGGAAATTAATTCGTCGCTCGTGTACTTCCTTATGTAGTCATTTCACAAAAGTATGCCCACAGTGCCAAGCTGATTAGCCACAATAGACGGTACCCTTGATTTATCTTTCTCTTAGCATATTTTATCTTGATTTTTCTTCATGTTTGGTCTCAGGAGGGCTGCACCAAATGCAGCTAGATAATTATTTGCCCCAAAAACCCCGTTACCACAAAGAACCCGTGTGAATACATACAAAAACAGTCCAATCTATTGCTGACGTATTATTAACTCCTGTCGTAAGTAATTCATATGTGTTGCATTTTTATGGTTGGTTTGAGAGCGCATGAAAACAGTGTGCTACTGTTAAAATTATTTTATGGATTGCAGTGAGGTTTAATAATCCAAGAAATATTACATTCAGAAGTCCAGGTTGCGCTAAATTGTAGATCATTCTATGCGGTTTGTCATTAGTTCATTAGTAAATGTTCCGGTACTGTTGGTGCAATCTCCCCTCTAGGACGTGCTCCCACGCTGTGTTTTGCTGAAGACTGCAAGTTGAAGCTAATAAACACTGACTGGTGAACTTGATATAGTTTCCCATCCATACTATTTGAGTGAGTGTTAGAATGTGAAGGTGTCTCGGGTGCTTATGGTGTAATGGAGTTGAGGCGATTTCAATCCCTTTTGCTTTTTTACTACAATAGTTTATTCAAATAAATATAAATTGATATTGTTGTGTAGCAATTAGGCATTCATGTTTCTGCATTGATGGTGCCATCCATATTGTATATGCTGACTGATAGTCGGCTGTTTTTTATAAATAATCTGCACACCGCATCAATTATACGGCCAGGTACAAGCGATGCAGCGTTCCACAAAATCATTTTTACGCAGATCAGTGAGACATTAATGAAACTTTTTACCAATGATATGCGGACCATCCAAGTGGCATCAAACGTATAAGTCGAAATCTATATGCATCTAAACCCAGTTAACCCGTTCTAAATTGCAGCTAATTTCTCAGTCAGACTACTGGAGTTCTATTCGCCATTTAGCAAATCTGTCTGTCATTCTTAGTTGAAACTTGATAGGGAACAGAATGCACGCGGAAGAGACATGACAGTTTCATCATATATTCCCCCACATAACATCGCTGAAGATCTGAATAATACTCACCGGAAAGAAAAACCGCACCAAACACTTCACATGCTACACGTAAGGACAGCTAGAGCAAACTCACCTCAACAACCCAGATCTATGAAATACGTAAAGTTCATCTGCCGGATCGTGCCCCTTCCGCACTCGACAGCGCTAAAGTGGAGAGTGATTAGTACTCAAATTTCGAGGGAGAGAGTTTTAGAAGAGTGACTCACCGCAAAGTATCGCAACATGGGGAATGTCGGCGTGGGACGGGGCACACAGATTATTGCGTAGTTTAGTCCTGGAAACTGATCAAACAGCAATGGCAGCATATCGACGAACCTTGAAATTAAATAGATAGTCACAAGTAGTCACAAGTATTCCATCACCCGTGTTTGACGTTGACTGATATGTAAAATCTATTTTGTGAGGTTAACAGTGGTTTACGCACTTTAGCGCTGCCTACTGCACTCCTGAATAGCTGAAGCGATATTGCTGGGAACTTTCGTTCCTGATACTCACCAAAAAGGTAAGCCATAACATATATATATACATATATATATATAATATTCAGCAGTCTGCCTGGGGGATTCTGATCCTTGAAGTGCAATTTTACTGTCGCAAGCGGGACCGATGACCCCATGAGATGTAGAAAAATACGGCAAAAACCATAGGTTTCAGTTGACTAACGACAGCTTCGAACAATATAACTTTCAGTCAAAACCAGCGCACTTGTCGCTTCCAGTCTGCTCAAAACTTAATTAAACAAAGCCTCAAATATGAGTGCACCTTCGCTGTTCGGTGAATATTGAGCAAACAACAAAATTGCGAATGAAAGCAGCCAGCTTTAGTATCCCAGTTTGGGCACTGGTAAGCACTATATGGTTTCATATCATAGCATATTTATGCACCACTTCCTGGTTTCCATGAGTGAGGTCTTTCATGCCAATGGAGACAATGCTGTCAGCAGAAGTGTATCAGTAATAGACACTAGTGCACAATTAGTACAGAAGAAAGTCCTATTAACAAGTGGCAAGACAATGGAACGATACAAATTAAGTTCAAAAATCCAAGTGCCACCAGTGAACTCGATCAAGAAGAACAAACGTCTAACGGCGATGAAGTAAGCACATGGGCATGATGTCGGAGTAAGACAACACCAGTGGGGCTGATCAAGCATCCTTTCCTTACTCAAAGTGAGCCCGGCACGCAAAGCTAAGGGTTGAGAGCATTACAACCTCTGAAGTTGGTTACGTGCAACGTCCCATATAGTTTTTATCCACGCACAAGAAGAATCGTACTGGTCCTAGCAGGGTGGGCACGAATATCTCACAGCACGCCGTCCGGTTGTAACCTCCGCTGTTTTCGATTAACACACCATAGGCTGTTTTGCATAGAACTTTTGTCGACCAGTATTTAGAATGGAAAAAATCTATTTGAAGAGAGTCGTTTGCCTAGTTGTTGAACTCTTTTGTACATACCCAAACATCTTGCCCTATTAGGCCCGAAATTTTACTCCGCGATTCTCTTTTGGTGCCAACTACTGGGTAACTGACCACTTTAATGAGAGCAAGATGCAATTCCCTAACAAATGCTATTCCACAAATGCATCAGCAATCAAACTTTCGAGGGCGTGAGTAAGTAATCTTTTGAGTCGTACTGGATTTCAAGTCCAACTCTTTTCTATCACCGTGCCATCAAAGTCTACGCATAATACAGTTCCTGGAAGGGGGAAAGAAATAATGTCGCTCAGGGTGATCTTAAAACAACACAGACCTATGTTGAAAGCCTATTTTTGTGCGAAAACTTTTCCAATGTGTACATTTTTAAAGGTCTTTTCTTGTCAATTAGGCCAATTCTGGTTAAAAAAACAACAGATCAGGAGAAAGAAGCATCATTCACACAATGAATGGACCTCTCATCCAAGAAATCGTCACTCAAAAATGCCGCCAACATCTGATCACTTGGTGTGGATTCCCTGATTTAAGGACGAGCGGTGCTATATTCCATCTACGTTATAGTTCATCATACTGCTTATCAGCGGCTCGTGGCCAAAAATTTAAATGATTAAGCTACTAGCCGGGGGATCACGGGTACGAAATTCCCCGGAGTTTCTTGGGATATGCACTGCTGATGTTTTCGAATAAGGATGGAACAGTTAAAAAGTGGTTCTTAGCTTTTGAACATAGACTGCCTTTGCTGACAGGATGAAGTCTCTATTGGAATATATGCCACGATGTTAGGCCTGAATAACCCCGTGATATACATGTTTGTGTCACGGTTTCCTTTTTTATTTCAGCGACATAACCATCAACTGCAGCTTAGAACTTCTTTTTAGAGGCAACCATTGGTGGAATGTGTAGACGCTGTGTTAATTTTTATAATCTGACAATGATACAAATATCGACCATAAGTTTACCTTCTCAAACGAATGTAACGTTGAGGGAACTCGTAAAACTATTATCAGCAGTACGTACCCTATTCAAAAGATTACTTGTTCCGTCTATTTGCACCTATGTAGTTATCCAGAAAATGACAGATAAACAGTCGTTTGACTTATGCATATAATGACTAAACTCTTTGTTCCAAGAGAAAATTTGTTATATATATACCTTGATTCAAATCCCGGCTTCAGCGCATAGAGCTGTATCGCAAAGGCATTTGACGTGCCGGCGTACGTAGGGATGAACTCCGAGCAGCGATTTGATTCCCCCAGAAACGACCGACGTATCCAAGTTTCCGGCGTCTTTTCGCCGACTGACTTTTTTTCACACCGCGTTATTGGTTCTTGCAATTCTATCTGCTCTTCCTTCGAAATGTAACTTTCTGATGCAGAATGCGAAAGAAAGCGGAAAGTGGACACTGATGGACTCATATCATGGTGCTGGGTTCTAAAGAATTTTTACCCTGCAGATACAAGATTCAACACCTTCCATGCCATAGCTGGCGCAGATACATCTGAATTTCGATGAATGTCAAGCTTTTACTATGTGCGACTATCCTGTTATCGTTGAGGCGCTCAGTCGCTGTAGTGACTTTGTTTATAGCAAGCGATCTATGACAGAAAAACACCAGACCACTAAAACTCCAATGAATTGGTACAACTGGTAAACTCTGTTGTCACAAGCTGCCCCTTTAGCTACATTTTCAAAGCAGCGAAATCCATAAGGATTGCGGCTCTAGTTTAAGCGATCCGTTCTTTCGGTGGTTTCGTAGTTTGCTACGCAGATTAAGTAATTTTGCTGTGCTTATTTATTATGGCATATTGGTGGGTCAGTCGACTGGGGCAATTTGGCGGAAAATTCTACCTGCCAATTTTTTTTGTTTTTGGTTGACAAGTCCCTACCAGGTTAATTTGTTGGCTGACTGAATATTACTGCAGATTTATTGTTCAAACCGCTGTCGCTGTTACGATAACACTGCCAGACAAACGTACCGATCTTCAAAAAGGAAGTACGGTCAAATATCAAACAGTTAGTTGCGTTTATCTCACAAATCTCAAGAACGGGTAAGATCTGCCGACATTTAGCCCGTATCCGACGGCAATTTTGCCCGGCTACAAGTAAGTGAAAAGCCCTGTGATCAGCTGTGGTCACTTGTGATCAGTAGTGAGATATGGCGTTAACGGCTCTCGTTTATTTTGTCCACGCTAGGAAGCCCGAGGCAAAACCTCTCAATACACCAGTTTACAAGTGTAAAACACAAGCGGTTTAGGATAACCTTTTCTTTCTGGGTAATACGGAAGTTATAGGAGAGATTTCCTGCTGTGGGTGATACTCGAAATACAATAACAATAACAATAAATACAAAAACAGTTATCAGCTCTTCTGCCCCTATCAGAAATTATCAGCATTGCCTAATTAGCTTTGGTTTATGTACAGCGGAAACTTTCTTCGTACCAAAGAGTACTTTGCTGAAGAGAAACCGAATTTCAAAGGCAGGAATACAAAGTGAAAATATGAAAAAGTAAAGAATCTGACTGTTTCGGCAGTTTAAAAGGTAAGATTTGGTAGTGTAATACCATCAGTTTAGCGTCATGCTAATGGTGGTAATTTAGTTTAAAGGCTAATTTGGGTGTAATGGAAGAGTTGGCTGAAATCCAGCTGAATCTTTGGTTTATTATGTTTGTCGACTAAATGTACTATACGAAGGCCGCCTCATGTTTCAGTTGGTATGATACCCGAGATACCGCAGTATATTTTTTGGCGAAATACTCTCCATTAGGCTGCTGAAAACTACTGGACGGACATCAATGGTTTTATCTATCTTGTGGCTAATCATGTAGGCACAGTTCCCAAAATTTTGTCAAACTTGTGTTTAGATGAATATATGTCACAAATGAGATAATCAGCCGAGATTCCGTTGATTAAGCGTTTAAAACCAATGCAAATGAGTATTTTGCAAATTTCGATTAATTTGGGTTCAGGTAGGACATGAGGTTGACGGAAACCTATGAACTACACCTATTGAATGAGCCTCAAGAACAATGAAACCAACCGTGAGCTGTCAAAGGAGTTTCGATAACCTTACCATTAGTGTTCCAGCAGCGTTCTACTTTATCTCTGACTGTTACAGTAAATTATTCTGTCATAACATCTCTATGATTTGCCACACTCAAACATCGACAAGGACCTCTGGTCCCACTGCAGAACGAACGGTGTTTCTATCATTGTTTTGTTATGGCCTAGATTTTTCAATAGCTAGAAGCTAGTAAAGTAAGAGGTAGAATTTGGTCTTAAAGGATTGCTATAAACAAATTCGATACAATCAACTCCAGTGGTAATATTAGTGTCTGCGTGTTAAAAAGAAGAAATGGTGAATGGTTTTGAAAACCTGCGAAGAATCCCTCGTTTCTATAGGCATGTATGAATCGTGTTGATAACTTTCGAACCGTCTGACGATCAAAAGAGCAGCAGCAGCCAGTACATGCGTTGTAAACATTTTTCTGCCTCAAGATAAAAACGATGTTCCCCGGAGTGAACTGTTGTTCCTTTTTTATCTGAGTAGGTGGAACACCCATTAAAGCCCCATATCAAAAGAGCAAAAACTATCCCCTAGCAAAGACCACTTTACCACGCATACACGGCATGCAGTGGATGGTAAAAATCATCGACGGCTGAGGATTCATAGCCAGCAGTACCAAAATAGGCGCGTCCACGTTGGACCCACTTAGTCGTCCGCAAAAAAAGCATTAGGAGTGTCTGCTCTTCGCCTGACACAGCTGCTTAATTTGCCGCCAAATCAAAAGACTCGAGTAGGTAGATTTAGGAAAAATCGTCCGAGTGGGATACGATTCTTTTCCCAACAGTAAACGCCTTTGGCGCAACAATAATTTATTGATTTGGCCGTTTTTATTGGAAACATTTGTATTTGCCTAACATCGTTTTATGTAGTCGCATTCGGATGTTATATGGACAACGTCGCAAAAAATCAACAGAGAACCGCTGTAATGTAAACTATTCGGATTTCACATACATAACACAGGACTTGAATATGGTGCTGGACTTTGGTAAACGTATCTACTGTAAGTTTGACTAAACTGTACCTAATCGCAATTGACTAGGGCAATGTTTCGAACTTCAACGTTTTTGCGACTTTCGGCTTCACTTGGACGCCAATTCTCGGGAAAATTATTTGCCAAAAAGTTATAACAGCACCTACGCATTTGTTTGTTTAAAATACACCAAATGACGGCAAATTTTGTGCCACTTATGGGCTTTAAATAACTCCGAGCTTGGTTAAATGCAAGAGTGTCCGGGGTTACTGACAGTTTGTTTAAATATTTTCGTGCGGCATAACAGATAAAGCATTTTTAAGTCAATCAAAGCTGACATAAATGTCGGTCAAATTTCCCTTCTGCCACCAGAAAAATTGTCGTTTAGTAACAACTCAAAAATAGTTCATTTTTTTGATCGATGCAAAAACATTGTGCAAATTTCATCATATTAGTTTCCACTCGCTGCAGTGTCATCAGTTCATTTTATTACGCTTGCGGAATCGGTATAGAACGATGGAAGACACTACTGGACTTGATTGATAGTGGCACGCGTCATGACAGTAACTGATACTGAGTAGCTGTCACTCTGAGACTTTTCGGGGGTTGTCCTAATGCTGGATCTTCTACAAGATGTTTTGTGCAATATGGTTATTACTGTTTGACCAACTTACTTCGCATATTCACATGCACAAGCTGTCAAGAAAGCTATAAACGTACGACGTGTAAATCGGGGGGCGAGACGGCCAAAGTGTTTATAGTGCGAACTTACCGATCGGAAGGTCCGTGGTTCGAACCCGAACTTTGCCTCTGGACTTCCCCTGTCTAGGCTTGGGCTACCTGGCAGTACCCTAGCCCTCCTGCAAACTTCGGGTGGCATGACAGTAAGGCACCGAAAGGGTGCTACAGCTGAACGATATATATTTATATATATTTTACGTGAAAATCAAGCGGTTGCAACTCGAGCCTAAGAGCAACAACCATGAAACAGTTCAAGTTATCTTTTTCAAGCTATGTTCATTGATGCGGTTTTAGGGGAACAACACAATTCCTTGGACGGTAAAACACGAGGATACATGTGTTGAACAAACAAGCGCAAGGTGTTAGCAGCTGACACATGTCATTAGTACTGTCTTTATAAATCACCGGTCTTCCCGAGCCTCCTTTCCCAACTGCAGGCAACAGATCAGACAAGCGCTGACTGGGGACTGCACCTTCGTCTTTGAGCAATGCGGATGGAAGGTCATGTGGATCACGGGCTTGGTGGCACTTTAGAGAACATATGCAGTCATAAATCACCGACGCCGTAAGGGGTTTCACTTTTACCGTCCAAAGTTCTACGACAACTGTGGACTCCAGATGAGTGGCAGCTGATGGTCAGGATAACCACTGTTCAAATTATTTGGCCCAATGTTTGAAGAGTTTTTCTTTATTCAAAATGGACGCTCCATTCTCATCTTTGATGGTTTTGCTCACACGTTGTTCCTGGAGACGGGTCGCATGGATCAACCGAAATAATCTTCGTGTATTCCCGGCTTTCTAGACCTCTTACATTTTCTCGACTTTTCGTGTTCACCAGACTTCACAGACAGCTTACCCGCTCACTTGCACTTGACGTCTGATGACTCGTCGGATCAAGTTACGTTCGCGACCTGCGGCGTTATTTCTCCGAGCTTAAAGCACTACCACTGTTATGTCTGATATCCAGTGCTTCAGTGAGCAGGATTCCAAGCAGTCTGCAAAGAGGTGTCGATTTCATCCCAGTAGGCGTTCACATATGATGGTAGGATATTTGGAATGGCCTCCAGAAGACAATTCCGGTAAATTCTTCTAACATCCGGAATTGGCAGTCTCCCAGTTGCCAAGCTATTTCTCCGCACCTTACGCGGCTCTGGAGAATGATGGGATAAACGACTCCGGCCAGGCACTAGTGTGTACAAAACGAGCAGTAATCACTTAATGAGCCACGCTGGGTCAAGCAGATTACATAAAAGGGTATATTAGACCCAGCGCATATCAAGTTGTGAAGTGTACGACCCCAAATAACACCACACAGGAATGTTTTTTGGAATGCAAGATACCAAAGTGGTACGCGTCTACATATTGCGTTATTTTAAAAATGTTTTATTAACGATACCAACTTGTGGTAACATTATCCTTACCTAAACAGACTCTCTTGTAAAAAAAGGACATAATTTATCCAACGCTTACCAGTTAGCCCAAAGAAACCAGCTCTAAGCCGAAAGATAAACACGTTTGTAGCACAGTTAAAAATAAACTCTATGGCTACTGTTGGTAAGATGTGAAAGTGTGGACTTTGAATGAAAGTTGTTTTAGAGGCTAATACATGAAGAAATGCCCCTGGTTGATCTACAACATCACTTCTTGCTGTACTATCTTTCCAAGTAGTAACTGGATAATTATAGCCTCTATTGGACGACCGATTATCCTGTGCCCGGATTCAAAATATTACAGTTTGATTGTTAACATAGCATGAACTTCAGAAGGCGTGTTACGTCCACTTGCAGTCTTACACACGTGATGCTAATTACAATATTCATACTTCTATAACCTTCAGAAACTCACCTTTAATATGCTCGTGGACGTTTTCTTGTTTTGGAGCATCATCTTGATTCAGGACATCGTCTTTGTGTGGCTTTTTAAGACCATGGAGGATACTTAGGTCGTACTGCTCATTCAGTGAATCTAAATCCACCCTTCTCGTTCCACTTATGAACCCTACAGCCCTTCGTTCACACTGCAAAATTCAGATTACGCTGTAAATTACCTCTACAACGATACATTTAAGCTCTTCGTTTTGAGCTTCAACGAGCTCTGCGATGTAGTAGTTTCCGTATGTTTTACGCAACGTGTCAGTTTGACTGTTAAAAAGCGGGACGAGGTCATCATTATCCTCCACGCTAAAGGAAAAGGTGGTAATTCGAATCAGAATCTAACATTGCCATTCTGGAACACAATACGGGAAACACCTCATGTCTGCGTGCGACTGATACGGTGACATCTCCCAAATTTTTACTCCCTGCACATACTCTGAAAGGTTTTGTTTCTGAAAGGACTGTGAGAACTGAACTGGAACGTAAAAGAGGCATCTTACTAAATTTCGAGGTTGATTCTGTTACCATGAAGATGTTTTGGATTTCGATTAATTCTGTGAACACTGTCTTGCACAATTCCCTTAGTGGGACTTCTGTGTGCTTCACTTTAATCGTAATGAACTGTGCAAACACAGAATTCTCAGACGAAACGTCAGGCAATCCAACCGTCGATTCGAACCACGGTAGCCAGTTCTCAGGTTCGCAGAATTTTAGGTCTGGCGCGTCAGAGAAGCATGCACACCCAATGACTTCTTCCCTTTTATTTAACACCGCTAAAGATATTAGCGCTCGTTCACTGCATTGTCACCCAATTTTAAAACCCTTACAAGATATTGAGCAGGTTGATCTTCCCAAATGCATCAATTTCACGTTGGTCGATCAAGCTTTGAACCTTGGTAATGTGTGACACATCCGCACGGCAGATCGTAAACTCTTCTCCCATTGTGTTCTTATCTAAATTCACGCAAATTTATTGTTATGATATTGCGCACGGTTGATTGATACAAACAAGAGACATAAGCTCAAGTAGATTTTACTTGGTATTTTGGATTTTCAATCGGTTTCATTGTTTTTCGTCCCCAAGGGAGGACGAAGGACAGTTTTTGTATGCAGTTTTTAAGTAAGGCTTCTGGGGGAAAGGAAAACTGCGTCTCTCCGCTTGTCCCGGGTCCATCAGACGATGAACACTTTCGGAACGTTTACCTAAGACTCCTGGGTCTGGTTCTCTCCCATCGTTCAGCGCCCCTCGTTCACTTGAAGGGCAAAAAGTGGAAAATTCTGTAGGGTCGCCCACTAAGATTTCTGTTTTTAGTACTATGAATGTACGCGTAGCGACTCGGAGCGTATCTACGAGTGGTGTGAACTGGACGCCACATGCAGCATTGCGTTGCGTCGTCGATGCCCACTGAGTTACCATGGTCGGACAGTGAACCTAGACCTGATGGCATAAATGGTGGATCCTTGACGTAGATCAGAAGAGGAACTGTCCTGGGATGGAGAATCAGTTTAAACTCGCTCGCGAATTTCTCCTGACAACGAACCCGTTGCTCCCTAGAACGATTCCTGCTTGAAATCCCAAGGTTGTTTGAGATGAAGCTATTACCAAAGGCCTCGTTTGGAATGCATCAACCACAACATTTGAAAAGTAATTATACTGCTTCTAGCTGAACGTCCTGCATTCGAATTGATCTCATTGTTTGTCGTTAGAGCATCGCACGCCATAATGCACCGAAAACACCTGGTTCTCTCCTATTCACTGACTTTTGCATATGCCTGCAGAACAAGGGTATATCATAGTTATACTCGTACCATTGAATTCCATACATTTAGGAGCGGATCAGCTTTTGTTTCATGCAGCGAATAATGAGCAACAGATATGAGCATTATTCAGTGGACCAAACTAAATTTCGGTCCAAGCAAAGCGAACGAAAGAGTGCAACCGGAGTGGAGTTGTGTACTAACTCACCGTGGTGTGCGTGAATTTATTCTTCGGTCCGCTCCCCAAAGAGAGTCTGGTAGCTTACCGTACGCCATTGTGAACGCGCTCGGAGTATAAGAATCCCAAGGTAAAAGTTGGTCGTGTGCTTAAAAATCCACCGGGGTCGTGGGCTAACTTGATAATGTGATGGGGTAAATAAATCCGCATGTACAAGAGTTCCGCATGTACGCTAGTCAAAATGGTGTTGAATGCATGAAATGGCGTTCTAGTAAAAGTTGGTATGGATGCGTTGGCTAGAATGAAGATGGTACTCACGCGATTTTTAATCTATAGGTCGGACCTGCCCAGAGGCATTTGGAGCAACACAGAATTATACTGCTGTGGCAAAGCCCATGTCAAGAGACAAAATGGATCACGAGTTTTATCGCTATCTGGATGTGGTAAATTGCACCCGAACCTCTGGATGAGTGCACGGTTACGGCCATTCTGCGTCCCAGGATACAAAGATTTGATAGACGTTAAAAACCACGGGTCGCGTCAGCTGGTGAAGGCGCAATGGTTACACAGAAATAGGTAAGCATTACATAGTACAACTATGGGGTTGCATGGCTCCAAACGCCTTGAATAAACAGTTCAAAGTCTCATAAAACATTCTGGCCTAAAGAATACTGCTATCTGTCTTGCCAAATGCTTTTGAAAGGTTTAGATGTATGGCATTAATGAGGTTAGCGTTTTGCCCACCAAATATTTTCAGCTGCATCCGCAGTTGGTTTTACGAGGTGCTCAGCTGAATCCAGCCAAACCACTTTTTATGCTCGTCAAATAGTCGTCTTAAAACAAGTGCGCAACAGGTCATTTACAACGAAGAAGTATTCAAAGAAGTCGCGTTGACTGTCGCTGAGAAATTCGAAGCCTAAGAAGAGCTGATCATGGAATTTGAGTTCTGAGGAATCTTATTTGGTCCGCCTTCATCAGCGTAAGACTAATTTCCGTCTTTGAAAAGGATCATCATGCAGGTATCTTTCCGGTCGCTTGGAAGCGAGCCCCGTCTGAGCTGAGTTGATGCAGCATGGAAGATGACCTAATGAGAATGCCGCCAAGTACCCCCAGGAGGAGCACAGGCACTCCGCTGGATTCTGCTGACCTACCTATGTCTAACTTTTTAGCTTTTGTTCAGCATTCACTTGGGAGAAACACGGTTCCGGAAAAATACCAAGAAGGTAACATTTGACCCTTAGATTCTAAGCATCCAACAAGCTGGGCATCTCCACTGGCTGACACTTCGTAATTTTGTTGATTTCAGCGATGCGTTCAAAACCGGTAGCGTTTTTTGCTCGTGCAACATTTTGGAAGAATTCTTTCGCTGTTCATTTTATTCATAGATTTGACATGTCACCTGGCTGAATATTTTGCCCCAATATAATCTTTGTTCGAAAACTATGTCGGATTATGCTCCTTCTCGGTCGTGCACCCATCTGTTCTCACTCATGAGCCAGATTACTACAGACAGCCTTCTGCCGTGGTTAATAATGGACCAAAACAGATGCAGACGCAGTGGATGTCCATCAAATGTACAGCGTGAAGAGCAATGTCACGCTCACCAGTTCTGGTGGCATTTTAAATGTGCGGGTTTTCAGGTTGACAAAATAAGCCAACCGTCAGCTCTCCTAGCCTTTTTGTCTGTACCAGCCCCCGTAACTTAGGGGTGACATCTCACAAATGGCAAAACAGTTGACAAAATCGAAATCAAGACTGTGCCTCCAAGTCGGAGAGATTAGTGTAGATGTTCTATTCCAATCGGGATACTCGGAGAAACACCAGTATTTCATTCAAAAGATCTGGAGGTAGCAAGCACGAAGAGCGCAGCAACGTTGGAAGAAGTAGACAAAAAAATTGTCGTCCTTGATTGGCTAATTAGTGCACAATCCTGTGTTCCTTGGCTTAGAATAAGGTTACTGAGCTCTCACATCCGCCAAACAAGACCACGAAGGAGTGTCTAGCAAGCGGCTGGAAATCTGAAAGTCGTTCTTTAGAACGGTCACGCGAACCAAACTGGGAGGGTTATCCACAGATTTCACGGAATTACAAGTTGACACACAGGATCAAAGATTTCGCATACACATTCAAGCCTTGGGTGAGTTCTAATCGTCTAGCAGAACAGGAAAGGAGCAAGCAGAAAAGTTGCGGCGTTACTCATTTCGTGCTCAGCACAGGGTCGTAGGCTTGTGGACGCAATTTTTCACATAAAAATTGCCTACAGTGCTTGTAACTGGGTAATAGATGCGGCACGAAGAACCATCGGTGGATGGATATTTCTTGAACCAACAACCCAAAGTGAGAAAAAATGATGCCCAATAAAGGTGCGCCTTTTGAGCGTAAAATTTTACCATGTCCCACCGTGTGTTATTTGGGTCAGTGGTGAGAATCTGTTGACTGAACCTTGTTCAAACGGAGCATAAGAGAGCATCAGATCTCCTCGAAGGTGACGATACTCCAGGGAAAAGAGGCCAGTCACCAAAAGACGTGTTTCATAATCAACGAATTTAAGACCAACAACCATTATGACATCAGCTCATTGGATACGCTTAATGAGGGCTACGTCTTTCCTATGTTCTGAGCTGATAACTTGTCTGGAATATTCGAGGACCCGCCTGACGTGCGTCCTGCATACGATTTTGTCAGACCCCAAGGCGTCTCCTGATGGTGTTGCAAAAAAGCTCGAATACGCATCAGTTCATGCAAAAGGCGTACGCGGAATGGAAAGCAAGCGAACCTTTGAGCTGTCACACTTTGCTCCCCAACTGCCGTGCAGAGTACCTTAGATCAAGCTGTCACTATCCAAAGGGTCTTCCCAGGTATCAGGCACATATCCGAGTGTCGCCTTCTAGAGGCGCGAGAAATGGGTTACAGCGGCCTTATTGGGAGCGTAGAAAAGGCCTCCGCTTGGCGACAAATCAGCCATCCCCAAACTTATGGTCAACCCTTTGTTAGTCATGGACGCATGCTCCTAAAATCCGGCCGCCGTCAGTGACCACTACCTTGGTTACAGTTTCAACGGAAGTGTTGCAGATCCTCGAAAGCCAATGATATCGACGCTCGGTTTGAGGCCAGAAGAGCGAAAACTCGGCGTTCAACATACATTAAACTATTGTCACTTGATTTATTGGGGGATGATGAAAGCGCAATGATAAAATCCTAATCCAATTCACAGGTCCCTAGCTGGACTGGGGCTGCCGTGAAAAACAAGCAACAAAACCCACCGACAGACCCATCGCAGGCGTTGTCCTCGATGCTTGACTCCATTGCTGCAGCAAACTAACCACAAAAATAAGGAACGTTCAGCCTCTAGCTCCACTCCGTCAAAATTGGTTTGCGTGATCTTGAAATCGGTCATCACCTGGCTTCGATAGCCAGAGACGCGACCCTGAAAGGAGTCTACCGGAAAATCCTACAAACACCGAGTTGCTAACCCTGATCGCGGACGACCTGGGAAAGCGATCACTTTCAAATAAGCCACGTAAACTCCGCCAACACGAAGAGCCTGTTGCACACATGGATGTAAAATAGCCACAAGGAAGACTCCTTGGCTTACAAACCGTATCTGAAAGCCCAAGGAGCCAAGCTGACGCATGTTCACTCCAAATCCTTGAAGAACGATGAAGTCAAGCGTCCAGAAATGGTATTGCACAGGCTACAAGTGGCAACTGTCGGAATAGTTTAGATAGAAACTACATCCTACAACGGCAAAGGACCCTCTCAAACCGAACTGTCATGGGGCAAAACTCCCTGCAGACGAACAGCACGGCTTGGTAGCACCAAGGTGATAGGCACCCAAATGTGCCGCCAAGGCGTCTCCATAGCCTTGGACCAGAACGCAGCGTAGGACTATTAAACCTTCTAACTTCCTTGATAGCCCATCTTTCTGCCCCACAACTTCGGGCTCGACGGAGATAGTGCTTAAATACTTATGACGCATGCCTCGACCTTTTCAACAAGCTGTGCGACATTCAACAAAGGGGTGTCCTTGAATATTCGTCCATAATCTTACGTAGAGAAACCTGCCTTACACCAGACTTCTCTGAAGCGGAGATCTCAATAGACTGCTACTTCATCCACCATGCTGTTTCAAAACGCGAGATGACGGGTGCAGTGGCTCTATACTTACATGCGGCCCTGCCCATCCCAGCATTTCTGTGATGAATTATGGATTCGAATCTCTCTGCGTGAGATCAGGTTTCTTCTTATCGGTATGATACATAGTTCTCCGTCAAGCAGACTGAAAGATGAGCAGATCCTCATGCAAGCCTTTGAGCAACTCTTTTCTAGCTAACCATTCACGCACATCTTGCTGGTAGGTTATTTGAACGCTCCAGGGCCTCCCACAGAGCGCTGATTTTGGTGGACATTTTGCATCAGCTTTGACCAAAGTTGCTCACTAGAGCACTTGGACTCACCGTGTCCCTGAACCTACCATATCCCACTCAGGCCAAGTAACATCCTTGCTATTTTTATGACTAACTAACTACACTTCCTTCATCAGGTGTTAAGTCTTCACTGGAACATAGTGACTACTGCTTAGTGGCCTTTGATTTTATCTGCTACTGAGCAAGGTACCCAGAACCTCAATTGTGGGTCAGAAAACTTCCGCAGTGCAGACCTTTTAGAAATGCGTACCTTCCTTAACTAGCTCAACCCGGAACCAGTTTTAGTGGGGGAGGAATACAGGACTTTTTGCGGGAAGTTTAGAAATTTGACGAGGTTTTCGATTCAGAGAAATCACCTTGCAGGAGAACCAACCAAGAACTACCCCAAAAGGATTCGGCGGATTCTGGAAACGACGTTTCAGCTATTCTTTAAGATAACTTCTAATGAACCAACATTTCGTGAGACGCGGAGCTACTTAAACTCAGAAATCCACCAATAGTACATACGAAAACGAACTACCTCAAAATACTTCGCAAGGGAAAAAACAAAAATGTACTAGTTAAGCAGACAAGAGGCCGCTGAAAAGCAAGCTGATCGCCTTCTCCTTAGAGGAGAAAAGCAGGGAGCCTAAGGGTGACGCAGCAGTTGTGCTTATAGCCTACAGAGAACACTTTACTGGCCCGTATTCGGCCCCGCCGGCCACGTCGTGTCCAATCTTGAGAAGAAATGGTTACAAATGGCTTTGAACCACCTTGGTTTTTGCGGTGGGGGATATTCGTCTAACGTTTTCCGATACAACCCCTTGTAGCGCTTTTGAGCCAAATGAGATTCACTCAAGTACCCAGAAAGAAATGCTGGCGAAGCATTTCTATATGGCGTTTGTCAGTCCTCGACAAAGACAAACATCCATCTGCCTTGAAGAAAGTGATTGTCACGACAATCACAAAAATTGAAGACCAATTTTTACCCTTCACATCAAGCCGATTAGCCCCACTAGCATACCGCACAAGGTGACGGAAAGCATTCTGAAGCGTGCCATCTTAAGTCACCTCATTACCTAAAACATGATGTCCCCATTGCAACACGAATACCTCTCAAACCGTTCTTTCCCGAAGAACATGCTCATATTTGTAAACAATTTGCCCTAAGCTAAAGACAGGGACGCACATTGGATGCTATATTTTTCTACTTCTCAAAGGCATTTACTCGAGACCCACACGTCTCAGTGCTCCACAGCCTAGAGGCTTACGGGGTTCAAGAATAAAATTTACGGCGGACTGAGACATCATTATCAGACAAAACACACCGACTGAATGTAGGTTCGACCCTGTTTTCTTTGGCACCGGGGGATAGATACCGGAAAAGATTTAGCTATCTGCCTCTCTTCAAACATGTTCTCCCAACTGGACCGTGAAAGCTCGGCCAAACCGCCATTCTGTAGATGATTTGGCGCACCATTCCCATGTTACTCAAATGGACTTCCAAGCACTCGGTCTGCGTGAGGCCGCTGCTTGAATATTCCAGACAAGTTATCAGCTCAGAACATAAGAACAGCGTAACCCCAATCAGGCGTATCCAACGAGCTGATGTCAAAATGATTGTTGGTCTCAAATCCGTTGATTATGAAACACGTCTCGCGGTACTTGACCTCTTTTTCCTGGAATATCGTCACCTTCGAGGAGAGCTGATGCTCTCTTTTGCTCCGCTGAACAAGCTTTAGTCAACAGTTTCTGCTTAAAGAGAGCCAGATGCTCAAATCCATTTTGGCATGCATCATCGTGGTGTCTTCCGGTCCTATCTCACCATGCATGACAAAGCCGTTCGCTGAGTCTCCTCCAAATGACATATGGACGCACTTTTCGTCGTTCGGAGGTAGGTGCCGGCCAACGAGCAGTTCTTTGCAGCGTTTACATCCACGTGAAGGACACTGGCATTGGAACTCCAGGATTTCAAATCGTCCGCAAAAAGTAGACATGGACATGGAAGAACATCTGGAGGGTCACTGACGTATGTCAGAAACAGCAGTGGTCCCAAAACGGAGCCTTGAGTAACTCCAACGGAGACCGGCGCTGGAGACGAATAGATCGAGTCTACTTTCGCTCTAAATGATCTGTCTGATCGGAACCCCTTCATCCAGTGAAGGATTTTCTATTAAATCAGGTAAGCCTTGTGTTTCTGGAGCAGAGGAACGCGTGGGACTCGATCAAATGCTTCTGAGGAGCCGAAACATATAGCATCCGATATGAGTTCCTCGTCCTTGGCTTGGGCTAAGCTGTCCATAAGTACGAGCATGCTCGTCACGCAAGAACGGTTTGAGAGAAATCCTCGTTTAATAGGAGACACCAAGTTGTTGGAAGCCGGGTTAGCCAAATTCTTTGCGGAGTTTCGCACATGGTATCCGGCATTCTCACTGTGTAATCAGCGGAATTCACCTATCGTTGCTGCTTCCTGCTGACATATTTTATAAGCCGAGTTCAGGTTTTTCCTTTTCGTTTAAAGTTTTTGCTCATCTGATATGCGTGGGACACTTTAAATTTTTAATACCCTCACTGTTTGTCACATGTTGCGGAGTCTTGGCTCTTTTGAGGTTCGCTGTCCAGTAAAGACAACCACGTATTCACTGGTTTCTGCATTTTAGTCAGTCCATGGAATTTAGTAAACGCCCGACAAGTACATTCCGAGCTATGTCAACTTTCCTGCGCCCCCGCATGTCTTCACGTCCCAACTGGTCCACCGGGATAACACTGTACCATGCAACTATTCTACTGGCAACCCCAGAACTTTTATCCCAGGCTAACAAACAGAAGATGTCAAACATTTTTACTCCATATCCTATTTTGGCGTTCGTCTTGCACCGAAACTTATAAATGGGCGTCTTGTTGAGCAGCTTCTTCCGAAAAATTCTGCGCGATGGTTTAAAAAATTTATTACCTGTCACAAAGCAAACTAAACATACCCAACGTTTCTACCTTTGGTATGTCTCCCACACAAATTCATGATTAAAACAGACGTGCATGTGCTATCGGACCTTGTTCCTCGCCTGTTACCTTTGCGTAACTGTTCAAATGATCTGAACCCTTTGCTTGGTAACCCTAAATGGTTCCAACAATAGACACCTTTGCTGAGCCAACTTGCTGACGCCTAAAGTCAGTTGCCCCCAAATCACGCCTGCCCTAGTACGGGATCCACAATAAACAACTGCTTTTTACTTGGATTCCACGTGTTTTTTAATGACATTCGTGCACTAGTCTGTGAAAACGTCGCGTAACTCAACTGGAATTAGTTTTTGGTGGCAAGCTTTATTTACCTGTTGAAATGCTTTCCAGTGTCTGTGTCACTCGCAAAAACCGACCCAGCACCTCTTAAATGTTCAATGAGGCCCCTTACTTGGTAATGGCTGTATCAACCCGACATCGCTCAGACGTACCATCTCTCCATTTTCTCTTTTGTGTTACCGTCACTTACCTTGAACCTTACCAGAATGCACCACGTATACTCCATGGTCCGCACAATAGGTATTTTATAGTCAGTTACAGTGGCGCTCACAATTTCACTAACATCGCTGGATTAACAGCGACTTGTAGCAAAGAATCCCCGACATCCACCGCCACCTCAGGCTTTAGCATTACAAAATCTGTTTCTGCGCAACTTTTCCTGTATAATCACCGGACCGGTTTTTAAATATATCCAAACTACTCCGACGACTCTGCCACGGCATTCTCGCTTTATTAATGCCTTGGAAGTTTTGTTGGATTTTCATTGATTCTTTCGAACCGCATAATGAGGTGCTTCAGTATAAAGCGAATTCCACTCAGATCACTGCAACTAGCAAAGTTCGGTAGTGCTTTAAACTATATATTTTGTGCCCTATCATTATACAGGTGATTATTATGCATAGGTTCATACACAAGGAAACCGAAATTTTACGTGTTCACGCTACCCGAACACACCGTTATCCAGCCAAACTAATAGTCCACTCCTTTTTATTCGTCCAAGCCGCATCCTATCCGTCTGAATTAGGCGTTGGCGACATCAGCCCTAGAGCCTCTCGCCTGTGTTTGCCCAGCTTGATGTTGAAGGCCGTTCTCAGTCTCTTATGCGTTCCACAGACTGTTTGCACACTCTCAACGTTGTCCCTGTCAGTGGTTTTCTAAGTTCCGCTGGTGTGGTTGGCAGTGGCTACAATTTTTTTCTGGTACCTTTTAGCCAGAGTGTTATCCGCACTACGTTATAAACTCAAAAAGCATCGTGAAATTTCCCGCGTAACCCATGAAATCCACCTTATTATTTCTAATAAAAAACTACAAGCGAGCCTGACACGGGAAACTAGCTCCAGAAGTGTCAGAACTGTATAGCAGCGGCCGGTTTCTCCTAATTCAAAACGCTGGGGTACACCTATCACATTCTTTGCTCCCGTAGGCCGCCGTCAATTGCAATTATTGTGCTCCCTACAGGAAGCCTACTTGTGACCCCGCAAACAAACTAGATAGTTCAGAAGTCTACCTCTCCAGGCTTCATACCCGTAAGCCTTCTTGCACACTTTTGCCCCCTGCCCAATAACTCCTATTAGTTCTATGATGACCACAGCTACTAGCAAAATAAATCTCAACATCTGTAGCCTCTCAGCTACTTAATCTGACTCCACTTCCTTGGTTGGTCAGCCTAGAGATCCCGACTTTTTAGGAAATGAAAGCATCCCTTTCTTCATTTTAAAGGCTGATAAACCAAATGGCATTCTCGTCCTTATCTCTCTGATAAACCCTTAGTCACCGGCAAAGTTCCAAGTCAGCAGAAGTGCTGCACCATCTCACAGTTCATGTTAGGCCAGCTAACTGCTCCATCTGGCTGCTGTCGTAATATCCAGCATAAACACCCTCCACACATGCACACACCCCGGAACGCCTTGTCAAAGTCCATGAAATCAATGGCCCCTAAAAATACCTCACACCCGGACATCAGTGAAGTTTCTCAGAGTGGTGTGCACGGTGCCATACTCTCCTTTCTCACATCAAAGGGCATTTGGCTTGATCACTCGAGGTTGTTTTTTCCACTTGCTTCCAGTCCATCGATTCTCTTCTGGTCTCCTCTAACATTCAGTAGATCTGGACTGACACAACCACGGTCCCCCCGATCCGCTCTTCTAGTCCCTTTCAAAATGTGTAACTTTCGACTGACTATTTTATAGTCCCCCTGAGAGGATTGGCCTCAATAAGCTGGTAATCCCTGCTCATTTCAGCGCGAAAAAATTGAGTCTCAGGCATTTTTCTGCCTAAATTCTCACGATCCTGCCTGGTACCGAGTGATAGGAGTGGCTTATGTTTGCATTTAGTTCTCGTTGCACAGCAAACCATTTCCAGGTGCCATCCTTAATTTGTTGGACTCATCTTTAAGGCCAGTCCTGGAGTCACCTTAAAGAGATTACAGGCATACTGTGGAGAAGCTACATGGTGTGTTTACTGTTTGCACCACCACACAGTTTGTATGTAGATATGTCACTTTGCTTAATTAACCTGTTGACTACATCGCACTCTTTAGTCGTTAAAATAACGCTTAACGTTTTCCACCTATTTTGTTCACGCTGCTACCACCACATCAGGTCAAGTTTCCTCTGGGTTGATGGTCTTTGTGCTTAATAGATACGCCCGCAACTCGATGCGGCTGACACATTCGCGCCTACATACCAAAAAGGAATCGACGGGCCCACGGACAGTTAAGGGACCTCATGGTACCAACAGTCTACGCATACACCACAACAATACACACCGCTTATCCTAAGCTAATTTGAGTAGACAATCTCGATTTGCGTTTAACAGCCACTCCGATTTTTGGGTCGCCACAAGTATCTATAGCTTAATAATTTCTCTGGATAACTTTTCTTCAGTTACGAGAACCCAAAAACTCCTACATCCGTCTACTCAGGTGGAGAATATCAGGTACAAATTTAGACACAGTACCGATCATCCAGCATACTTGTCATCACAGTCAGTGTTATGGGGCATAACCGCTTTGACAATCTGTTAGAACCACAAAAATGCATGGGACATTCTTCAGTATTAGGCGAATCACATATACTGTCAAGTTGAGACAGGGTGTTTTATTGGGCAGTTTCCTATTTCCAGATATTTGTTTACCTTGAAAAGACTCTCAGTTGAGCATACCGCAAACATTTACAACCGTGACATAGCAGATCGGTAGTTTCCCAGAAATCATCGCTGGTCACCCATCGAGCTTTAGATGATTGCCCCCCTTCTATCGCAAAAAATAGACCTAATGAATATTTGGAGGATTCGGCGAAAGTACTTACACTCTACTTGCATGAAATACCTGGTACCTTTTGAAGCCTACGTTAGATTACTTTGCTTGCCGAGCTGTCTATGCAGAACTCAAGAATAACAGGCGTCTCCGATAAGAAGCTACGCAGACTGTTGCTGGTTTAAAATCCGGTGACTACAAAACATGACTAGACTGTTTAGATTGTCGACCTCTCCCAACTTATCTGATGCAGGTTTGAGAAAGGTTTGACCGATGCGCACTTTACTGTTCACCCAACTGGTAGACGGCGGACACATGGCAAGGGGCTTGTTAGTATAAGAGCGCGTATTTCAGTAATTTACAACTTTTCACATTTCTATTAGCCGGTGCTTAAAGTAATCACTCCGGAATTTCTACTTTAGTGGGCTGGCTACCCAAAAACTGTTCTACCAGGAATGTGGCAAAGCAATAAAACTAATAACGCTAGATTGAGTATACAATAATAAAGTGGTCAGATGGAACAGACTCAATAAGAATTGTTCTCTTTAAAATGGTTCGTCGTTGGCCCAGGTCAGGGTGTAAAAAATCCAACCTTGGTTGTCCAGGGGTCTTCCGTTGAACAGTTCTCACATATACTAAGATCCGAAGATCGTCTGAGATGTTTCGGTACCAGAGATAGCGCATGAAACGCGCGAATGACCGCTGTTAGCGCGAGCGAAGCCAGAAGAGAGAGTCGAACAGGTGACCACCTTTGCACTGCGTGAAATTGTACAAATGCGCGTTTTTGTAGTTTTTCTTATACAAACAATAACGCTTATGCAATTGACACAATACGTAACATTATAATGGAAGCAAAAGAAATATACAAAACACCGCACCGCACCTCGAGCCCAGTGTTAACCACTTTTAGGTGATTAGAAGTGTAGTGGTCTGGCTACCCAATAAAATACTTCACCAGGAGTGTGTGGCAATGAAATAAAAATAATAACGCTAGGTTGGGTATACAATAATAAAGAGGTCAGATGGAACGGACTCACTAATAATTGTTCTCTTTAAAATAGTTCGTCGTTGGCCCAGGTCGGCGAATAAACAATAATCCAACTATGGTGTTCCAGGGGTCTTCTTCTGAACAGTTCCCACATATAATAGATTCCGAAGATGGTCTGAAATGTTTTGATACCAGAGTTAGCACATGAGACTCGCTGCAAGCGCGAGCGAAATCAGAAGAGAGAGTCGAAGCACGTGACCACGTTTGTATTGCGTGAAATTGTACAAGTGCGCGTTTTTGTAGTTTTTTGTATTCAAACAAAAAACGATTATGCAATTGATGAAATACGTAGTGTTATAATGAAAGTAAAATAAAGGTATAAAACGCCACAGAAGTCGGCTCTCTTACTTGGAGGGTTTCTGACCAACTTAAAGCCTAAAAGCTTAAACTTAAAGCTTAAAACTTAAAGCCTTAAAGATCTAAAGAGCGATGCTGCACAACTTCTCTCATCTGAGCCTTTCAGTTGAGTTGAAGCCGTCGAGCGGTGAGAACAAACCAAAAATAGGAAACTTAGGTAAAATCTTCGATTCTGCGTAGAAGAGTGAATAAGTGGGTAGGGATTCCTCGTTAAGTGACTAATGAGATCGAAGGCGAGGAGCATCAACCTTTTTATTTCAGCCTAACTAATAAATTTCAGTAGATGTGATACCAGCCTATCCGAATCTACGGGCTTTTGGCGTTCACACTTACTGAACAGTGTTTTAAGCAGCCCTCCACATTTGGCGCGAAACTTTCGTTCCGTCACGCTACGCCTGGTATTATTCGGTTTTTGGTTTTCATTGTCTCGCCATTGACAGTGTTATGAAGAATGGCCCTGGCAAAGATAATAAAACCAGATAACAAACCGGTCACACCACTTGAGGAGGAAATTGCGCAGGTACCTCCTTTTCGGATATTTATATTGTGTAGGCAATTACCGACCTACAAGTTCATGATGAATGGTCGGACGCCATGAAGCTTCTTTACTTTTGTGAGGCCAAGGTATTTGTCCTTCATGCTTGATACCCTCTTAGGAAATGATGATTGGGAGGGAGAAGGCGATCGTCATCTACGTTCCTGTACCTCAGTTGCGCACTTATCAGATGATTCATAACCGACTGGTTGGAGAGCTTGAAAAGAAGTTACGCGGTCCCCATGTTGTTCTCGTAGCATTTCGCCGCATCCTTCCGAAACCAAAAAGGAAATCTAAGTTTAATCCCAAGCAGAAGCGGCCCCGAAGCCGAACGCTCACGTCTGTCCATGACGCCATTCTCAAGGACCTGGTCTATCCTGCGGAAATTGTGGGGAAGCGTACACAAGTGCGATGTGACGGGAGCACACTCATAAAGTGCCACCTGGACGTAGCCCAGAGAAATTATATTGAACACAAAGTAAGTGCATCTTGTCTTGGCTTACCCACTTAGTTGAAGACCATTACAGGATTGTACAAGAAGCTGACGGGCAAAGATGTACAGATCGAGTTCCCCGATTGGGTTTTGTGAGCTATGAAATTATACGTCTTTTCGGAACAGGTGTTCTTTCTTGGTAAGCTCCCCTCAGACTTGGTCTAGTTCGAACGTAATTTCCAAAACGAGGCCACAGGATAAAGTGCACATTAGTAGGTACTTAACTGGTGCCGGGGTGTGGAGTATACAGTGACTCTTAGCGTGGACTATTTTGTTCCGATCAAACACCCCACCTTGAACATCGTGATTGATCGATTTTTTGTACCGTGTCCACGCGTGTTCTAAGTTCAGCCCCATTATTGTAAATGGGTAAATGTAACCGTACTGCATTTCGATTCTAAGTCAAGGCAATCCACAGTTACGCTTGGTATTTCCTTCCCTCGAATCCCGGTTGCACGCATGTCAAGTTCGCCGTTGGATATTTCGAAAGTCCTTCGTGCTTCTTTACATTGGCACCAGGATTCTAAACAAAACGTTTACCTCACCGGAGTTTAGCATCGGAGTGTCGTACCGGTCAAACTGCACCAACCTAATATTTAGTAACCTATTGCGGTAATGAAGGATGTAGGCTTGGTGGGGCACTCAGGTTTGGATTGAAAAGCAGTGCTTCGGATCCCAAGGGTCTCCACCCTTGTTCCAAGTACATCAGACTTGTAAATTAAACCTTGTGAGTTGTTTTGCTGTATGGGAGGAAAGAAACAAATCTACCTCGTGGATCGAATTGATGTGCTATTTAGAGCGATGAATGACAATGGTTGAGCAGTCTTTCTTGGTCTGATGGCGACGCTGGAAGCTCCGTGGTTTGCCTCCCTCGGCTTGATTGCTGTTTGGGCTTTGGCTTTATCTCAGCCCTTGTGTTTCCTTCGGGTGACATGGCAGCTAGGCACTAATCGATGCCAGTGGCGTTCTTGTCGGTTTCTGTCGGAGTAGTCTGGATGTGTGGGCATCTTAGAATGACTCCGGTGGCCTGGCATCATGCTCTATTTCTTTTATACTGATTACGGTTGTACGGCAGCGGAGCATCATTTTTGAACACTAGTGTTCTGTCGACGAAGATAATTACCCACCGAGCCAATTCAGGCGGTGGGGTGTCTACTGCCGCGGTGTAACCCCCATCGGATTAATGGGTGAAATACGTGGCCTTGGTATGCGGATGATTTGGAATGTAGTGTTTGTGGGAAGATCGGACCAGCAATGCCGGTGCAGGTTACGTACTTCGTATGCCAGGTGACCGTTTACCTCGTGGAGTTCTCGTCACCGAGCGTTGTACCGGAAGGAGACAATCCAGGGTTGATTACTACATAATAGCAACGAAGCATGAAGGCACCGGCAACTCAACTCAGTCGCGTTGGCAACTGCTGCCTCTGGTTGGGAACCCCGGGACGTGACAAACCAACGGTTGATGACGGGAACATATGGCTGTGTCGCGCAGCTAATGGCGGTCTCGCACCGGGGTATCATCTTCACTGCATAACTGTCACTGCCTGCGATATTGGACAAACGGCTTGGGCCATGGCTTCAAAAGTGTGGCTGTGATTCCCTCATTCTCGGTGAACGAAGTTGTAGTAGCTGGAACCACTGCACTTCGATGGAAAAAATCTTGGATCGCGTGTGGCGAGTCGTCTGCCGCGGTGTTGTTTTCCGTATCCAATTTAGAGTGGCACAGGCAGATAAGGGTATAAAAGAAAATCAGGGTACTGTCGGTGCGATTTGCTTTCCTCAGTGGGGTCCGCGTTACCCCCGTGTGCATGTTCAAGGCTCGAACTTGTCGAAAGTTCCGTATTTCGAGCCCAACTCCCTTATCTCGACTGCTCCTGTCTAGGCTGCTAATCGATATGAGTGGCGTTCTTATTGTCAGTTTTTTATCTAGGTTGTCTAATTGAGTGTCTGGAGGTGTAATCACCGAGTGATTGTTGTAGGCTACCGTTGAATCCTTTTCCCATCCACTTTTATTCTTCCCACGGTGAAGCTTTCAGGTATGGATGTAAGGCACCAAAGCATCAATCACCCGGAGGTGAGATAGTATGGGGCATACAGCATCTGGAAACCAATGTACCTATGGTTCACGGTTTATAGCTGATAAATTGATTGCTCGACCAAAGCGTCGGTGTCGAACACAAGTTATGCTACCGGTGATTTTCATAATCACCGGGCCCCTCCAATCCGGTGTCTCCGTAGCATAGCAGGAGATAGCTGAGTACATCGGCTGCCCCATTAACTAATGCTTAGGTGGGTACTTGCTTTCGATTCGTCACACACCCAACCGCCGTCTATCGACAAATGCTGTTCTCCATCATCATTAAAGACAGCAACATGAGTGTTGACACTGATGCTTCACTGCCGTACAACCATAAAGTTCGTCTAATTTCATATATATATATATATATAATATATATATATATATATATATATATATAACCGTGGGCAGTCGGCTTTTATTAACGTACCAAGCGAAAACTCTGCAGTCGAATTCGATCTGTCTAAAGGTCGGAGGATTTAAGAAGTTGTCTTGAAAATACTTTTTGGATCTGCTTTTGTCAGTTTCTGCTGGTCAGCGGATGTAGCGAACACTCATTGTAACCGAAAATAGTTCCTTGTAGAGTATGCAGCGTTATGGTGAACTTCGACTACCTGGATTTTGCCATTTTTGGCATTAATCCTATCAAAACTTAGAGGCGTTATGTGTAATGGCATCTGTGGTTTGTGTACTGGGCAGTTGCAGTCATCCGAATGGACGGCTGGTAGTACAGGAATGTGATAAATAGTTAATGAGATAGCAGAAAAGGGGCTAGCTCCAGAACGACTTAAATGGAATATGCTGCTAATGACAGCTAATTCTAGATGTTTTGAAAGTTGTGAAAAACGGTACCAGTGGCAGTCACCTCGTCCTACGCAAGGTGGTAGGCCGATTCATATAACAGAAATTACGGAACTGTGAAAACGGTATAAAAAATAGTCTTGAACTCAAAGATCCGGAATAATCAGACTAGTCAAAAATGATCAGGAATATACTGAACATACAGAGAAGATTCGAAGCACAGTTTGGTCGGCGGGCGCACCACAAGTTGGGCGGTGCCATAGAGTAAAATGGAGATAACCCTGCCCACTGTCACAATTCGAAATATGCGTGGACTGCTACGATCACATACAAGGTGCAACAGATAAAGAATCACATGCTAAGTGGAATGAGTTATGATCGTGTGGATATCGTAGTGGACTTTCTCCCTAACCATCTGCTCTCGATTCATGTTTGCATCTGTTCTATCTTTATAGAAGCAGACCTGAAAATTGGGAGTCACCGGGCTGCAAGCCTTTTAAATTTCCAACAGGAAGCAGTGATGTACGTTCGCTTGAGAAGGGCGAGAAGAAAACGGAAACAGTAAATATAAAAATACGAAGAAGTTTGACGGCTCACCACTAGACTGAGTAAACCCAAAACCATTCCTGTGAGGAACCAACATTTTCGATATGCTGCATCAAGGCCTGTTGGTTTAGGAAATTGGGCAAGAAATAAGCATTGTTTTGTCAAGCACCTCAAGAATGAAATTTACCAAACTCAATGAAACTGGTGCAGTTGGGAAGGCCGCCATACCTCATGAAACCTGTTTGGGAAACAAATCCAGCCGGATGATTGATACGCAGATGGAATACAGCATTCGGTTATATGCAGTTCAACGAAGAACTATGGTCTCAGAGATAATGAAGACACAATATAACTGAATTGTCCAAGAGTTTCTTCTCATCGAACCAGCGTGCACGGTGAAAAATTTTGAGGTACTATCATTTCAGTCTGATTCTATTAGTGCCAGTAAGTTCTCACCCTGTAACGTCTGCGGCATTTTCACAAGCGTGAAGCTTGTCCTACACATTTGGCTACTATACGCATAGATAGGTATATCGTGCTTGTTTATGTCAGGCATGCGAAACTTTCACCACACTATTTTGTTCACCATCATCATCATCAAAGACAGCAACAGTGTTGACACTGATGCTCCACTGCCGTACAACCAAAGTTCGTCCATTATATATATATATACATATATATATATATATATATATATATATATATAGTATAGAGTGAAAAGAAGAGAAAGAGTGGATGAGGGAGGGGACCTAGTGCTGGCCTATGTCAAGCATTCTGAGGTGCCTACACCTCCAACCGCTCAATCAGACAATCTGGAAAAAAACTGACAGCATGAACGCCACTGACATCGATTAGCCGCCATTTCTTGCAACGTCTCCAGCCAAGCACAGGCGGGGTCACGGGGACCCCATCCTGGAAGGCGTACAACACCAACAACACCCAAACTCTTCGTGATCTCTTTCACGCCTTTCTGCCAAGTCATGCGCTGTCCACCTCGCGGTTTGCGCCATTGAAGGAGGCACGGAGAACAACACTCGTCTCGGTAGACGGTGTTTCGGCATGCGTAGCACATGACCGAGCCATCGTAGTCGGTGGTGCTGGATGATTTCCCCAATTGATGTACCTGCAGCACAACCAAATACCCGTTTTCTAATCACCTCGTTACTAACACGCTGACGCCATCCAAAACCAGCCACGCTTCTGAGGCATCGGTGGTCGAAAACCTGGAGACGCCTCACATCTGTCCCAGAGGCCATGTCTCGCACCCATACAACAATACAGCCCTTACTGTAGCCTGGTACACACGACCCTTAAGATCTAGTGAGATGCCTTTTGACGCCACAAGTGACGCAAATTAGCAAACGTGATTCGAGCCTTTGAGATTCTTGCACTGACTTCATCAGACACTTCCGTCAGAGCTAATACAACTACCGAGGTATGTAAAGTTTTCCACAATCTCCAGTGATTCTCCTTGAATTTTAAGGGATATGTCCGGAGACTGCACGTTCTGAAGCATGACTTTGCACTTTGAAGGTGCAAGGCGCATGCCAAAAGATGGTGGTGGTCAGTCTATTCAACAGGGCTTGTGCTTCACTTTGGTCTTCAAAGATGAGGGCGATGTCATCTGCGTACTCCAGATCGACAAGGCTCTCACCAGCAACAGTTTGAACACCGGGGTTTTGAAGACCTTCCAGCGTTCGCCTCATTATTTCATCAATGACGAAGTTGAACAAGAATGGAGAGAGTGGACATCCTTGTCTGACACCACTTTTTGTAGGGAAGCTTTTGGAGAGCTCGCCATACACTCTCACCCGCCCAGAAGTATGTGAATATAGGGATCGGATTATGTTTACAAACTTCTGGGGCATACCCTGTTGAGCAAGTGTATTTAACAGCACTGACCGATCGACAGAATCAAACGCACCCTTGAAGTCAAGGAACACCAAGATTGTGGGTCGTCTGTACATGTGGCGTTGCTCTAACACCTGACGGAGTGTGAAGATGTGGTCAATGCAGCCTCTACCCGGTCGAAATCCCGCTTGATTCTCACGAGTCAAGGTTTCGCGTGCCATCGTAAGACGACGAAGAATCAGTGACGCCAGAAGCCTTGTCACAACAGGAGTCAAACTAACACCTCTGTGGTTGCTACATTCACTGCGAGTACCCTTTTGAAAATGGGCACTACTATCGATTCACCCCAGTTGTCTGGGACGGTCTCTTTCTCCCAGATAGACCCAAATAGGCTAGACAGGCACCGCAATCCTTGAAAAGAGCAGGTGGAAGGTCGTCAGGACCAGCAGCACGATGACGCTTGAGTAGGGAAATACACTCGGACACTTCTGAGACCGAAGGCATCTCCATATTTACGGTCCACCTTTCTGTTGAAGGCCAGGATTCTGGATTGGAGGTAGCAGGTGGCCAGCTGAATTGCTGTTCAAGTACTGTGCCCAGCGGTCCAAACGTTCTGCTTTGCTGCATATCAGGGAGCCATTTTGGTCTCTGATTATTTCGCTGACAAGAGGTTTCCGAGGACCAGTCGAACGAATCAAATGGAACAGCTTGCGCACATTTCCAGCATTCTTTGCATCTTCCATTTCTTCGGCCTTTCGGGTCCACCAAGCTTCTCGGTCTGCACGGACACTCAGTTTCACTTGGCGTCGGGTGGAGTTGTGGTGGCGGCCAGGAGGAATCTGTCGCCGGGTCTCCAGCAAAGACACGGTCCTATCAGAGATCCAATGTTTGGATGAGGTTGGCTGGGTTGTACCGCAAACAGACGTTCCGACTTTGAGTAGCGCTTTGGATATCTTTTCCCAGTGGCCGTTTATATCCGACACCGTACCGTCCGGCAGGCATTCGAGGAGCTGGTTCTGATAGTTTCGTTTGACTTCTGGATCCACTAGCTTCTCAATGGCTAAGCGAGGTGTGCGCGTTTTGCGTACACCTGAAAAGCGCAATGAAAAGCAGCGTACAAGTGCATGGTCGGAGTCCACGCTGGTGTTCCAGAAGGAGCGGCAAGCGGTGATCGACCCTCGCCACCGATAACTGACGGCGATGTGGTCTATTTGGGTTCGTCGCTGGTTTGTTGGTGGGCACCACGTTGTCAAGCGATTTCCGCTGTTCCGGAAATTCGTACTGCAAAGGAACAGTCTGTGATCGGCACACATCTGAAGTAAGCGGTCTCCGTTGTCCGTGCGTCTCGTGTCCAAACCAAGACGACCACCCAATCGGGCCTCAGCAGCGCTCAGTCTACCTACCTGGGCGTTCATATCACCAGCAACCACAACGATATCTGAGTTTTTAACCTGCTGTAGAAGGGCACCTAGAGCGTCATAGAAACTGTCCTTGGCAGATTCAGAGCTACAGTCAGTTGGGAGTAAGCAGACACAATAAACAAGGTGCGATGGACCTCACTTCCTCTAGATTCTCTCACAGATGTTGCCAAACGAACCGCACAGAGGCGACTATCAACGGGTATCCAATCAAGCAGAGACGCTTCCGCTCGTTCGCTCAATACAATACCCACCCCAGCATATCCAGCTGCAGCGGCCTCTGCATCACCAGAGGTGCGCAGCCGGAACCTGGAAGAGAGCGGGGGGCAGTCAGTTCGATCACGTACTCGTCCGTCTTTTGTTTCCAGACAACATACATCAATCTGAGGGAATCCAGTGTACGAGCAAGAGCCACCTGTTGACTGCTTGCTTCAGTGAACGAACATTAAAGGTAGCTAAGTAGACAGGCTTTCGGGGTTTGAAAACAGACTTCGAAGTGTTTAGGGATGTAACTGAACTCGGACGTACACAATCTGGCTAAGTGTGATGCAGGGCGGGCAGACCGATCAGTCCTAGAGCTGGGACCTGCGGAGGACGTATTAAAGTTGGGGCGGGGAGGATAGAAGACGGAAAACGTGGAAGTGTAAGAAGGAGGCGACCCGGCTGATGGCACCACGCGACGGCCGATGTGGCATGAGTACTTTTGTTTGTGGACTTCATGGTTGTACGAGGGCTGGGATACTGCCAGGGCGCCCACACCTAGACAGGAGGAGGATTAGGGTCCTCAACCAAAGCCTTTGGCTCAAAAGCCTAACCTCAAGGCAGCGGTGTTAGGCTGGAAATGCAAGTACATTATCATTTTTACGGAACACATCGCCACACATGTCCCAACCTGGAGGGCAGGAGACTGTGTTCGTCAGACCTCTACCCATGGACCAACCTGGTATGAGAGACTCTGAGTGTCACGCGGGCACCCCCCAGTATAGCTCAAGGGGTCACGGAGGTACACAAACCGCCACACCACGGTAAGGTCCAGTCTCTTCGTGGCGGGCTGTTTTCCGTACCGAGCAGTTCTCGGTGAAAGACCATGTCATGACAAGGTGGAATGAAAGCAGCTACCGTCAAACAGTGCTTTGGGTCCTTCGTACCTTCCCGACTGGTACTCTGGCGATCCTGTTCGCAGGTGGTTGGCAACTCTGCAGAATGTGGCACGCAACAGTTCCCTGCGGCGCGCATGTTGTCGAAGGACATCGGTGTCGCTGTCAGTTTTCCTCGATTGTTAGCTCTGTATTACTCATTTTGTCATTCCTATTAGGTCGTTGGATAGAGGTCCGATTAGCGCGGTCTTCTGGTTCTCCATGCTCAGGTTTGGAACATGTGCGGTGACTTGTTACTTCAGATGACAGTATGCCGCCACCCACCCGCTGTCATGCAGTGAGTTTTTTTAGTCAGAGGCTTTGGTTGAGTACCCTATTCGCCCTCCTGTCCAGGTTTGGATGCCATGACGTTATCCCAGAAAGTTTGCAACCTAAAATATTCCCATACTACCATCCATCGTATGATGCCATCAACAGAGTCGCCTCATTCTATACATACAGCAGGGTTGGTGGGGGCAAACGTGCTTCTGCTGACGCCCTACTCTCGCGTTTTCTCTCCGACCCCGCCCCATTGTTTTCGCTGTGCAGGTTCCAGAACTAAAACTGATAGCCCTGTTCGCTTTGCATCGCAATTAGCAACTTCTGCTCGTCTGGCTTCTGTAACAGCCCTAGTCAATGAACTAAACCTTCAAACCCAGAAAACCGGTCTATTTTGCTGCCTTCGACGTTCGCACTCTGAAGCAAGCAGGAAAACAAGCTTTTGTCGCTCGTACATAGGATCCTCCTCGCGTTGATGTATGTTGTCTCTAACCAAGGACCCGAAACGCAAGTACCATAATTGATTTGATCGCCTCCCTTTCTTCACCCATTCGGCTACGCATTTCTGGTGATGCGGAGGCTGCTGCTGGACACGTGGGTAGGCATAGTGTTGAGCCACCATTGACAGGTCTTTGCTTAATTAAGTACCCGTTGGTAGTCGCTTCTGCTCGATTCGTTTGACAACGTTTGTGAAGGACAAAGTCTGCAAGAACAGAAGTGCAGTGGTACTAGAAAGTCGAGGAAATGGGAGAAGCTGGTGCTGTTGGGAACCCACAGGAATTTAGCTAATTCAGAAAACCGGACACAAGAGTGTCTGTCAGTGGCCTGACCAAAGAATCCATTAGGAATGAGAACCAGTGTCTAGATCGGTAATCGGAACATGCCTGGGATATCTTATTCGACCTGCTCACCCCGATCGTTGATTCGAGTATACCCTATGTTTCTGAAGTAATAATGTATCTTTGCCTTACTAGCCTTCACTGGGCTGCTGGATCAGATATACTTCTACCGACGTTAATCGAAGACGGTGTTATGCATACGCTAAGTTTGGAAAAGTGACCCAATCCCATAGAACTAGGGTTTCATTAAAAAAAAATACTCGAAGCGACTGTTCCAACCGTAGGGGAGGAAGTCGTACGACTACCTAATACTGTGACGCTTAATTTCGTATGTGAATCAAGAAAAATCTGGACACCAAAAACGATTTCGACTAGATTAAGGGGTGCATTGACCAAATCTTTACGTCAAAAATAGCATTTAAGTAGCTCCAAACGTACAACTGACCAGCAACCACTTCGAAAAGGCTAATACTTCTGCAGATTGGATAATCTTCCCACATTATTAATGCACTAGTAGCACTGGCTAACCCGAGTCACCTGTCCCGTCATGGTTGCGGGACTTTGTCCCTCTGATCTAAGGAACTCAGATGCCTCTACCGCTTGATTGCCAGTGGGCCTGTAGTATGCATGCCCGACCATCATCTACCGAACGGAGCGCTGTTTTTCGTTCCAAACCGTAGCTGGTGAAAAGCATACAGGGGACCGACCGTGAGAGTGCAGCGCGAAATGAAAGTGCCACAGTCCAACTGCTGCCCATAGCGGACCACGTAGTTCTCTTTGTATTTGCTTAGAATTCTTGAAGTATGTGGTGACAGTGCTGTCACTCCCTTGCCAGACTGCCAAGCTACTGTTTGGCATGCGCCGAACTTCTTTCCCAGTTAATATTTTTGGCTGATGCTGGGTCAAGTTGGTGCCCAGTTGTGTTTATTTCATGGATGCTCGAAGCTATACGCGCTTTCAAATCTCGACCGTTTCGTTTGGAGACGGCGTTCTACAATAAATCACTACTATTCTATTGCTCACTGGGGTCTTTCTGCATGTGTCAGTTATGCACCAGTATTTACTGCTGGTGCTGGCGTAACTAGCCGCTATATTGCTGTTAAAACGTCGGTTACACGGAACAGACTGAGTTACCTGGTTACTTATTCCACAACCCATGCAACTGCATGTCTGTATCGTGGTGCTGGCTTCAAGACAGCTTCCACGTGCACTCGACACAAAACCAAAGCAGGTGAGACGATCGGCTGAGTTGTATTCAATCGAACGTGATTCCCAGTTTGATAACGACAGTCTCTCCATTACGTTTATTTGACTGGTGATCGGGCTTGAACTCGCCTAGGTTACCATCATCCTGCCAGTGGCGTCGCTGTCTGTGATGATGGAAAGTGAGATACTTCGCACCTTACAATTGTTATCATTCGTACGTGAATCAGATTTGCGTGAGCCTGCTCGTAGTTTTTGTGAAGAAAGTCAGCTACATGTCTAAGATGGAGACAACGAAAGCAAGCTCAAATTCATTTGCTGCTTCATCCGAAGGGGCGTGCTTAGGCTTTTCTCGGTGTGGAAATGTTCACGCCTAAATGTATAATGTATATATATATAATGTTGACTTTACTCACTCCCACTGACCTTTGCAATTCCTATCCCACCCTCTCCTTTTTCCATGAAGATTGTATATCCGTGATTCTTACATAACTTATTCACACGATTTCCGTTATTATATAAACTTGTGATATATTCGCCCAGTGGATCAATCACAGTAAATGAGCTTCGTTCGCTGTGTTCGTTATTCTCGTGACTTCCATGGGTAGCTTCAGTTGCTACTGGTGAGTAATCTGATGACCAACAGTTGTCGATCCACAAGAATGATATGATAGTCTCAAAGCGGTGAACTTATTGGTAACGAGAAGTCGGATTTCAAGATCTGTCTTTGATGTATGTCTTATATACACCGGACGAATGTCATCAAAGAAGGGAACTCTTGTGGCTGTCCTTTTTGGGTTCCAACGATATATTCGCTGTAAGCGTATGCGAAGCATCAGTCAAGTCTAGGAAAGCTTTCTGCAACAGCATAAAGAAAGAGATTCCAGCAGTATCAATCCCACCTCAAACAGCTATTGAGTCGAGAGTAATACTCAAGCAACAAAGTTTAGTCGCAGGTAATCCATCAGCGAAATATGGAACCGGATAAATGGGACACTTAAGGTGGGCCTCAGTATGGGCTGGCAAGTGTTGGGGTGAAGTGAGTGTGTAGTATTTAAAAGAACTCAGACAGATGCTTGTGCAAGTATGTTTACTCGTCGATGAGAAATTTGGCAGTTATTGAATGTTTAGTGCATCTTTAGGCGTTCTTCAGTGACCTCGAAGAAGGGCAGAATTCTTTCCTGGGTTTAAGGGGATATAATTAGGAACAGTACGTCCAGTGTGGGGGTATGTATGCAATCTTCAACCTCATTGCTTGGTCGTGTGGCAGAACATGTGTCAGTTTAAGTCAGGGTCTAGTTGTTTAATTTGGGTAAAGACTGATTCAATATGAATAAACCGGATTTCCAGTTATGTCTGTAGGGGAATCGTCGTTAACAGTGAGAAACCGATCCTTTATTTAGGCACGTTGAGGGACGGATACTTCGTTTATGAGTGTAACTATGCTTTGGGGTTACCAGCGGGTGATTTGGATTACAGCGCATGAGGGAATTAGGACTAGGCTCAAGAGGATCGGGAAAAGAAGGGAGCTAATATGGACCCATTCCAGTGTCATTACGTAGAGGTGTATATTGTTGGAGATCTAGGCTAATACATAGAACTTAAGGGAGCAAAATAGCTTAGTGGTTAGAGTGCGAATTTACTGACCTGAAGGCCCCTGGTTCTAACCCGAATTCTGTATCTCGACTTCCCCTGTCCAGGCTTGGGCAACCTCGTGCTCCCTTCGGGTAGTATGGCAGCTAGGCACCGAAAGGGTGTTACAGCTGAACGACTGGTTGAGTGTAGAGCTTAAGAGACGTCTAATTTCTGTAGATGGGGTAATCCAACTGTCGCACGATATGCCAGCGTTATTCAGAGGCGGTTGAGTCTGCTTTCACTAGGTTGTTTGAACTAATTTGGGAATTGAGCGTGGCTAGTCAGTTAATGTATTTTCATTTAAAAGTATCTGAAGTGACTGCTCCAATCGAGGTGAGATGAGCCCTGTCTCAGTTGTGACATGTCCGTTGGCTTCATAGATATTGACGCATTTGACGTCACCATCTACAGCGTAATATCAGCGTTCTGTACTGATGCCATGCTGCCGTAATTTATTTAAAGCCTGATTATGAAAGTAAAGGTGGGCGGGAGGGGACTCAGTTTTAGCGTACCACAATTGTTCTGAGGTGTCTACATCTTTAGCCACTCGTTCCGATAATTCGGATTTGTTAACGTCAAAATTGATTTGCGGCGCCTCCAGCCATGCACAAGGACACTCAACCGGGCACTGGTGATGCCTTCTCGTGTCGTAATGGAACGTTTGCCATTCAGTTGCGAAGCTCGGCGAACAGATCAACAACCAGTGAATAGGCATTTGCCGTGATTTTTGGGCGTTCGGACCAGTCGTCTTGGGCCTGTAAATATACGTGTGCAGTATGTACAGCCTGGGGATGAGTGTAGCGGAAACGGATGAGGTTAATGTTAAACACGCGAGGTCGAATAGTTGTTTTTGCAGCGTTACTCTTTCGCTCATGTTTAATTTCGAAACAGTTCGGAAAGTGCTTTGGTAATGCCAACACACCTGTTTACCACACAGATAATAAGAGGTAGTTGAAAGAGAACAAAAACAAAATACAGGAAGCGTCACTGAGGACGAGTTCCAAGTGATTCGAAAGTCAGATGTTTGAAGTGGAAACCAGTGTCTCACCAGTAGTTTTCCTAAACCTCTGGACCTCCTGAATGTCTACTTTGGATGGGATTTCCTCAGTTGAGAACCACAAGTATAGCTACAATCCGATTAAATCTGGCGTTTGGATCCTATTTCCACATACACGGACATTACTTTCGCGCAAAAGCGCAGCTTCATTTTGTGAACCAGCCTGGAAATATCTGCCGAGATAATACCCCTTCCCGCAGTGCGTAAGAAATGCATGGTCCTAGTGTACTTGAGCTACCAACTGACGGGTACGGTTTTTCAGAGCGCATTCAAAGCGATCGGCGTCCTTCTATGTATGGGCGAATGTCCCATACTGGAACCAATGTGCCTATGGTACACGGTTTATAGCTGATGAATTGAATTATGTATGGAGTTTTTGAAATAAGGAACCATTGAAGGACACGCGTTTAACTTGATTTCGTTGATAATTATATAAACGATTAGGAGTATTCTTGCTAAGAATTGTTCTGTTTTTGTGTCAGCTCAATTTTTAGGCCGATTTGTCCATTGCTATGTCTGTATGAATGGGTATTTCGTTAGAAAAACGACCGTTTCCATGAGCATCAAATTGAGGCTGTTTTCTCCAAGACTATTAGATACCCAAATAAGCCGGCACTCTTTCTGTCGTCTTTATGACACCTGTTGTCGAGAGGTCGTACTTACCTAGCATCTCTTCTTGGGTTCAAATTGACGCAGTCTGAATATATCCAACTTCGGAGCACTTCAGCGCAATAAGATGTTTGATTTATTCAAATATTGGGGTTTCCACTAGGATAGATAGATAAAACGATCGCTCAGCTGTAACACTCTTTCGGTGCCTAGCTGCCATGCAACCCGATTGAAGCACGAGGGCTGGGATACTGCCAGGTTGCTTAAGCCTAGACAGGGGAAGTCGAGAGGTAGAGGTCGGGTTCGGACCACGCACCTTCCGGTCAGTAACTTCGCGCTCTAATCACTGCGCCATCCCGGAATTCAGGCTTGGAAAATCATTGAGGCAATTTCTACTCCATACTGGCCAATGTGACTATAAAATCTGTGCCACTTGATGTCCTTTAACTATCTTTCCAACTTAGCCAGCGTGGTGTGTCATTTAAGTCACTTTTCAACGATGACTAAATGGATTGACAAACGAGTGCAAAGATTGAATGGGGTGATCTTTACCAAGCTGAGTGCGCTTTTCCAGGTTCCGAGGGTACACGCTCATCAAGGCGTAGGAAGCGCTATATCCAATTTAGAGACTAATTCGATTAGATTGGATTGTGCCCGTCTTGTGTCCTTTCACAGAGTGGTCTCAGTTAGGTCTGAGCGGGTTGGCAAAGTTTACCGTAACTTTCTATATTGATCACGAGTATTTAATGATTCCACGTACGTTTTATTATTCAATTACATATTTTGCATTCCAAGATATCTCAGGGTCTTAGTCATACATGGTTGGACGACATTTTTCCCGTGCCCTTTTTACTCTTTTAATTACGATACAACGGTATTCTCGCAAGTTGTAAAATACCCAGCTGTAAATCCGGTTCTCGTACCTCATTTTCGAATGAAACAACCTTCCCAGCGTTTGTGATGACCGAAGTTTCGTGTATAGTCGCATGGCCAGGTAATTTTCCGAGATCAAATCATTTACATTCGAAGATAACCTTCATCGTATCGCGAACCTCGGTGCAGGCCAAGTGATATCTCAGCTATCTATTAGCTGAGGCGATGATTCGTGAGCGGAACCAAAGTATCAAAAACTCAGTTTATCGTTTTTTCTGCCTCTAGATTTCTGTTAGGCCCCACTCATACTTACAAGGTAACGAGTATCTGCGTTTGAGTGAATCCGCATCGTGGGTGCCTCGCTTGATGAGTACCCAGGCATGACGAACGCTGTCCATATGGCGACAGAGCTGTACTCCAGATGGTATCCAAAGCGCATGCGAAAACCTTACCGGCGCGTTCCGTGACAGGATGTCAGATGACAAAGTGTTATTGCCGAGCCCCATCATATTTTTTAATCGGGTTTGTAAACAGAGGAAACGTGTCCACAAATGGTTCACCGAAGGACTTCGCTTGTGTAATAATTTTATGAAGTTACGCATTTGAACAGAGAGATAAGCAAGTAGCCGAGGCAACAACATCAGAGGGGAATAAGAATTGCGGGCAGCATGATAAAAAAACTTGGTCTTGAGGTAAGCGAAATAAAGAAGGTTATCCACCGCACAACGGAAACAAAATCATGATCAGGAAAGTGATTAGGTCCTGCCTGTAAATGAAACCAACAAAGGATGAGCAGAAATGGCGCGGTAGTCGGGTATCCGTGCTTGAGTTTGCGGACAAAAATGCGGTTATATCGGGTCGATTCCAGTCGACACGAGCAAAAAAAATCAGGCGGTTTGTGTGCAAGGTTGGCAGAGAAGGACATACGGCAAGCACCAGAGAATAAGAAACCAAGTATTAGAACAGATAAAAACGGAATCACACAGATGGTTTGTAGAGTAAGAAAAATCAATAAATAATAAATTAACCAGGATCCCAAGGTCCGGGTTGGGTATAAATACTGCTCATCGAAAAAGGAACACATACTTACGCATGGTTGAGAATCGTGGGTTAAAAGACAGAATTTAATTGACCAGCAACAAGAGATAAACCACAGGTTCCCACGAATAATAACACTATGTTGAGGAGGTCCAGAGTAAAGTAAGGGTATAGTTGTGGGAAAGCTTCCATGGTGTCCAGCAAATAGCAAATGCACTGATGGTCAGAGCGAAAGAGCTACACAAGGCCAGCTTGCAGACACAAATGGATAGAGGGAAGCATACGCCGTAGTGAGATCCTTTCATATGAGATCAAAGTCGACTCCAGGTGGGTATACACCTGGTTGATCTTGTCATTCTGCTGCTGAGTCGAAATCTAGAAAGTAAGATCACAGGAGAATGAAATGCTCAGTAAGCGAACTGCAGAAGAGTGCTAAGGAGTGGTATCAAAAACGTACAGAAAGCTGTTTGGAGAACGAATGGTACTATGCAAAAAACGCATGGCATGGACATACAAACAGTCTATTCAGGCTCGGTGGGCGGTGGCACCGGATATAATGCATGGACACCAAAGGTAATGTCAGGATACCAAACAAATAACCGATGGCGCATGCATACCTTTGTCTCAGGAAACCGGAAAACGAGGGAATGTTTCCGGGAGGTAAAGGACCGTTGGAGAGAGTAGGCATTCACAACAAGGAATACCCTAAGTGAAACGCCTGAGTACAGGTGATTTAACCATTTGGCTGCGAGGGACTTGATCTCAGTAAAAAAATGGACGAGTCAACAATTTGTTTGGAGAGAGGCTTAAGCAGGGTATTTTGTTTAGTTTTTGATCATCGATGCTACGAAAGAACACATGTCTCGACGCGCTACCAGAAATCACGGTTCGCAACTAGGATACTAAGCCCCTAGATGACCAACCTAGGCCGAGTTTGCGTACGCCCATTTTGAAGCCACTCATGCGGGCATCATAGTGGCATCACCTAATAGCTGTAAGGTTCACGATAATTTATGATACTATCCTGCAAAATCTGACTGACTGTCGGGAGAATTAGACATTTGACTCGTTAATTACTAGGTATCGGAAGGGGGTCAGCCGGTCGGAACTCCGCCCAAATAACTCCTAAGGTCACTTATCACCAACCCTCAAACGTGCAAAAGTTCACAGTAAGTCCTCACCATAATTTACCATTTCTTTTGGTAAGTGTGCTACTAGAAAATTGCTTACTCAAGGCTATCATCAGGTTGGGGGAAGAGTGTTGAACCGTTCGCTCCTACACTTTCGGTGCATTAATGACTAACTGAAATCCGTTCCTCTTGAACTGCAAACCACTTTAATCAACCATATAACCCAACCACACAGACTTGAGTGCATTTCGGACCCTCAGCATCAGGCGCACATAACTGAAGACCGATGACGACATAAGTCACTTCCTAAATCCGGACGTTTTAACCCAAGCCTTCAACACCAACATGGCCGATGTGAAAACAATCTATCCGTCATGGAACGAGTATATACAGCAATACTTTCCATATTGAGAAATGGCTCAGAAACATAGTTACGGACTGTAAAATCTACCATGGCCTTCAGTATTTGACCACGCGGAACAGCATTCGGACATAGTAAACGTCAGACAGATTATCCGCACTGTTAGATTGATTGAGACGCGGGCTTTGCAATCCAGCACGTTTTTGTCCAGTTCATGCACAGAGTGAAAACACTTCGGGGAATGCTAGTTGACTAACTGGCAGCGGCGTCTGTATATGTGGACCGGCATCTAATACGTCACTGTATTGAAATACTGGGATAATGTCAGTGATTAGAGACATCGACAGACGCAGTCCGGGAATAGAGTTGTTGGAACTCAAACAAAGCCATAGCCTCCATTGTTCCTATTCCGATGTAAAACTAAACTCAGATCAAACTGGAAACGCCCTCGCCAGTGAACTCTTGACAAATATGTTAGGACAGTACCCCGAAAATCCCGCTTTATACTACCTGTAATTCATAAGTGAAACTAGTGAACCACGTAGTGTATAGTTATACGGCTGGCAGAGAACTGACGGTGGCTGAAAAAAGGAATCCTGAAGCAGCCGTGAAGACTGGGGTGCAACAAGCTACCGGTCCGGATAGTCGGTGAAATATCGCTGATACTTGTATGTCGGGAGGTCTATCAGTCAGTTTAATGCGACCGAGCCAAAGTACCCAGGTTCCGAAAGAAAAAAATAGAGGTAGCCGAAATTTAATACAAAATATTACATAACTAGCTGAAGTCTAGCTGGTAGGTGGTGCCGCTTCTGCGGTTCACTGAGCAAGAATCAAATTATACAGAATAGGGAGAGCAGCCGCTGGCTTAGAACGGCCGTCTTCTCACTACCCTTACAATTAGGGACAAAATATTTCGTTTTTGCCATGAACTTCAAAACTTACAAACTGGTGCATTTTTAAGGCGTTTTGACAAAATTACCAACAGTTTTGAGATGCCGCCAACGCTTTACGGGCCTGCTGTAGGAGAAACACTGCAACATTCTACGCGTTATGAAACCGAGGTTCTTTAACAGAACTTTCACTAAGTGAATCCCGAAGACCATAGAATCCAAAGTGGATGATAGAAGCTACTGCGTTCTAAACAAGGAAGGCGTTTTCCAAGCATGATAGTCGGTCTTAGCCATGGAGTCTACTGTTCTCAAGAGCCTTGTTCCGTGCCTAATACTGACGTACCTAGTGCACCATAGCTCTCGGTGAAAAATGAGGCAGCTTTCTCTGCGAAAGCCAACAAACTGGACAGGAGAATGCACCTACGGGGCTCTACTGTCTCATAACAACAGGAACAAAAACGCTTCCAAAATTATACATACATGCGTGGATTATGGTTGATAATGCGGTTGGCATCCGGGCTCGAGATGAGGCCACTTTTTCCACGATCTCAAATACCGCTCTGAGATAAGCACCGCATCGCGTTCCCGCACGGCTAAGTCGATCCTCTTTCCTATCAATGATAATCCAGCTTTCCTAATTGCATGGCTGACCCGGTCAAACCCACCGGTTGACAGTTGAAACTTAATCAACAGATGTTACGCGGTAAACCCGTAACACAGGCGATAAGACCGTGGAAGAAATTGCTCACACAGTGTTCTATTGCTTTGGAGGACTCTTCAGATGTTCTATCACTCAGTTAACACTGCTTTGACTTACCGCCGATAGCTAGCTCGGTCACGTTTCGGGTTAGTAACTCCAGATCATGTTCGATACATTCCATGCGGTCATCCACTCCTGGGTGTTGTCTAGGCCCATCAGTTCGGCTCCTACATTCCGGTGTATAGGTATCGGGGTACATTTGGTTTGGCACAGAAGGCCAGTGCGTATCAGAGTTCATTTGCTGATCAGGTCGGAATGACGGTTGGCCGCACAAACAGTTTAACCGACCAGGATAGTTGTTAAACCCTGAAGAGAATGTACCCGGTTGGAAAACCCTTTGATCTTCAACCTGCAGGACCTGTTTACCTGGTAGCTGTGCATAGTTCGGCTGATATCCCTGTGATGGAGCTGCATCGTCCCCGGCAGGTAGATCAAGCATTGGCGGGATAACTGCCAAAGAAGGCTTCAAACCATAGGTAGACTTCGAATTTGACGCAGTAGTGTGACGCACAGAATCTGGATGAGAGAGACGCAGGGGTGCAGCATTTCGGTGCAGTGAGGAAGCCGCGGTTTTCGGATGCGATGCATTGGCACATGGCTGAAAAATGACGAGCGTTGACAGAACTAAAACAGCCAATGGATGGTTTGAATGCAAAAAATATCCACAGTACCGCTTTCTCCCATTAGCAATCAGACAGACGGGTAGACAAGCATGATAATTATACAGTTAGATAGGGATGCATACACGAGGAAATATCCCAACGATGACGATACTTCGAATTGGAAGTGGAGACTACTACGAAACTTCTCTGTAAGGTTTTGCAATCGGGCAGCTAGAATTCAGTAGTCCGCAGGTGTTTTTGATGGCTTTTGTTCCCACCTAATTTAGCGGTTCCATTGTCCTTGGTCCGTTTCTGAAATCGGTTGGACATCTTCACTGTGAACCCACCCAAGGTACGCCAATTCAGGATGTCTCGGCATAGAGCATAACGTGATGGTTAGCTGACAAATCTGGAGGAACGTCAAAAATACCGCTGATGGGTGGAACTAAACAGCCAGTTTGAGAACCAAACTGCTCCTTGTATAACTTTGGGAGGGTGGCTTGAGAAGAGGGTAAACGGAAGAAAACTGTCACTTCTCCGTAGAACGGAGAACCACAAATGGCCACCCAACGTTTCCGCACTCAATCACATAGGTTGAACACTGACGAATACCTTTCAGTCTCATTCTGTCTTTTTCAACTGAGCAAGGGAGCGGTAAGTATCAACAGTACAAATAAAGATACGGTGGAAGGAGTCGGCAGGTAATAACACAGCGATGTATCACATGAGGCAACATAACTACGGCATGCATGTGTACGCGCGTTTTAATATGTTTGGAGGATCTACAATCACGGATAAACGACACCCCTAGGACGTATTTCACCAGTTCCACAGCTGACGGTTATCCCAGAGGTATACAGCGATCTCTCGAACGGGCTGCTCCTAAACAGACTGCTGGTCAACTGGATGTTTCTAACTCATTCGAATGAGTAATCTCATCAACATCGTTTAAGGTGTGACCACACAACACGGTAATGCAAGTGTGTAAGCATAAAACTAGAGGTTGTCAATCACTAAGGTCACATTTAGATTGTAAACCAACAAGAGCACCAAAAGCACCTCTGCGAACCAACATAAGGTAGGTGCTCTGTAATTTAATGTTAATGTGAGAAAATCTGGCAGTTTTCAACTGAGGTTTCGTCCCGAAGCCAGTCTATGCTGAAAAGCCGAGAAGCACCGTAATTATGCTTCAACCTTATTGGGAAGCAATGTCCATTTTACGAAACTCACAGAGTCCTCAACCCGCGAACTTCCAGTCAACGGCAAGTTAACCTTATGACCACAAGCGGCCCATTAACAGTGTGATTAACACTCATTTAGACGGAAATAGCATCGCTCATCCTTCAATCGCAGAAACGAAATCACATGGTGATGTATTGATAAGGTTCTTGAGTAAGAACTTCTCAGATGGGGGTTCCACACATCTGATGAAATTACCGTTCCTCTGCGCCCCTTATAGATTGACGGTAGCGTCTTAGGGGATTTGGTAATTTTTAGTTGAGATTTCGTCCTGCCAGTGATGATTGGTAATTTTCTCCTGACGGCTCACGTAGGCATAACTGAGGTGAGCAGTTTGTTTGTAACTGATCTGAGCAATGACCTTAAAAAGTTGTACCGACAGTCCTCAAATCCCGGTCCTGCGGATGTTAAGAAATCATGGTCAACGGTACTGATGACGCCTGAAGCGAACTTAGACACTACAGACAGGTTCATTCATATTACTTTGACGAAGTGAATAGTTCGAAAAAAAATGGATGAAGAGGCTACTATCAACTAACTATCCCGAGACGCGGAGTGCATTAAATCAAGTCTGTCAAGAGAAGTGAAGCCTATGGGTCAAAAAACAAAAGCGATTTTGGTTTCGATTTGCATGTTTGAGTCAGTTTGAAGGAAAGCGCACGAGGTTTGCCGTTTTAAATTCGGGCTTTCGTGATTACGAATTTCGACCCAGATACAAACGCCAAACCATCATTTCTTCACCACATTCCGACATGGACTGCGGATAAGGACTTCGTTCTGATGGTTTTGGAGTAGTTTTGGTAGTAACTATAGCAATCACCTTGGACCTCGCTCAACAGTTAGTAATGCCAATGGTTTCTTTCTTTATCTAATTAAGAAAAGAGTAGCCACGCCAGCTGGGGAAACGGTCATAATTGTGTGAACCGAGGTCAGACTAGGTTTGTATGAGCGTGGACTGGAGTTGTAAAGTGATTTTCACCTGGTCCAATCAATGTGATGTTCGGCAGTTTGCGTAACCGTGTTTTCGTCCCACTAACGACTCCTGAACACTTGGATGCGTTTACCAGTGCAACGGTTAGCGACACGAGGTGTTACATTTATTATTAGGGTTCGAAAGTGGGTGTACATGAAACCAGCCGCCAGTCGCTAGTCAGACATCCTAGTAAATGAGGCAGGTTCAGTCCTTGAGGGCTAGTGGACCAGGATAAGCACAGCAAACCGTTGCTCTGACGATGTGCTCATTAAGATTGGAGAAGGATTGAATATGTGAGTAGCTTTGTTTACATACAAGTCATAGGCCAAAAGATCACTAGTGTCGGCTTCTATACTCAAAAAAACAGGCTTATGGTAGTGAGTGTGATTGCCTGGAAGGAACGACAAGCCAAAGATGAAGGTGTTTTGGAATATTGGAAACCCAAGTGTCAGGAGATTTGGCTGAATATGGGTGTGTGAGCATGTTAATTAACGGCTAAGATGAGAAATGACCACGGGTGGACGAACATAGTCCACTCGTGGTGATAATCTAGAGTAGAGGTCAAGGAACTGAAGACGGTTATCCATAAAAGACAATATGAAGAACAAGTTAAGAAGGAAAAGAAAAGAACAGTCTAGATGAATTTTGGAGCCACAAATTTTTGCTGTTTTGGAGGGGAAAATTAAGTAAGAAACGTCGACGGGCTAGAGACAGCAAGTTAAGTGTAAGATGAAAAATCAATGACTGGATCTTGATGTCCAACCGATGGTTTTCCGACTACGTCCGTACCATGAATTATTCCAATAGTAATCTCATTGGGAACGAAGGTCAAAGTTCAAACTCTTCATGTGTGTAGGTTGACAAACAACTTGAACATGCTCTCATTAGCAAGACTTGTCAAGAAAGTATACTATTTGTATATTAGTGATTGTTCGAGCGTACCATCAATAATTCCTCTAAAGAAGACAACCTAGCATGTTCTCATACCCGTGTGCTTGAGTAAGCATAAATTTCACATTCAGATCGCCAAGCTACGGGGCTATTAAAACCGAGACACGCACAACAGGCGCAGAAAAAAGGCACGAGACCAGCAGGTTGGGATCAGAGATACGCCATACGTCTGATGTATGTCCTGAGGACTTGATAATTAGACGTGAAAATAATTAAGCACGAAAGTGTACAACAAAACTGCTATGGTGGGTACGAAAGAGTAATCGAGCACCAGTTCAAACACTCACGTGCTGTCCGAATTCGGTTAAGTTTGATGGTTGCGCAGATACGTTCGAAAGTGATTGTGGAGAAAACCCGGGCCGAGACAAATCATCTAGTGTGAGCCTGCTCGTACTGAACGAACTCGGGTACACCGGTCGGCCGCTTGATAAAGGCGAATCCAGCGGGAAAAATGCCTGTCTTTGCACATCCGATGGTGAAGGCATTCTTGTGGGCGGGGCAGTTGCGGGTGGAACAAGAGCACGTCGAAGTCCATGGGATAGGCAATGCTCGAAACTCGAAGGGCCAGGGAATCGTGCTCCCGGAAACTGGGTAGACAGGCGAGACACATCTACGTCGGATGAGGCTTGTGTCGCACCTGAACAGGTGTTTGCTGCAGAAAGAGTGACATTAGCGTTTGATTTTCGACTGGGCATGAAACCTGGATTCGGACTTGGCATTCGTCTCCCCGGGCAAGATTTCAGTGGGATGGGAATTGTTTGAAGTTGGTTGATCGGGACGCTATGTCTCCGACAAGAACTATCATCTCCACCCATAATATAGCTTGAGACACGTTCTGAGGACATCGAATGCATGGGCTGTACTGGCACTTCCAACTTTTCGTGGGTATCAACTGTCTCTGGAAAGAACGCCTGGGTAGCGGCGCCGAATCTTTCACCGGACGAGTGTGGTCCTAACGGCATTGTAGAGAAAATCTCTCCAGAGTGGACTGAAGGTTTTCGCATCGCGTGTTGGTGTCTTGAGCCCATGTAAGCTGGATTCTTACGGCCCGGTTTGATCCCGTGATGAATTCTGGGAACCGAATGGGACGGTCGAGATGGGTCCGTGCTCATATGGATCGCCAGTGAGTTTTCCAGCGAGAAAATCTGCTGTTTCCATGAGGCCGTAAGGCTTCTGTGTTTGTCCAAAAATGCCTTAAAGGGAAATTTTGTTACGGGTTTCAACATCACAGGAACTAAGGAAAGTGAGGAGCGGAAAATAATCAATAGTTCATACTATAGTTCGTTGCGTTAGTAGTGAGTCCCAGTGTACGAATGAAGTGTGTATGGCTACTCCCAAAACAGAAGACTTCTGTCCTGGATAGTACACAGCAACATTCCTCACCAGCCAGCATTTGGTGTGCGATCCTCATGAAGACATAATAAATGTGGGAAACAACATACATTTCCCCGGTGGGGGTTCCTATTGAGGGATATTAATATATCTCGTCTGACCGCTTTCCGACTGAACTTGGAGGGCTTCTGGTACAAAGATCCCTAACCTGAGGTGGGACGCAACAAGATGAGGAGTGAGGAATAGTAGAAACCTGATTAGGGTGTCGCACTACCTACCACCTACTCACTAGGTAGTTAATCCACTGTTCCTAGCTCCTACAGTGTGGTAAATTACTGTCGAGCTTGAGGAGGACAGGTAACAGGGGTGCAGACAACGCAGTGCAACCGATCAAGATCAGGTGACGAAGTCACGGATCATAAGACTTGTTTTCGTCTTAGGGGTATTGCAGTCTGAGCGGTGCCGATGTCAGCGACAGAAGATTAGCATTTAGGTCTGCTACCTAATCTGCTGCCTATTACGAAATTAACAGATCATTCGACGTGTTTGAATGATCATGCTGTTCTTAGCCAATTCAAAATAAGTCTGTGTGTAAAAGTTCGGGATTCATAGTCGAGCAATAGAACAAATCACTATCAGGCTGCTAAATCCTGTACTGCGAACATTAATTCAAGGTACATGCCACTTGGCTGTTCCTGTACGTGATCCAACGCTACAACGTAAGGATTGTGTTTAAGTCCACGTACATATGGGCGATGTTTCATCGTGTGAACTCCAGGTTCGCGCGATTAGCAACCGAGAGATGTTTGATCCAGGTGAGACTGAACAAAAAATAGGCCACAGGATAAGAAACATAGTGCGCAGAGCTGAAATGGATCCGATTAACAAGATAAGTAATACGGACGGTGCACAACTAGTACATTCTAGTGGATTTTCCCTTTTGCCATGAAGCACATCAGATTTTCTGTTAGTTAGGAAAATACAGGTCGGATACAAGTTCAACTCACGGGATGTTTGCCGATGATATCCAACAACTGAACGAATCGTACAAAACAATCTGAATCTGGCTGAGAACTGACCAGCAGACGAGAACAGACTGAAAAAAAGAAATGCAATAGGGATCGGGACTCATGGCTATTTGAAAGTTTTGTCCAAATCACAGCGTCTAATAGATACCAGAGCGACTGAGCCAAAACTTTAAACTGGAATGTACCAAATGTACCCTCTAAATCTTGAAATGTTCGTCCTGGGAATATTAGTGATCCACTTGTCAGCTCTGTGCGAGAAAGCCATGAAAACGACGACTCAACGATGTGGACCTAGGGGAGCAGCAGGAAATCGTCCCGGACGACGGCTGCAACACAATCTTTATGTGGGTAAGTATTAGGACGGGTGATTGTCTTTGTAGCTACTGCGTGTTACATCATACTCGTACGTGACGGCAGTCTATCGGAAGGTGGAACGCCGAAAAGGTGAACTACTTGAGTCCAACAGAGAAATGCAAATCACGAAAGGATGAGAACAAAAACTGAAGGGAAATGGCCGTAACAGATGAGGCAATGGTTACTAGTGACAGATCATCAACTGAATGGGAACACAACAAACCAGAATCACAGAAACAACTCGGTTCCACTCGGCTCCGGTAGTCTTATTTGAATGATTCCATTTCTTGTGTCGCAACCTTAAACCTGTTGATCCACTTCTTTGGTGTTTTCGCATCCTCTCCAGAGCTTTGAAATTTCCCATTCCAAACTCTGAGCCTTCCGCATAGTGGCACGCTGCCGGGTCTCAAGTGGGTACAAAGTAACCGACATCAGATCGGACACACGCTTAGTCTGAAAAATGACCGATTTGCGCCCAATCATTGGAGAATACAGTCTTATACTGTCTCCTTTGGCTTGGATCTGCACTTACAACGCCATGTAATGTTATCCGGCATTTTACAGTTGTTGTGTTAAAACTATGGGAACCCACTGATAAGCGAACGGTGCAGATACAGAGTTTCTGCGACAATATTAGGAGTGAAAGTTGCATTTCTGGGTCATTATAGTCTGAATCGTCCCTAGAGAAAAGGTCCAAGATCGAAACGCGTTCCACTCCTGAACTACAACTGCCACCTGAAAGACGGCGCTTTCAGGAGAGCAGATCCGAAAGTGATGTGATTATATAAGTTGATCCTCTCTCGAACAGTACTTCATACTTTGTTGGGAGGTCTCTTGCAGATTCTTATCATTCAACAGCCATTTCGTCGTCCTTAGGCGCCGATGAAATAATGTCCTAAAAATACACTCAACAACGACCAGCCGAACCCAGGAAGCATAAGTCTACGTTAAACGGAATCCATTCGCACCCAAGAGTCATCTCGCAAGCCTCCGATAAAACATAAAGATAGCACCGCATTGTTCAACTTTAAAAAGTTGGATAATAATGACGAAGGTACATTAGGGAGTAAGTTTCTCGGACCGAATCACGTCTAGTTTCACGTCAACAGCACTGCCAGTTGGGTGCGAATCACAAAGCAAACAGGGAAACGACAATTAGGATTAACCTGCCTTTTGTTAAACAGTTCATAATTTGAGAGGGAAGACACACAGAAGTATCTCGGGGTGCGTGATCACCACTCAGGTTACCGGCACTTTTAGAAGCTGTTATCCTGACGCTGTCGAAATCAGGTGGCTGTGAGTTCAGCGCAAGACCAGACGGACGACTTTCTTCGGTGGAAGCTGGACATACGCCGTCTTTGATCTCATTATTCTTGTGACTCGAATGGTCAACCACGCAATTTAGCTTGCCAGTCTGATGCTCCTCGGGGGATGCCAGAGCAGCAGAGCAAGGTTTAAGTGGGGTTTGAAGCACATTCCATACTTCGGTTAGACAGTTCTGCAGTGCAGCTGTGGCACCAGGTCCTGTAGAAGGGGCTTGGACCAAGGAGTTTTCAGCTTGTGATAAGTTGGAGCTTCTCATTGCTAGCTTGCGAATGTTTAGGAGTAGTTTTGTTCGAGCACCTTGGGTAACATTCTGAAGAATGAGAAAATGCCCGATGAACATTATTTAAAAGTGAGAACCACGTAATTGTGACGTATCCTTAAGCGTCTGTCATATATATATATATATATAGCGTCTAGAAATGGATAGCTATTCTCATAATGCATGTTCTTCACCCGGCAGCAACTCAAATGCACACATATTTAGTCGAGAAAACTTTGAAAATCGACGAAACGACACGCAGTTGAGTTCACAGAATGAAGGACAAAATACACAAAATACACACGGGAAGGACTTAAATAACATTGCTTCTCAATATAATTCAGAAGCCTAGGAAGACGAATGACAGTACATTTGTGGTCATGTCTGAGTTGGTGGGTCCGGCTTTGGTAGGAAAACGTTTGAAATGTTGTTCTTTTTGGACCCGATAGACCTGTCTACCAACGGCCTCTGACTTTATAATGCTCAGAAAGTATGTTCCTCAATAGCTTAATGTCGAGTCTCGCACGTGAATTCTTCAATGTAAACAGGTATCCATCGAGATATTTAATGAGCGCTGTGGAACGCACGTCCTTGCCAAATTCAGCAGCAAGTCGCAAGCATAATGTGGGTAACGTCAAAGCTAAATCCCTCCCGATCCATATAGTCGCTTTCTCTACTTTTGTGTCGTTCAGACTATGATTCCGAATCCTCTTTCATCCTGGGTGTTCAGCTCCAGTCTCCCAAACTCTCACCCACTAATCAACCGCTTGTTGTACGCCAACAGCCGTGTCCTTACACTGCTCCATATCTTCAAAATGTCTGACGAATCGGCGATCGTATTTCAGCAGAATATCGCTGAGCCATTTCAAGAGTACTGCAAGCAATTGACTCGGGTTCTTCCGGCGTATCCTTCATACTTGTCTGTTTGATAAGCTCAGGGATGCAAAACCAGCCAACTGGGCTATCGTGTCGTGGCTTACTTGACAGCGCATGGCTGAAAACCAATAGAAATTCCCGTCTTGCGTACTACCGACTGCCTAAGGAGCACAAGTAGCTCCGGGCCACTTGGTTGTCCTGTGACACATGGAACTTATCGGCTAACCTGACTTTTCTTAACACAAGCTTGACGGTTTTGAGAGAGGGCCTGGTTAGTTGACAGGGGTGTTATGTTGATTCATACTGTTCACCGTCTCCAGTGCCGTTTTAATTATGGAATGGCGCCCACTCCCAATTCACGTTAGGCACTGGTACGTCTTCATACTCAAATTCTAGAACCATGGTGACCAACTCATATCCCGAATCTGCGTCTTCGCGTTGAATAGCTGATGTCTTGCCTAAGCGTAGTGTCTATTGGCCGAAGTCCAATGCCCATTGAACGGAGTGTCGCGTGATGTAGTGAAAAAGTGCCGGTGCAAAACGCTTTCGGAGTCAATCCACACTGTGTGCCAAAGTCTGCATATTTCATGGGTTGAATTGTTCCTAACGAGAAATACATTCTTTTTATTAAAATGTGCCCAAATTCCACTACTCACTCTCTTCAGTCCATCCCCGGTGACGACCAGGCTCTTTCTGTTGTCTACGGAATTGCAATTGTGTGTATATATTACTTTATGGCTTCAAATCCGTACTTTTCAATCAAACATAAGGGAAGAGACGTCATCATATCGAAAAGTAGGTCGTAAGGACCGAAGCACGGTCATATTGAATGCTATTTTCTCACAGAAATGGAAATGAGTGATAGTGATGATGAAAAGTCACCTGACCTAGGAATCAAACGGACGCTTCTGACTGGTTTAACCAAGCAAAGTTTATCTTTGACAAAAAAGTGGAATTACAAACAGTGAAATAATCCTGGATTGTGATTCCGGCTAACCTGAATCACCTTGTCTTTCCAGCGGGCTGCAGCGTCGGGATCACCGCTGAACACCATATCACTCCATTTTTTTAAAAATTTCATAAGATATGATCTTGTGACTTCTGAACTCTATGCCCCATGTCCAACAAAATCAGCCGAGTCGGTTCCTCAGCTGCGTGTGTTTTAGACGGAGAAGATTCTTGAGCACCTGTTGGAAACACTCGACTCTTAGGTGCAAATTAGGGATCTTTTAGGTGCTCACTAACTGGAACCGTACGACCATCAGCAACAGGTGATTCGCTTTACTGTATAGAATTTATGACAGAGTTTTCATTTCCTTGAAACTCTACCGAGAAGGATTGGCCAGGAGACTAGTCAATAAAATTTTCTGTTAGGGAACAGAAACGATTTCTCGATTGAAAGACGATAAAGAGGATTCACATGCTATCCTTCAACGAACCCAACTGAATAACTGTGATCAAAACTTCACAAAACTTCACTAGTGTGTACAATCCGGAAGACAGAGAACGTGAGCCATGACTGTATGCACCCAACCTTTCTTTCTGCCACCGATTTGTCACCAAACGTCCACCTGCTCTTACCATGAGGAAACACCACACAGAGCGGTTTTTCTGCGGCCCTCGCAACGGCATCCATGGGAGAATTTAGGGAGTACCAGAAACATTGTTTTCTGGAATAGTAGTCAAAGTTTCTCCATGCGGGAGGAGAACCACGGCAAAATTCTCAAGTGTGATCACAGTGGACTCTTACAAAACCAAACGACGGTATTTACTGGATAGGATGAATGCATATAGCTGCATGGAAGAATGCACTCACGTGACTTTCTAACCAGGTTTCAGTAATGTTCATGAATTCGTCATAGGTCAATCGTTCAAAGAGTCCAGCGTATTTGTGCAGACGCAAGCTCTTCAACCAAGCCGGTATGGCTGAGTTTATAACAAGTCGGAGAGGAAATAAGTGAAAAAAGTGTGGATATGAAACATATGAATTCGACCACCATAAAAGGAGTGACAATACGAATACAAGTACGTTCATTTCATTTCCCTGATAACGTTACGCCTTATCTTTCCAGCAGTATGAACAAACGACTTGATTGGCATTATGGCGACAAAGTGTGGTGTTACACCACACGTGAAATGAAAAATGAATGACTTGCTAAGTATCTTTTCAAACGGAGACATTTCCGATGATCACGAAAACCGCTTCTCAGACAGGGCCTGTTCACGATTATTCGTCTTCGTTTGTTTGTCATTGTTAGCTAGATTAAGATAGTACACTACGTTCTCCATAGTGTATGGTTAGGTATACGGGATTCAAAAGAGCGCAAGAAACCTCCACCAGTCGTTCACCCTGTATAGCTTATATTCTGTGTCACATTCTTTCTCTTCCTCTTCTACGAGGAAACTTCACATGTAACTAGAGGCGAGGATGGTGTTATTACTAGTGCCTGTATCCAGGGCAGGAGACTGATGCGCATCAGATTCTGACATTTGCGAACCACCTGGTCAAACACAATCAGTATAGCTTAAAGTAAAAAGCAAATGTGCTCTCCTCCGATGGTTGATCCTTCCTGAGGACGGTTTGGCCAGAAATGGACGGTGGTAATTTGAACCAATGATCATACTGCGTGGCAAATAATTAGTTTGACCAACTGCTTTTCCTCACAAAGTAAGCATACATGTGCAGGGCTGTATACCATCCTCACATTTATTGATGCCACACGCATGCACTTTGCGGATTCTGACACTGCTGGTCATACAACCAATCTCCTTTTTTTGCTTCTTGCCTCGACAAGCTTAAAATTTCAGGTGGTTGTAGATTAAATCGTCTCCACTCTTGTTCTCCAAAAGTTTGTTTTGATGAAATAACTACCCCGGAATGTGCATGTGGACAATCTTCTTGTAACAATCAACGTGTTGTGGTTGTCGATATTCGATGTAAGGAAGAATGGAGCTAGAAACGACCAACGCATGATATGCAGTGAATCCTTCTGCATGATCGGTGCTGATTGAAAAAAGGTTGCTTTTAGTGCAGTACTAATGAATAATCGTTCAGTTGTAACGCCCTTTCGGTGCCTAGCTGTCATGCCTCCTCGGAGGAAGCACGAGGGCTGAGATACTGCCACGAAACCTAGACACGAACGGTCGAGATGCCGACATTGGGTTCGAACCATGGACCTTCCGGTCATTTAGTTCACGCTCCAACCACTGAGGTACCTCGAGCGTAGTAGACCTATCTTGTGAGGGATACCTACCATTCGGAAGCTACTTTCGGAAGGCGCTACTCGTCACAGTTTTCACTGGCAGGTAAATAAGTTACCTAAGATAGTTGAAGTTACAGGTTGGCACACCTTCGGATTTCCAAAGCGTCGCTCTTGATTGGCACCCTAGAAAACAAATGAAGCTACGTTAGTTAGTTTGATTTTCTTTGAGATGACCACAAAGACCGGTCGTACACGCACTGCTGTATGTTGGTATTCCAAGAACTTCATCCAAACGGATAGAAATCAGTGACATTGACAATGACAACAATACAAGTCCTCCCTACAAGTGATACTCACCACCCATTCCGGGGTTGGGATCCGTATAGGTATTCATTGGCCAACCTCCTGTCGTCTGCTCCGTGTGCAGCCGAGGTTCGACCGGATAACCAAATACAGCAGCCCAGCAACTGCGGCTGGATGTCCGTGGAATGGCAGAACTGCAGACACCGGGCAACACGGTGGGAGGATGAAGAGATTGGGAGGGTGGACTGAAATCTGGTTCAGATCCGTGGAGTGCGCAGCCCAAAGTATAGAAGGAGGATGACGAAGGGCACATCTCGGAAGTTTTGACAGATGACGGAACTGACAAGCGAACTTCATTTTTAGTCAGAACAGCCATGCCCGATGGTGATGGAGGCAATGAGACGGTCTCTTCAGGTTTCGAGCCGTCTGGATTGCCAGAAGGTGCGGTGGGTGATACACTAGATCCGTGGCGATAGGCGGTCTGAAGCAGAATGAGACATGAAATGTGACAAAACCTCTGACACATCTCCGAAAAGTGTAGTGATGCCTCGCTCTACTTGGGGATTAGCGGGTGAGGGGAGTCAGTTACGCATACCCTGGACTGTCAGTTTACACCTAGGCCGAGACCCGAGTCTGCTCCTGGCTCAAGCTAGTGAGCGCAGTTAGTAACGTAAACTAATTGCGAAGCAAGCTATCATCGTACGACAGGATACAGAATTTATTTCTCTGGCGGTAGACTCCTGTTTCTAAATTCGCAGGTGAAAATGTCGGTTGAAGTGGGACGGTTGCTCAAATTAAAGCTATCTGGATGGTGCACTAGATGAGTGAATAATCAAACGACTATTAATCAAACCCGGATGCGTCACCCTAAGCTGACTTTCGGGAGTCTTCGGAAACACTCCGAAAGAATTCTGGCTAATTCAACCATACCCGAAAGGGTTTAAAACCAAGGGACTCAGTGAAAGGGATTTATCTAGATGACAAGGCTAAGGATATCGGTAACTCGGAAACTAAGCGCTAAGCGTAATGTAACACTCAGAAGTTCATAATGCTTAGGGACAGTGTGTGAAGTGACTAAAGACATCTGCTAAAAGAAAGAGCTAGGTGCCTGCTAAAATGATGGAAACTGTAGCAGACTTACGCCATACTCAAAGCTATACGACAGTGTTGAACTTGCGCTACTCAAAGAGACTGAATCCGCAGTCTGCTCCATAGATCTTCCAACGGAAGCATGCGGGGGAAAGTTACCAAGCGACGGAAATGCAGTAGCCGGAGATTCTTTTTCAGCGATGCATGGGTGCTCTGTGAGTCTAGAGCCACAAACCATTGAGTTAGCGACCCGAGACATCGAAGTGTGACCGGAATTCATGCTGGGGGTAAATGCCGTCGAAAGCGTATCAATTACGCAAGAACCGTCAGACAGGTGACGTTGACCGGGCCCTGGATTCCAGGCCACCTGAGCGGAATGATAACTTGGACTGGAGACCATGTGATTTGGTCCATTACGACAGTCTGGCGTCGGAACTGTTAATAAAGTGCCATAATGTGGACCTGTAGTAGAATTCCCGTTAAAATTGGTAGCTTCCGAAAGCAAATCATACTGACTGCCTGATCCACCGCCGCCAGAGAGGAATCCCGAAGAAGTGAGAGAATGCGAGAGCGAGGACACTAGAACAGGATGACAGGAGGTTGGAATACCTGATGAACTGGTTTCATCAACTTCAACTCAGCAAAATTAGCCTCTATACGTCATTCTCCTAAAAAAGTACGCTCTTGGTACACATGATGTGGTCGGCTAGGGTAATAGGGTTAGGTATGCTCATAAAACAGGGTTGGGAGCATGAGACGACATAAAGCAGGAAATTTAATGCAAGCTAACAAGCAACGTGCTTCACGGCAACTATTACGATATTTACATGGTGTACAAATCCAGTTACAAGAAAGTTGAACGACTGAATGAAAACCACATCTAAATATGAACAACAATTTGAACGATCTGACGCCTTTTAAAGAGTTACACGCCGTCAAATAGCGTTACTAGCTGCATTCTTTGATCCCAGCAGAAGTTCCGAAAGTGTTATACGCTCCCTTTACGGAACTTGTACGTGTTAAAGACAACCACAGATCAAAGACCACCGGCTACATGAGAGTAATCAGACACATGGAGGCCACTTGTCTCTTCACGGTGGCCCCCTCCTGACTTGTGAGACACTTTGGTGAATATAGAGTATCACATGGATAGGCGTATATGAGAATTATTCACTCTCGTCGACCATCACAAACCATTCAACTCCAGGAAGTTTACATATGAGGGAAAAAAGTCATTTTCTTGGAGAGTATACCGCAGCTCTCCCTATTAACTACCAGCCAAGTGTGCCATCCCACAAAAGAAGTTAGTACGCAGATACGCCAGACATATGCATTTCACCGTAGTGGCTCCGATTAAGAGGCTCCTGCATAGTGTTTCGTGCACTGCAACAAACCGGTGCACTATGTTTATAACCGCGACAGCACTTTGGGACTGCTAGCGCACACCACAATACAATACTCTCGGTCGATTAGGCCCTGGACAGAACCAAGATAATTCGGTTGAGCTAGAGGAGTGGCCTTATGATCGATATGCATAGCTATATGGTCGCATTAGAGAGGCTCACAGTAACGTAATAATAATTTCCTTGCAAAGCTATATATATATATATATTAACCAAATGACGTCGTGAGTATGAAGAAGGAAAATAGGAATGGACTACTTGGTGCGAATTCGTCTTCGTTAAATTCCACAAATGGTTTTAAGGGATCGTATAGACTTACTGTGGTGTTCAGAGCTCAAGGCCAACGAATGTACCACCGAAAACATATCGGACGCCAGTTCGAGTAACACATCCAAACATCTCAGTGATGGAGATAAATCCACGTGTTGCTGTGCACAAGCCTCGTCGCGATGTTTTGATGGGTCTGGGCAGGCCGACTGGCGATGAGTTCGCAAAGTGCTTAGCAGCTGATTCCGTTCATCCATGGTGAACAGCGGATGTAATAAGGTTTTCAACAGCATCTGCCCAACTAGTGACTGAACAATCGATTCCTTTAGTGAGGAATCTGGGGAGGAGGATGATAGCAGCGCGTCGTCTTGAAAGGTTAAAGTACTGGATAAATTGTCAGAATGACAAAGGAGTTCAGTGAACAACCGCAAGTAATGCTTCTTCAACCCTAGTATTCGATCCCGTTGTTGCTCTGCCGAAGGTAACACGTTTTCAAGTGAATCATGCTCTGAAGACTTTCTGGATTGGTTCCACAGAGTTATGGGCACCCCTTTGCTGGAAGACACTGGCATCCGTGATGCAATGAGGTGACCGAGTAATGACCACAGTTGATCGAGGAGTGCTGTTGGTGTCAGTGAAGACGACTGAAGCAAAGCTAGGTGATCTGAGGGAGACAAAAACAGATCAATACAGTACAAGCTGTTGAACCGACCTGAGAGGAGCGTGAAAATGTGTCAAAACAAGGTGTACTTAAATGCAAACTACCAACTCGCACTCCGAAGAAATGACACACGAAACTGAGAATTCCACTTAATTCCAGAGTTCCTGCAGCACCGAAACTAATTAACGAAGTTGAAAGCTGATGAAAGTTCATCAGGATTGTAATTGTGGGTAACCTATAGCTTCCGTACCAAGCTCCAACGTATACACTGACAATAAGTCACAAAAAGGAGGAAACTAGTCGTTGGTAGCCAGCTGAAAAACAAAATTCCCCTAAGTCACAGTTTTCTTCTCCTTTAAAGTTTCGTAGCGTATTTCTTACTGATTTCCATAAGAATATGGCCGGTAAAATTCCCCCTAGGTCACTGCATCTTCAATTTCGCATTGAAAAATCTTTATTAGCGTCAACAGCAGATATACAAGGCAATGTCGGGAATATGAAATTCGAAGTTAATTCATTGAGTGATGGACCAGTCGCGGGCATGGGAAACATTTTGATCAACTTTGAGGGATGGCTGTTTTCACTGTGTAAAACATTATCAGTTTTAGCACAAAACTGAATGAGCCTGTTGCTAAGTAGTCGTGGTGGAGACGAAACAGAGTGTACGCAAGCGGCCAGACTGCAATTATATTTATGTAGCAAAATCGGAGCAGTGAATACTCACCAGGGCATAACAAACGGACTACAGAGGTCGTATGATCAGGCTTTAAAAGTAGTCCGCCAGGAAAGGGAGGATCCGAATACTGAATTATTGCCATAACAACCGAAAAGTGAAGCTATCACATTCCGCATTCAAGTTTGGTTTGAGGCATGGGCTGTAAGGCTAGTCCGAATCCGCAAACATTTCAAAGCAAACATTATTGTTGAACTTCAACGACCGAATAGAATTGAGTCGTATGAACTGGTGAGACTAAATGGTAGATAAGAGCAAAGAATGAAGAGAGTATGGTTCAAAGTACCAAATCGAAAAAGGAGGACAGTGATTACCACCAAACCGCGTTTGTGATTCATCCAGGCAAGGGTGTTGATGGAGAGGTGTTAGGGGTTAAAGGAAACTTGAATGCTCACGTAAGGAATGCAACAGAGGTGACCGACCTGAGGGCAGATAATCTACCAAGCCAATAGTAAGCTGTTGCGCGCAGCCTAAGCTCTTCCTTGGAGTGGCGGACACTCCTCGAAAACAGGTAAACTAACACGGGTTGCACCTGCACCCGTCCCTCAAACCAGTTCATGTCGGCTAGTTCTACTACTACTACCACCATCAAAACCTCGGGCGAATGAATGCGAACGGCAACTGTCTTCAGTGAGGTGTCCTTTTCTTGTACAAGACCAACCAACTGCTATTCTCGATGATTAGAAAACCAACGCTGAACACCGCTGCACCGCAAAGGAGAAGGTTAGCTAGTGACAAATACAGTGATTGAGGGGAAACTCGTCCATCTCAGCACGTAGGTCTGAACGACGTCCAGGGGGAACTGAGTGACACTACGAGAGTATCCAGATCTGCGAAAACCGAATAAAGAGATCTGAAGTGGTTCGTTCTGAAAGATGGTCTTCCTGGAGGGGGGAAAGCATGTCTCGGAGGACTCTATACCGCGACGGAAATATCCAGTCATTATACGGAGCTTCTCATTTAAACTGCAGCCAAAACAGTATCGCCAGAATTTGTTAGTACGATGGTTCGGTATGGGTTACCGCTGGAGCCTGACGCTATATGCACTAGAAACCGAAAATATGCACTTAAAAGATTTATATATAATAAATAAAAAATGAATCAAGACATTAGATAACGAATACGATAAGAAGAAACCGGATATGGAATTTGCGCTTTTGTCGCTGAAGTATTCTAATACTGTCTTAAGTCGAATGTACACATATTCACTCATGGCTGGTACACCCAAGACTGTTTATCTACAAGAACGACCTTGTACTGCTCCACATACTTGCTGGAATGAGGCTTGGCTAAGTGTACAAACACGTGGGATTTCACTGAAAGAACGCTCGGCTTCCATACAGAGGAGCACAAAAGCATCGCTGTGACAATCCAACACATATGCAGACGAAACAGGATGAGTCACCCGGTAGCAGGGTTGTTGAGGACCTTCTGGTGTTCGTCCAGTCGACCACGAAATTGAATATGAAAGGAGAAAGTCGGGGTCCTTGTCGGGCATTATTTGTATAAAAGATTTCGGAGGGATTCCGGTGCACTGGCGTACGCCCGCAATTCCGTGAATACAAAGAACGAGCTAAACAACTGACTTCCAGACGTTTCGCCACCATTCGAGAAAGCATCTTCAGTATGCTGTTGGCTGGTAGTCCCTCTCTTCGTGCTTGCGCTTATATAGTTTGAAAGGACTGCTTTGGAATTGTCCGGAGGTCACCTGTCCCTAATAACCGAACATTACATCATTTGGATGGATGTGTCACGTGTGGGCTACGGACCGGATGAAGGTATGCCCTGATTGGTCAGAATGCCAGTCAATCTGGATCGAGCATCTTTAGCTCGACGCTTCTCGTCCCCTCACGGAGATTCCAGCACGACCTTGTGGAACATTCTATGGACACCCTATAAATATAGTTGTAATAACTTCCCTTTGTCTTCATAAAGGGTTATCTGAAGCTGCCGTGCCTTTTGATATACCATAGTGGGCGGAGCTGCAAGCCAAGGAACCGATACAGAGTTGCACGACCGTCCAGCAAGACACAACAAAACTGTAACCTGATTGGTTACGGATAATAATCGTGGTTGGATTCCTATTGGTCCGATCGTAATCTGTGTTGCGTTGTGGTCTGTAGTCCTCGCGTTCGATTGCCACATTACATGTTGAAAGTGCCGTCTATTATTTTATCTTCTGGTTGCGCCGTTCGTGATACGTATTGAGTCGTGGTCAACCTTCCTGTTGTTCGGTTGGTAGTTTGCTGTTTTCATCTTGGTTGGTTCATATACAACTTGCGACTTATATTCAATGATCCTTGTTGGTTGATTTACACGTATTCTCTCCTCCCTTATTCTTTGGCTCGTTCGATAGTCGGATTCGGTAATTACTGATGAGAGCTGGAAGTTCCGGTCCGATTAATTTGACGTTTCAACCTGAGTGCCTTTTCCCTTTATTCTATTAGTGTCTTCTTCAATTCCATGTTCCGTTCACGGTTTTACGGTTCTGGTCCTCAGGGCTTGATAGACAGTGTCGGTCTCGATGCGTCTGTTTATTGCTCCATCAGTGGAGTACCACGTCTCCATGAATTCGTGTTCTTTCTTTGCTTCTGCCTGTCCTAGGGAAAGCTCGGCGAGCAGATCAACAGCCAACTGATCAAGTTTCAATGGATGCACCCGGACTGCCATTATTCCAGCGCATTACCATACAAAGAACTTATTACATCCGCAAGCTTCTCAGACATTGTCTGCTCAGCAATCGTGTTAAGAAGGATAGATCGGACACTGGAGTCACATGCGTCTTGGGAATTCAGGATCACCAAACTCAAGGATCCCTTATATATAGGTTATTGTCCTAGCACCTGATGGAGTATGAATATGTAGTCAAAGCAACCTCTGCCCGGTCGAAATCCCGCTATAAAAACAATGAGGACTTACTAAATTAGACATGACTTTGGTGCCCAACGGCCGAATGTGCTCAAACACTATTATGACCACTATTTGAATCTAACATATATTCTAAGCACCATGTATCATAGAAGTCAAATGTGGTTCAAAAATGAAAATTAATACACGCGGCCGTGGATTAGAAAACGACAAATACTCACGACTTACCGAATTCGGTACTATCATCCACAACTTCTAGTGAAACGCCGTTGGACGGAGATGAAGAGTTCGTTTGAAACAGCTGAATCGCAGCTTGACGAAAGCCAGGATCACATTGTGAAAGAAGTACGGCAGCAGCAATAAACTTCCTCTGAGCACCAAAACAAGATAACCACGAGCAAAAGTTGGCAACCTTTCGAAGGAAGCAAAAGTATAAATAGTACGAAAGGGGACCTACATTGTGGCTGAAAGTCTGATGGTCTTCGTTGGAATGTGAGTCGGAATCAGAATTCCCAAAGTATATCTCCAGATGCGGACCAGATTCGTTTAGAGAGTCGAGACAAATTGTCGGAATAGACATTCCATTGTCTTTGGGTGAAGCTGATGAGGCTTCGGAAGACATAAGTCATGTAGGGAAGTTGTACTGAAGGGAAAACATTTATTCCCGATTAATAGTGGTCAGTAAGCAATGGCACATTTAAGGATCACTGCGGATACCATTCGACTTGAACGAGAAGGAAAGGATGTCGTGAGAGATCACGTACAGCATGGAAAAATGTTGTGTTACTTAAGCGCATGCGCATGATAGTCTATCTCCCAAACCCCTTATTTGTAATGTGTATTCGAAAGTTAAGCATGCTAGTTAGGACGAAGAAGCATACCAATCATATGGGACTTCCATTTGAGAGCCCACCACTTGAGCAGCCCGTGAACACATGATGTGAGCTAAGTGATTGGGATATGGTAATACTGTACCCTGTCCAAGCGCAATTCAGTCACACTGCTGATCAGTCACTTGTAACTGACTGATATGGTGCTCAACCACTAAAGGGAAACGTCGCGGTTTCAGATATCCCGAAGGAGTAGTAAGATCCTCATTTCTCATTACCAAGAAAAATGAAACAGCTTTTAGCACAGGTGGACTTCAGTTGTAAGTTGACATCTTAGGTGAGAAACCAATCCCAACTCTTAACGAAAAAAGCAGCGGTTGTGTTTTGTCAGTCTGCGGAATAACGTGCAAAAAGTAATCCGTAGCGAAACAACATCAGCGTCTTACCTAGTAAGTGGTTACAGTTTTCCTGCGCAGAAAACATCAGTATCCACAATTTTGTCCACCACTCCCATTTGAAAAAGCAGAGATTCCATCTTCGGTCATAGGGTATCATGCATAAAGATGATCAACAAAGGGTAAGATATCCAATACGTCCCCCATCTCACTACTGATCCTTACCGAAGAGCCTAAAACCCACACTTTTGGAATAATCTTGTTCCTCGATTCATCAAGTTCTATTTCGGTCTTTTAAACATCGGCAACGCTCCTAAAAAAGTATTTCGGATAGTCAACCCAATTGTCCCTGCATCATTAGCAAGCGCAGTTAAAGTGCTTCAAAAATGCTGAAGCGTTTTGTATCTATCAGTCTGTGAAGTGGTGCAGGGGGGGGGACAAGAAGCACATATAGAAACTGATCACTCTTTTGAGATGGGCGTGCGCTGACGTAATGTGTTGCCAATTCCCTGCTGGTCATTTGTAGCACATCTGAAGATGAAGATTGGGAGTTAGTTTATATCAACCTATAATGCCGGATAATAATCCGTTTTCCAAAAACCACCTTCTGCCACTAATGTGCAAATACTGTTCACGAAAGTTCACTCAAGTACCAATAAACACCAGGTACGACCGTAAGAGTTGCACTTGAGTTGCACTCTTATGGCCGATAAATTGGAGAAACTAATGAATCACCACGGGAGGATGCATTCTGAAATAACCTAATGATCTTGTGGAGAGCAGGTATTGTCAGAAACCAACTTGAGTCCAGTCGACTTGGTGTGTAACGTTCAGTTCTCGGTCTAATCTTCCCAAGCTAGCCTTTTCGGCAAGAGAACAACCAAGGGTGCGCACAGTCTACTGAATACCCAAAAACAAGCCAAAACTAAAAGAACAGCGCGTCATAGGTAAAGTGTACGAGGTGACAACATTCTGGAAATTTGGACACCTGGATGCGGCACCGGCAACCGGTAATTGGCAGTTTCTGAATCGTGGATGGCTGTTGGGACAACGTTTTCGGCTAATCAGAGCTCGCCTTGATGCTGGGTCGGTCTTCTTCGCGCGCTCATCTTGGCCGTAACAGCGCCTACTTGCGAGCTGTAAAGCAGATTCGGAGCAAGATTCCGTCTAACCATCAGTTATCCAGCTACAAAACGTTTAGCAAAGTACGGAGGTCCCAGTTGCTGCAGTTTAGTCCATCGAGGGTAAAGGGAATAGGAGAATCAGAGATAAGCGAAATATACTCATTACACACCAATTTGGTTTTGACGGGAGACACCTGGAACACAGCTAAATCTCTCGTTTATGATGTTCTATTGTAGGAAATTGCCCAACCAGTTCATTGAATTCAAACTGTTTTTCTGTTATGGAAGAGAGTGAGAGAGCCAAACAACAGCTTGGATGCAGGATCACCATTGGCTGCGTAAGATAGGATCACCAAACGTTCGTTTGTCTCATTCCGGGGTCCCCGTTCAGAGAGACGGCAGACGATAGCTTGACTGAGTTAACTAGTAAGAGCTTCCAAAATTCGTTGCAAAATCAGGTACCAACGGTCCCTGTGTTATCTCCATCCACACACGGTTGGACGAAGTGGGTTCTGCAAGGTCCCGTGCTTTGATACACGAAGTAAATGGCGTAACCAGCGTGACATACAGTGTGACCAGCTGGTCTGTCGAGGTTACCTTGCATTTACCTTACATTTGGCGTACCTCGGAATTACTGACCGGATGTTTTCAACAGACCAGTCTAATAGTTCGAAAGGATGGATGGTCGAACAGTCTTCAAGGGTCTGCGCATACATCAGGCAAGTCTCCGAGCTATAAGTTAGGACAGATGGAACCGCAGCAGTGTACGCTCGACCTCTGGCAGCCAAAGTGATGTCAAGGCGACGCGAGAGATACCAGAGATTGGAGAACGTAATCCTGTCCTTGATTCCGCAGGTGATTGCATTCTTCACCAGTCTGTCGGGACTTTCGCAGCTCCCCGGATAGATGGACTTACCTAACACACCGAAAGGTTCGTCCGTAAAGGTTAGGGTTAGAGTCTGATTCCACCCAGTCTCGGAATGACCTTTTGCAATTCTCAGGTGTAAAGGGCATCCCTAACCGCGCAGTATAGTTATTGTCATTTAAAGAAGTTTGCGTTTCTAAAATGTCCGATCCAGGAGCACTAATATCAGCATATCCAGTGTCTGTGAGCGAATGCCCAGTGATTGTCTTGATCACCGATGTGTTAGAAGCAGGTAAAGGTGATCCAAGCAGGACATCAATTACGAACCTAAAGTGGGAGGTAGCTTTGTCTGAACCAATAGATGTGGTGAACTCAGGAGGAAGCTTGCCGCAGACACGTACCCGTCCACGGGAGGAGGCTCATAGAGCCTTTAGAAGAGACAATAGGTTGGACGGGTTGACTTTCATCGCCCGACACTGTCATTGGTCCTAACGAGCAACGGTGTCAAAAGCAGTTTCCACATCAGGAAACACGACCAGTGCAGGCTGTCGAAAGGAGTGACGCAGTTCGCACACTTCCCACGAAGTGAATATATGATCGGTGCAACGTCAGTCGGGACGAAAACCAGCTTGATCCCCGCGAACCTGATTCTCCAGATGCTGGCACAACATGCATAGGATGATAACAGAGAGTAGTTTGGAATCATCGTCGAGATCACTAGTCCTGACTGATGCCAGGAAATTCGTACCGGTAAGCAACGCGTGCGGTGGCGCACGCAAATCTCTCAAACACCAAATAGTGAATAGTCTAAGGAAAGACCGAGAGCTCTCGTGGATATCGAAAGTCCAGGAGATGGAGCAGGCTTTTGCTACCGGAAACAGCTGTGCCCTATACCAACTGATAGGATGGACCTGCCCTAGGAAAGCAACGGTCAGTGGAACGATAAGTGGAAAAAATCACTCATTAATTAGCTCGCAAAAATGCCATCTGGAAAGATGGGCCGAACACTTCGAAGAACAGTTTAGCTGGCCTTCTGCAACCCAGCCTGTGGAGACAGTACATTCGGGGGAATGGAAGGTAAATCTTAATCGCCCGTCGGAAAAAGAAATAAAGTATGAAATATCCGTACTGAAACGTGAGAAGGTACAAGGATCGAGGGGTCTGTACCCAGCCTTTTTCAAAGAAGGCTGGGAATCCCTAGTGAGCTATTTGACAAAACTCATTAGTGGGATATGGAGTGAAGAGAAATTGCCAGCAGAATGGGGTATATCGACAGTTATTCCTATCCTCAAAAAGGTGGCGCGGGCGCTGTGTGAAAACTACCCTGGCATCCGCTTGGTAGCTGTGGCAGACAGGTAACTTGGCGTAGGTGCTCTCTGCTCTTATCATTCGAAGGTAGACTGGACACAAGAGGCAGAGTCGTGAAGACCAAGCTGAATTCCGTCCTGCAAGAAGATGCATTGTTCATATTTTCACACTGACAGATTCTAAAGCAGCGACATTCCTCCGGTAATCAATAGTGCTGGTCGTAACTGACTTAAAAGTTGCCTTTTACTCTGCGGAGGCAAGTCTCCGAGCTATAAGTTAGGACAGATGGAACCGCAGCAGTGTACGCTCGACCTCTGGCAGCCAAAGTGATGTCAAGGCGACGCGAGAGATACCAGAGATTGGAGAACGTAATCCTGTCCTTGATTCCGCAGGTGATTGCATTCTTCACCAGTCTGTCGGGACTTTCGCAGCTCCCCGGATAGATGGACTTACCTAACACACCGAAAGGTTCGTCCGTAAAGGTTAGGGTTAGAGTCTGATTCCACCCAGTCTCGGAATGACCTTTTGCAATTCTCAGGTGTAAAGGGCATCCCTAACCGCGCAGTATAGTTATTGTCATTTAAAGAAGTTTGCGTTTCTAAAATGTCCGATCCAGGAGCACTAATATCAGCATATCCAGTGTCTGTGAGCGAATGCCCAGTGATTGTCTTGATCACCGATGTGTTAGAAGCAGGTAAAGGTGATCCAAGCAGGACATCAATTACGAACCTAAAGTGGGAGGTAGCTTTGTCTGAACCAATAGATGTGGTGAACTCAGGAGGAAGCTTGCCGCAGACACGTACCCGTCCACGGGAGGAGGCTCATAGAGCCTTTAGAAGAGACAATAGGTTGGACGGGTTGACTTTCATCGCCCGACACTGTCATTGGTCCTAACGAGCAACGGTGTCAAAAGCAGTTTCCACATCAGGAAACACGACCAGTGCAGGCTGTCGAAAGGAGTGACGCAGTTCGCACACTTCCCACGAAGTGAATATATGATCGGTGCAACGTCAGTCGGGACGAAAACCAGCTTGATCCCCGCGAACCTGATTCTCCAGATGCTGGCACAACATGCATAGGATGATAACAGAGAGTAGTTTGGAATCATCGTCGAGATCACTAGTCCTGACTGATGCCAGGAAATTCGTACCGGTAAGCAACGCGTGCGGTGGCGCACGCAAATCTCTCAAACACCAAATAGTGAATAGTCTAAGGAAAGACCGAGAGCTCTCGTGGATATCGAAAGTCCAGGAGATGGAGCAGGCTTTTGCTACCGGAAACAGCTGTGCCCTATACCAACTGATAGGATGGACCTGCCCTAGGAAAGCAACGGTCAGTGGAACGATAAGTGGAAAAAATCACTCATTAATTAGCTCGCAAAAATGCCATCTGGAAAGATGGGCCGAACACTTCGAAGAACAGTTTAGCTGGCCTTCTGCAACCCAGCCTGTGGAGACAGTACATTCGGGGGAATGGAAGGTAAATCTTAATCGCCCGTCGGAAAAAGAAATAAAGTATGAAATATCCGTACTGAAACGTGAGAAGGTACAAGGATCGAGGGGTCTGTACCCAGCCTTTTTCAAAGAAGGCTGGGAATCCCTAGTGAGCTATTTGACAAAACTCATTAGTGGGATATGGAGTGAAGAGAAATTGCCAGCAGAATGGGGTATATCGACAGTTATTCCTATCCTCAAAAAGGTGGCGCGGGCGCTGTGTGAAAACTACCCTGGCATCCGCTTGGTAGCTGTGGCAGACAGGTAACTTGGCGTAGGTGCTCTCTGCTCTTATCATTCGAAGGTAGACTGGACACAAGAGGCAGAGTCGTGAAGACCAAGCTGAATTCCGTCCTGCAAGAAGATGCATTGTTCATATTTTCACACTGACAGATTCTAAAGCAGCGACATTCCTCCGGTAATCAATAGTGCTGGTCGTAACTGACTTAAAAGTTGCCTTTTACTCTGCGGACCGTCACGTAATATGGCAGAGTCAGTGGAGCAGAAGCGTTCCCCAGGCATTCTTCACCCTACTTAAGGCGCTGTATGCCAACTTCGATGGACGTGTGGCCTCCGCGAATCTCTCACCTGGGTTCACCACATCAACTGGTGTCAAGTAAGGTTCTCCTCTTTCACCTTTATCCTTCAACTTCGTCACTGATATGATTACGGAAGACTCATTACCAATTTCTAATACCTGTGAGGTCAAAATGCACCGAGGGCATTCGCTCACAGATATCCAATACGCAGACTCAGTTCTTCTTGGATCTGACGCAATCGTAATGGAATATTAAACTATTGTCAGGAGGACTACCTCTTGAAGGAATGAATCCACTTTGCTAACGACTTGTCTTGTACACTAAAACCTTGTTTCTACATTTCAGCCTCTCGCTGACATCCTGTTGGACTGTTAGCTCTTTATATTCTGGTTCAGTTGAATTCCATATCGCGGAACGATCCATTTGTTTGCAGTATAACTTCCTCGAAGTCGTTTGTATTCTCCATTCCTGTGAACTAACGAATCTGACTGATACATTATCTAAGAGGATATAACAACTATATAAATAAATTTACCCCCACATTCTGGCAAATTTCTGCAAAGCTTAAAGTGCTACTGCATGACTGAATGGGCTCGAACCCTAATTTCATGTGTGTGGATGAGTCGATTGAGGTAGCGGACATATCCATCTGGGCAGCTGTGTCGGTCTAGGTGGTCTCACGAAAGATGATATTTCCACTCCGGTTGGGAAAGACAGAGCAGCTTTCGTGAACCTGCATCACCCGTGGCGTATGTGTGACCTCAGCGTATCCGTCAATGATCGAGTTTACAATGCTGCGGTGCGGATCAGAAACCCGTCGCTGCGTCCTGAGAACGTCAAAAGACTTTCAGTGTTTGACAATCAATGTATTCGGAGCATCACCCGAATCTGGTGGAAACACGGCGGAATATTAACACGCCCTAGCAAGAAACTATTGGCAAATTAGTCGAGCCGTTGTGTTGACAGGCTACATTGCAATTTCGCTCCCTGTCACAACCTTCCAGCTATTTAAATGTTTGAAAATCGACCGGCTTCCTCGAAGGGCTCTTTTGGCACAACCAAATGAATGGTGGAAATGAGCCAGGGGAAGTCAATCCACTACCAGAAAACTAAGATGCGTTGATCATTGCCGTCTCCCTGAATGGGAACCCCGAGACGGGACACATTAATGGTTAGAGACATTGTCAGATACGGCTCAGTTGCGCCCTACGTGGCGCATGTCATCCAAGCGATCGCCTTCAATGTATAGCTCCCCTCCCAAGCTCGAAATGAAAAGTCAACTGACAATTCTGTAGTTACGCGTTAATTACACCAATTGCCGCTTCCAGTGTGCAGCCATCTCCCCAGATCATCGGTGGACGAAACTGTGACAGCCATAACCACTGTAAGACAAGTACGTGACTGTTACAGCTGATAATGATGGTAACGATTATGAGATCTGTGCGCCAGTCTGACTGCTCCTTCGGCTACTCAGGAAAAGTCATCGCATCAACACCACGCTCGGTCTTCAATTACGACCATTACTTTATGACTTGGCGAAGAAGCATTAAAGCTCTTAGCCGTCAATTTAAATGTACCGGAAGCTTCCATCTCCTCGGATGGAGACCAAAGGACGAGACAAACCAATGTTCAGATATGGCTATGTTACGCACCCAATGGCGGTCGTCATCATCATCATCACCGTCAGCTGTAA